>VYXH01010021.1:213958-388699 GCA_013397275.1 Burhinus bistriatus | reverse complement strand
AAAAAAAAAAAGGTAAGGAGGAATGTACATTTCTGCTTTGTGTTCAAAATACCCTTAGTCTTCTCATTCTGAAAATAACTGTGGGTAACTTTTGTGGTTCAGGGCAACAACTGATCATCCAGGAATAATCCTGCTCTCAGTCTCTCTTCCTCTCTCTTTATTTGTCCTCTCTGGAGCATTGGCGATTGGCTATAGATGGAAAACTGAATGGCAAAACTGGCCAAGCTAGTACCAATAAATCTATGTCTAGCCATCTAAGTCATGTTATCAGAAACAATCTGGTCACTAGATCAAGTCAGGTCTTAGTTTGGCAAGAATCCATAAAAAGTATTTTTTTACCTTCTACTGTAACAGGGATCATGATCCATTACGTATGATCATCCCAGAATAACACTAATCAATTCCCAGGGGCAGCAGTAATGTCTGTCTATGCATGCAACAAAAAACATTATTGTACTGAAGGTGTGAATGTTTTTTTTCTTACTAATGTTAGGATCAGCATATTGGTAGCTGAGTGAATGGCCTGTGATTTAGACAACATTCAGATGATTTAGATATCCCTCTGATCTTAAACATTGTGAAACTATTAATCCAGCTGCTGTCTATGCTTTTAGAGATAGATATATTTTGGTTTTCAAGTCTAGAATGTCTCTTTTGAATGTCTAAGAAGTATGAGATTTCAAAATTATCTTTTTTCAAACATGTAAATCTTTCTTAGGCCATCTGCATTTACATTTTTGTTTAGCACCCCAGGACATATTTGTTATTTAATCTGCCTAATGTCAAAAGGAAGCACAGTTCTATAAAGCCATGTGGTGATGAATAACAGTCCTAATGGAGTTATAAATTGAAACTAATTGGTTTACGTGATTGTTATTAAGTCCCATTTCAGCTGGTTAATGGAATTTTGTTTGGCAAGGGAACAGAGCTAATGTTATCAGATAATTTTCTTTTGAAAATGGCTTAAATTTCAGTCTTCCAGATCCACAGATTCTAAATAAGTCAGGGCCATTCCCCTTAAAAAAAAATCCTTGTAATGTACCGACACAAGAAAATTACAATGTTATCAATAAAGTGCCTTTAATATTTCAGTGCATTTTCACACCCTATCACCATGTCTTATGTTGCCTCCAAAAATGGCCAAAACATTCCAATCAGTGAAACATTTCAGCAGAGACTTTAATCCCATCTCACAATTGCTTGAATGGTTTCAAATGTCACATAATGAACAAATAAATTGACTTTCATGAAAACCAGATTTGGCAGGAATGCATGAGTGCCTAGTTAAATAAGCAAACTGGGACTTAGGGGTACTTCTACCCAATTTGTTGTTTTTCAAGTTTAATAGTTCCTAAATTAGTCTCAAAACATGGACTGGTTTGAAACTTGAAATCAATATCCACATGTGATTTGAAAGTTGATGGCTTGCTTGATCATGCTAAGGTTCTAAGAACTCTTTTTTTTAATTATCAGTATAATCCAATGATACAAAAACCTGTTGCCAAGTATAATACCCATACAGCAATTTGTCTGCGTCACTTGCTGCTGCTACCTTTGACCCTTGTTGCTAAGACTAAGAACACCATGTTTGAGATTACATAGAGTGCAAAGTTCATGAAGATTAACAGTATGTCGTGGTTTAACCTCCACCACACAGCCGCTCACTCACCTCCCCTCAGTTGCGATGGGGAAGAGAATCAGAAGAGTAAAAGTGAGGAAAAACTCGTGGGTTGAGATAAAGACAGTTTAATAGGTAGAGCAAAAGACGTGCACGTAAGCAAAGCAAAACAGGAAATTATTTCTCTACTTTCCATCAGCAGGCCTTCATCACGCGGAATGGTTACTTGGGAAGACAAACACATCACTCTGAACATCCCTTCTTCCCCCAGCTTTATATACTGAGCATGGCATCATATGGTATGGAATATTCCTTTGGTCAGTTGGGGTCAACTGTCCCAGCTGTGTCCTCTCCCAACTTCTTGTGCACCCCTAGCCTACTTGCTGGTGGGGAGATATGAAGAGCAAAAATGGCCTTGACTGCCTAGCAAGGACTAAAAACATCAGTGCACTATCAAAGGTATTTCTCATCCCAAATCCAAAATATAGCACTACACCAGCTGCTAGTAAAAAAATTAATTCTGTCACAACTGATACCACGACACAGTATTAACATGGGTCTCCCTATTTATAAGCTTTAATGAGTTTATACTTCAGCATATTATAATGCCAACACCAGTAGGGAAGAGTTCAACAATGACAAATACTTCCAAAAAAAAAAATAAAAAAAAATTATTCCTACGAGTACAAGCAAGAATTAGAACTTGCACTAACAAAATTTAGACTTCATAGAAATAAAGCTTTCCTAAATCAGTCGGGTAGGTAGCCTTTAGGGAACATGTATGGTTGTACCTGTATAAAAAGAAATTGTTCAAAGATATGCGTGGTCCCTGCTAAAGGAGAGCTGTATGAAACTACGACCCCATAGACAGCTGTCCTTAATTGTGACAGCAGTGCAAGGGGAGAGTGAAGGTTCTCAGACACTACATACTCCAACCAAGAAGCTATTTATAGACCACAGAAACATCTTGAAAGCAAATCTGGAACCAATGAAGTTTAATACTCTCTCTACAGCTATCATCACCAAGCAACCTGGCCTCTGCATAGCACACCAGCTGTAGCTTCTGAACGGCCTTCAAGTGTAATCCCACATTGGATGAATTACAGTAACAGAATCTGGAGGTTACAAAGACAAGGATAACTTCGGAATGGTGCGCACTAGAGAGCTAATTATAACCACCACAACAAATGCAAATGCATGGTGGTGATCTCACCCATGCATGCAACTGGGGGACACCAGCATCAAGGAGGGATAGGGGGAAGAAGGGCATGAAGGGAAATACTAGAATGATGACAGGTACTGGCAAACCATTGGCAAATGCCACTGACCTTGGAAGAAGCTACAATTTCTCCCACATTAATATGCTATGAAAATTTCAGCATCAATTCAAAATGACTCAGGGTTAAGCCTCAACCAACATATTACCAGCACAAACACTTGTTTCATTGTATTTCTACCTGTTTTTTTTTTTAAAGCCTGTTTGTCAGTCAGTGGGCCTTGATCCATATCTCAGTATCATCTAGACCTACAGCTCAGATTCCCACAGCCTAAAGACTCCAAAATCCTGCTATTAGTATTTCAACGGCAGGTTTTAGGACTTAAGAGGATCCTAGCCATTAGAAAACACTACCCATAGAGATTTATGTGTAAGTTAGGGTGCCTGAGTTCAGGCCCCAGACAATCATTTGATTGATGAAGTTGAAGCTGTTAGACACAAGCCTGAGAATCAATATTTCAAAGGTACCTTCATGCATCTTGCTTCATAACAACTTTACATGACAATTCATCCCGAAAACTAGGGAACCACCTGAGCAGTCATTTTCATACTGGACAGACTAATTCCTACTTATTTTGTTAGGTTCTGTATATTTCTTTCTAAACTTCTCTGAATGTTCTTTGGGAAACACTTGTCAGACAGGCAGCAATTAAAATGCAAGCTAATACATTAGAAGCTAGTTGCATTACCTGGTATTATTTTGGAAAGGAAAAGAGACATTCTCACACAAGAAGTGCTTTCAGTTGCTTTCTCCATTCAAGATACAATTAAAAAACACTTTCAAAACACAGTAGTAAAAAAAATAATAAATCAAATACATAATTTAAGTTGATTGAAAAGTTGCCTTTTCATTTTTTGCTACTTTCAAAAGAGAATCAGGGTAAATTTTGAGGTTTTAAAGTCAAATAATCAAAATTTCTTGAAATTACAATGTTCTGAAATTATTTTTAAAGAAAATTGAATAAAAACTAGGAACGATACTAAAAAATCTTATTTAATCAATAACATGATTTCAAATGGGCACTTTTTTAACAGAAACAACTCTCTTTTGAGTGGGCTAAAAATCTCTCATTGTCATAATATATTTATAAAATTCATTTTTAGTTCGCATTTTAGAGTCCTTTAGTTTGAATCTCTGAACATTAAGAATGAATACTTCAAGAAATCTCACCACATTACTATACCTCATCCAACAACTGGAAAGTAATCCATTTAAAAATTTAGTATTGTGTGCTTTTACTCCATTTACTTAATTTGAAATTGTAATTGTGATACTTATTATTTGATCAATTGGTACAGTTTAAAAAAAAAAAAAAAGGCTTTTGGATTTGGAGTACCTAATTAAAAGAGCATAAGTCCAAGAGTTTATTTATATACCTGTTGGTCCCATAAATGGTTATCTCTACCTACATACTGTACTTCTAGACCACCACAGCTATGGCCAATGTCCAAGAACGATCAATGCTAGATTTTTGATTCTTTTTAAAACAGATAGTTTCATGTAGCAAAAAAGAAAGAGACTATTTTTTTCTTGCCAATTTCTGTAGTAGTTTTTCAAGCCTACCTACTTTTGAACGTCAGTAATTCCCAGAAAATGTAAAGATTTGTTCAGTGTTTGACTGACTCTTCGAAGTCAAAAGATTGTGGTTGGGAAAACAGGGATTCCTCTTGCCAGATTTCTGTTTTTCCAATATGCCAAGTGCCTTTTGTAACTCACAGAAGGGTGTTAACCATTGGCCTTTAGAAGCAGAGTCCATATGATCCTTAAATTCTTAGCTTGCCTGTTCTCCTTATAGTATCTTCCCCCAAAGGGGACAGTTCTACTTTTAAAATTTTAGGTAGAAATATGTTGATTTTCATGTGATCACTTTCCATCACCACTTACTTTGACTGCTCATTTTCAAAACCATGTTGGAAAAGTTTCCATGTTGGAAAAGTTTCCATGTTGGAAAAGTTAATTATCCAGGAAACAGCACAGAACTTTTGGAACTAGTCTCAGTTAAGCAATGCAAACAGAAAAGAAAGTTTCAAAGAAGTTTAATTAGAAAGCTCAATAGTTCAGTGAATAACCTTGGCTAACAAATACTTTGAAAAATAATCATGATCCGTTCACCAATATTTGTAGAAAAGGGAGATGAATTCACAGCACAATGTAGTCAAACCGAATATCCATTATTTGTTACCCATTTGATCCATTATAGATTGTGTTTTTCTTGCCTAGAACAATCTAAATCGTTTAATCACCTCAAAGCTCTTACTGAAATATTGTACATTTGACAAAATACTCCTAACACTCCTGACTTTTTCATATGATTGAAAATGAAGACAAACATGGAGACTTAATATTTGAAACAATTTGTTTGAGAGTAAGCATGGTATCATTTGACTGTCTCCTTGCCCTCTCACAAGATAACGTGAGTTTATACAAGTAAAGACGTGTTAGCAAGAAATAACCAACATTCATCCCCTGAGCTAATTTATTCTTAAAGACAGGCATCTTTTATAAAATACTGATTCCAAATAAATTCAAAGGAAACCAGTATCAATTTTTAATTAAAATGTCTATTCTGCTCTCTGCCTGGTTGTCACCTCCGCATCTGCCAGAGACTGAACAGCAAGGAGGTAGGCATAGATTATAAAAGACGGAATTGAAGAAATTATAACTAGAACTGGATTTTTTCTATGTGTTACTAATTTGCACAACAAGCTGCTATGGGGGAGGAAGAAGAAAAGAGAGAGGTTCACGTTGATTCATGTTGAAACTAGACAGAAAGGTTATAGATTTTGGTAAAAAATATATTTTGCAGTTACTCAACTGTTATGTTTAACCTGTTTTTCCCTTTTTTCCAGGTCTCTTTCACTTCTTTTCTTTTAAATCATTTCTGGATTTTGTTACAGTGTCTGCTGTAACTCAGATCATCCACATCCTTCATAACCGCCTTAGGACCGAGTACAACTTCAGACTCCTCAGGGTGGGATCAAAACTCATATCAGGAAAAACAACAACGAATATACATGAGGCAAAGAGAAAAAGAGATGAGTCAGAAAAGAAACAGCTCACACAGGAAGGGAGATTATTAAAAATGTTGTCCATTTGTTTGGAGGAGGGAGGAGACAGGAAAGGAAAGGGAAGGGAAGGGAAAACAGTAATTTCCACTGGGTCTTTAGAAAGTCTTTTTCTGATTTTCTCACTGACATCTCATTTAATTAAAAAAAAAAATCAAAAAAAAACCAAAAAAACAAACCCAAAACCCAAAGAGGGGTTAGAGAGAACAGTGACAGTTTTTATAGTATCTCTTGACTTCCACAGATATCCCTTTGTACAAACAAGTCCCAGGTAACTTTAGGGTTGCTGTTAAGACCCTAATCGTTCCAGGAAGTTCAGCTACTGTAGCTCTTTCAGCCAGAAGCTTGTTCATTTGTGTTGGGTGAGATGACTGCAACTCATTCTTTGAGATACAAACTACCCATGTCTTGGTCACCATGTCACTAGTTTGTTGTAACGTGTTTTACATGCAGTTACCTCTTGCTGTCATCTGGAAGCTGCAAGCTGTATTCCCCACCATGACTATTTAATAAATGTACCTGCTTTGCACTGGATGCCACCCATTTTTCTAGTTGCAGTTTAGAGTGCTGACTTTAAATTTCACAGACACAGTAATTCTGAAAACTGCTTAGGTGGGAGACTCTGCTTCTTTTTGTGTGATTGTGCACTCCTGTCAGAGGAGGCCGGAAGAGGAAATTCCATTCGGTGTCCTTAACTGGAACTTGCTTCTGGTCCAAATATTTTGATTTGTTGAACCTGGCAAAGGTGCTGCACAGTGCAGCTTTAACTTTTTGTGGGGACTTGTGTAATGGATGAGTTTGTAAAATGCAGGGATTTTAGTATTGGAGTAACGACTGTCCTTGAGCACAGTGTAACACTTTGTTTAATAAGTCAACAGTAATTAAAATTTGCTTTTATTTTTAATATTTTATTCTTAATTTTTTACAGTACTCAATATGATTGTTGAAAACTTTTTATAAAGTTAAATAAAAAGAATAAAATACATTCAAATATTTTCTTTGTTTCTTCCTTTCATACCAAACAGAAACTTCTTATTTATTAGTATTTGTCCTGCCTTCCTTGACTCCTGTACTGAAGGGTATTTTGTATTTCATCTCTGTGCTTCTAGATTTTTACTGTTTTTCTAGTAAGAATGCCATCATCAACTTGTTTGTCATTTATCTACATTAAAACTATTAGATGAGAAAAATTCATGTTGGATTGCTACATAAAAAACTGGTTTATGCCCTGCTTATAAGCAGACACAGAGCAAGACAAAAGCAAAGTAAGTGAGAATTGTGAAAGTGAGAATGCATAGCTCTTGGGTTTTCTGTTCATTTCCATTTATTGTGTGTAATGTTTTGGAAGGACAACCTCTCATTACTAGGAAACCAGCCACCATGTATTGCCATTTCCTCCTATCTTGGTCACCTCTCAGCCAGCTCTGTTCCCTCCTGGTCTCCTCCCTGTGCTCTTCTCAGAGGTGAGTGCTCAGGTTTCAGCTGTGATATGAGGAGGTTGACAGTGAAAAAGCCAGATATCTCCGAGTGCCTGCAAATCTGTCACTGCTCCCATTTGCCCTGCCTTGTTCTGCTCCTTGGGGCAGCACTGTGACTCTAGGAGACATCGAAACTTGTGGGTTCCACAAGTGGAGAGCAGAGGTCATTGGGTCGTATCATGTGACCCATAAAGGTTAAATTCCAGAGAAGGGAACAACAGGTTATCCTAAGCCTACATAACCTTACCTTCCTGCTGCTTCTCCCCCAGCCGCCTCCAAAATATCTGGCAGACCCATGAGGCATGTCTTCTGTGTGTGCTCAGAGCGGCCGCACGGCTGCTGCAGGACCGGGGACACCTGCCAAATGCAGGCCAGTGCCAAGCCTGGGCTGCAGCATGGCAGGGGCACCCCAAGCCCACAGCAGCTCCCGCTTTCCCCATCACACGCTTCTCCCCGTGTGCAGGGCCACTGGCCGACGAAGGGTTTCTCAGTGAATTCTCTGGTCAGTGCCGGGGGGAGGTGGCTGAAGTGTCACCAAGCAGCCAACTGTGAAGTCACATCAATAGATTTCAGCTGTGGTGCAGAAACTTGAACAAACAGGCGAACGGGGGAGCTTAGAGAGGAACGAAAGTCAATGCTACCTGGTAATGAAAATGTGCTTGGCTGGGGCTGAGTTATCTACGTGTTTATTTCCAATAAGTCCATCACCACAGGACATGGGAGCTGTCTAAAACATTAGCCAAAGGTATAAATAACTCATAAATATTGCAGCACTGCTTGGATCGCCCTATTTTAATTGTTCCTCCTATTGTTCCTTCAGAGAATTTTTATATTTAAATAAAATTAGTGAAACAGAATGTTTCACAATACTCATCTGTCTCCTTTTCTTCCACGTTGTTCTGCCAAATTACTGGGAGTGCCCGAGTTCTGGCTGGGAAGTGCTCTGATCTCCCTGGTAAGAAACCATACAGCTACAGAAAATGTATATAAATAGATTACATCTTCTTTAATCTGCCTTGCATGGACAGCTTGCTGTTACCAATGCTATTGTTAGTCATGCATCCCCACAAATGGAACCAACTGCTGACACTTTGACTCTAAGTAGATTGAAATTACTGTCTCTTGCTAACATGCCAGAATGATATTTAATGTAGCAGGGAGTCAAACAGGTTAGGACTGCTTATTTAGGAAAAAATGGGTTAGGCTGACTCAGTACTGAAAAGTGCCGGATCAGTTTGGGTATTTAAGAATCTGTGGGAAATGGGGTGATTTTTGGAACAAGGCAGTAAACTTTGTGAAGTGACTGACATGTCAGCAGCAGCAACATTGCCAGTAGTCCACACCCACTTCCCTTTTAAGGTATTTAAAATACACTGAAACTTCTCTTTTCTTTAACCCCCAACAAGAATAACCAAGAGAGGGTTTCCTGCAGTCTTCATAACCCTGAAGGGCAAGAATGTCCTCCAGTAAATTCACTGCACTGCACCAACGCCATCAGCCTCTAGAAAGTGGAAGAGTTGGGGGTAGTTAATGGATCAGACAGCCCATGATCCCAAATGACAAGTGCAACTTAAACTTTAAAATATGATGAATGAACAATCCCAGATTAAGCACAGTGGTGGCTTGCCTGTTCCCATATTTCCCTGCTGTCGTGATTTTCCATGTTACACCATGGCAGCCATGCAAATCAATTACAACTGGAAACGACAACTCTTCCAGTAATGCATATCACCATTGTTTAAAAGATGCAAAAAGCATTCCACAAGTAACATAAAATCTCTTGCTTCATCACGGCAGTCTCCACAAAGAAATTTAAAAAAAAAATAATTTCTATTATGCATACAATTAAAACCATGAGAACCAAACTTGGGTATTCACTGTACAACATTTCACAATGTTAACTATACTGTGTCACATGGTCGTTTACATGGTACACACAGAAATAACACTGAAGAACAGAACAGTGGGACACAAAACCTTTTACTAATACGAGACAAAATACTCATTTTAATGTGGAATAGAATAATTTTCACGTAACTGGGCAGGGAATAATAGCAGTTGCAAATATAAATCTCCTTCTGATTGTAAGTATGCACACAAGCTTTAGATGTACAGTATTTTAAATGAGAGTTTGTAAGGAATCAATGGCTGATCACCTGCCTTGTTGGATTTTTGAATGTATAAAATGAACCACCAGGCATACTCTACTTGTACAGTTACTAGACATGGTCGCTTCATGTCTCGTTTTCAGATCTCTTATGCATAAACTAACGAATAAAGCTGTACAATGTTTTTTTATGAAGTTAGTCTTGCAAAATGTACCGTGTGATGTTCTATGATTTGCAACTTTCTGAGTTTTATGACAATTTTATGACTATAGAATTAGTATATATTAGCAAATTTTCAGTTGCCAAGACATTTTTGCCCTGAAACAGGGATTATTTTTGCTCAAAGTTGGATACATTTTTATTTGAAAATGAATCTGTATTCTCAGGAAATTAGGGGATTCAAACTGTTACAACACTTAGGGAAAAAATCAGGATAAAAAAATAGGCACACTTCCAAATCACACAAAAGCACAAAATTTCCTCAAATTAAACAATTTTGTATTTAATTGCTATGTTTTGTATATTCCCAGTAGTCAGAGTCAAATTTGTCTGATAGGCAACCTTCCTGCAACATTACACAACATGACACACTGTCATCTTCAAAGGATGCCTTGTCTGCATTGTTTCCCTATTCTAAAGCCAGAGAGCTAAAAGGGGGTTATAATTTTTCAGAGTGACAGGGTTAGAATATATAATTTACAATTTGCGTTTCCACTCCCACAAAAGAATCTCATGCCTGCAGTGAACCCCTGGAATACATAAATATTTTAAATAAATATACTTCTCTCCTTTTGGCATGTCTTCAAGCTATGGTTTCCAGCCCAGATATCCAATATAAGCCATGACGATTAAATAAATATATTGTGTCTCACCAGTGGTTTTCACCATGTGCTCTCAGAGGCACTTTCTGCTTGTGATGACTGTTTATCAAACTCTCAGATCCAGAATCCAAAAGGTCAAGTAGTCAAAACTATACTCCACCATGTGCACAATAAACAAAGGCATTTCATCTGCTGACACTTGAGGTACCACGCAGCTCTATTTCTTTTTTACCTACCCCAAAATAACAACATTTGCTTTTTCTCATGTAAAGTATCTGTGCCTGAGAATAAACAAACAAAAAGCTTGCTCTGACTCTTCCCCAAAACATAGTTGTAAAAGGGTTGAGGGCCACAAATCTGACTACTTATGTTTCACAGACGGTTACAGTTCCCTTACTTACCTCTGTTCAGGATCAGATTTTGGGTAGGCAAAAGCTATTTTCAGTCCTTGGAAGATTAGAGGAGTGTATTTCTCAGACAAAACCAGGGGAGACCAATGTGCCATTAATTGCCATGGCTGCTCTAGTGCTAGGGGATTGATTAGGTGAGAGATGCCTGCTAGGATCATCTGGGCAAGCTACTTTCAAGGCTGTAGAAGAAGGTAAAAATTCCAGCCTTGGAAAAAGCTTTTGTGAAAGTCAGCTGCACAGAAATAATCTCGCAGTCTTCAGTAAATGGGCAAATGTAGAATGCTGGCTGCTACGAAGTCTAACGAAAGATCTACCTTTAAGGCTCTGCTTCTCATATAGCGTCTCTGGTATAGATTCAACTTCTCTTTTTTCTGATGTCCTACATGTTATTTTATAATACCTCATAATTAATTGTTTTCTGTGGTTGCTCTGTGATAAATAAAGATGAGATTGGAAAAGCTAATGGTCTGAAAGTTTTTTCCAAGCAAATATCTGTACAGAAGCTAGTTAGAATTGTAGCTCACTTTTTTCTCCTAAAGAGAGGGCTGAAATTCCAAGTTACATCTCTAAATGCACATGGAGAATCTGTAACCAGGGAGAAAAAAGGAGGCTGAGCCTGCTGCAGCACACAGGAGAGATTATATAACTATAGAGGAAAGTTTAAATTGCAAGTTGTCATAAAGACTGAAACAATGCCCAGAATCTTCCCCGTATTGCATCTTCTGCCCCACCAACAACATATTGGTTATTTCATCCTTTCCAAGTTTTGCTGCAGAACAAACTCTGGGACTGTGTTGCGTTTGGCAAAGAGCTTCCCCTTTTTTGGACAGATTGATTCGGAACCAATGAATCTCATTAGGGCTTACTTGATCATATCATTTTGTATACTTAGAAACCTTCAGCACCTTTTCTTGTTGCAGGTTAGAATCCAGAGCTGAGGACAGGTAATGGCAAAAGATATCTAAATAATTTGAAAATCCTCCTCGAGCTAATAACCTTTTCCCCTGTTACTCATTCAGTCTTTTGGGTAAGTATGATTTTCCCACCATCTCAAGATAAACAGAGTGTATTGATCTGAATAGGTGAATACATTTTTGTACGTGTGACTTGAAATATACCTGCAGACACATTCACAAACAAACAAGAAATCAAAACTAGCTTAACTAGGAAGCTCCCTGATTTGAGGGTAAAAAGCTACAGAAAACATAAAAACTATTATACTAGGTCGCATCAAAGATCTATATAGCCTAGTATCCTTTCTCTTATTGTGGTCAGGAGCAAATGATTAGGGAAAATTAGAAACAGGAAACAAAACCGTTACCCATGACTGTTGCTAGACCTCCAGGTAATCACCCATTTAAGGACTTCCTGAGTCGGAGTTTGCATCCAGACCATAGTATTTAATATCCCCACTATGTTTTTCTACCATCGTTTTCTCTGCAAGCTTTTTGAGTTAATTTGTATTTTGCCCTTTATAGCATCTCATAGCAACAGATTCCTCAGTTTAATGACCATTCCTTCCAAGTCTGTCATGATCCCCTGTATCAGTTGTGCCCAGATTGGTTCCTGAAGAGTGTACCAAATAAGGCACCATGCTAGCTTTAGAAAATCTACCTTCGTTTCTAGAAGCAGTCTCTGTGGCAGTGAAAAGCTATAAGCTGGCTTTCCCACTCTCCCGTTCTTCCTATTTTTCACTCCTTCTGATTTTTTCCTTGGTATTCATCTTTTAAAAAGATAATTATGGAAGAAAAGTTCTGATTTTATAATAGTATTCCACACAACATTATTTCAGGTGAAACATGTTCCATTCACCCTGATTTTACACAGTGGGAACAAAAAGCCCTTACATTTTTATTCAAAGTCCATTTCTTGGGTTTAATGAGTAAAATCCCTTTATTCAACCAGTGTTTTGCAAATAGCCTAAATCTCAAAGCATGAAATTAGTGAATATTTCTTGCAAATCCATTAATATCCAGAGATCCTTTTTCTTTTCAAAATATTTGTGAGAACTGAGTAATTTCCACAGCAAATTATGCAAATGTGCTGTACAAGCTCTCCAGCACAGCTCAGCCAGTGCAAATCCTGACCTTCCAACACTCCTGCTGTTCCTGCTCTGGGCTTCTCTTCATCAGGCTGCCAATCATATGTTACAATGCCAAGTTCTGCAGTGCAGATAAGCGTCCACTAGAAGCCAAGATAACATCAATGAGCTTATTTACACAAGAAGACTAAACCCAGATCCAAAGACTCATATGCAGAAAGAAAATGTTTGTGGACTGAATTCATCCAAAAGTAGCTAAGCTTGATGTAAGGATTGCTAGATAAAATCTGCAGTCATGTTACGCAAATGTTAGGCTGGGTAGATTGTTGGGTCAGAGGACACCATTAGAATTATAAAATGTATAAACTTCTTCAGCTCCTTACCACCTGCAGTTAAGAAAAAACCCCAAACCTATTAAATTTTAACTTCAACCTCCAATAAAACACGTCTGGATACGTTGTATCCCACATAAGGTTCATCCTGTAGTATTTGATTTCAAGTTGGCCATTAAATGCCAAATATGCATCTTCAGAATTGTTGTATTTAAAAAAAAATATGTATTTTTTTCATGTATGTGTGCATTTGTGCACCTAGGTGGATACCCAGAGGTATTGTAATAGTTCAATGAAAACAATAACAGTTGCGCAGAAAAAAACGCTACAGTGTGATAGCCAGTTTTAAGGTAATTTGCCCTGGAAATCTACCATTCTGACTGGAAAAATGGGAATTTATGGTGATTTCATCTGGCTAGATGACAGGACGACATCAACTTATTCCAGTGCTGGGTTTAAATTTTCTAAGGAACAATGTGTAAAAGGATATATAAGGACCCTCAAAGTTTAGATTTTATGCTATTGTTTTCTTTCCATAAGAGGCCAAAGAGGGAATCAGTGAAAACTCTAACAAGGAGTTTTCCATTCTTCTTAAGGGAATTCTCTTCCCTTTTTTAAGAGATTATGCAGAGAAATACTTTGTCTCTTTAATTATTTGCTGCCTACTTTACTTCTAATAGATGTTAATCTGATTATTTTCTTTTCCTGCCTTCACACATATTTTAGGAGTAGGATTCTTTTGCAATGATGGAAAGTAAGTTCTACTGTCAATATGTCTAGATCACCGAGAGCAATGGAATTCACACTCTTCAATATCTTAGTTACTTCATAGGAAAACGGAAAGAGAAACTCCTGTGCACTGTAAAGCTATTTTACTTTAGAATATTGTAGCATATAGAGCAAAGGATACTGAAAGGATATTTGGGCCTGAGGGTAGTAATAGAATCTAGTGTAAGGTTCTCTCCACAGTGCATGTGGGGAGTTAATCAGTTCAGAAAAAAGACCTAAAATAGCAAGAAAGAAGGAGGGCAACCTGCTGTTAAGCAATAGAGAAGTTCTGAGGAGTCAGGTGTGTCTTAAATCCACTTCCCTGTGGGATTGAGACGATGTGCTCAGGCTTGTAGGTAAATACTTTTGTGCTCTAACCCCACGTCCACTAATATTGCCTGCTCCACTACACAGGTATGGTATCCCCAATGAAGGTGTCCACCAAATGGGTTCAAACTGACTACAAAAGAGCAATGTAGCTGAGTAAGAAACATTCAGTGCCTGCTAAAACGTCCATAATCTAGCTTTCCTACCTCTACTGGTTGTGGAAATTTGCAATGGCTCCTCACAAATTCACCCAACTTCCATCTCACCACACCTTAAAAAATATATATAAATACATTAGCATTCTGTTGCTGGTACAATACTGGATGTTGCTGCAAAGCAATGAGACTAAAATAAGTTACCATCCTTGGGATGGCACAATCTTTTTTGCTTACTTTCCAGAGCAGCTTGCTCTGGCTGGCTCTTGTTGCAATTTATTTCCCTTTCTTCTTGAAGGACTAAGACTAATCTCTGTTATGCCCTTGAGGGTATTGCCTTAGTCACATCTATAGGTAAATATGAATGCAAAATACTTTCACACTGGAGCTCTCTCATTCTGATAAAACTCACACAAATTCATTGTGTCAGAAACAACACAAGAACTAGGACAGGTAACCTAGGAGATGGAGAAAGACACTGGAACTGAGGGAAGTCCATAGCTAGTCCTTCAGGAAAATTCCTTACTTCCATTCTAGCCACGTACTTTAAGCTGAAGTCTACATAAAAGAATATTCTCATCCTTTCCTCTAAACCCACAAATTTTGAATTCCTTTCTGCACTGAGCCCAAACTTTAAAAATACCCATGAGAACTCTATGCTTAGAATGGAGCATTGCATGATGAGTACCATTTTCCTCAGGGAAGTGCTGAAGAGAGGTTTAATCCTTTAAGACAGCAAAAGGAGACATGACCTGGAACTTCCACATCTGTGTAAGTGCTGAATCTAACAGCATGTGAAAGCTGTAGGCTCGGATGAAAACCAGAAAACAGTAATTTAAACAGCTCACCTGCTGCAACGAACCTCTCAAAAGAAGCAGCTGGATGAGGGATCAGGATCAGAACCAGAGCAATTGGGGTACAAGGTAAACACCAAGCTGCTTGCCTCTCACAAGACTGGAGTGTTTGGGAACTTTAAAACTGTAAAAAGAAAGGCATGCAAAGCTACAATTTTCAGACCATGGTTCTTGACTAAGATACTGAACTTCAGTGCAAGTCTCAGTTTAACCGCCTACCTTCTTTTTAGACCTTTAAAAGCCCTAGATCTCATCGGAAACAATATTTCTTCTGTCATAATGTGCTTTGATCATTACATGCTCTTTAGAAACAAAGCATTTATGTTAATAGGAAGAAAATTGTCCATTTCATCACACCTTCTTTGCAAGTTTCAGCTGACACGTTATAACAAACCAAGGACCAATTTTGGTACTAAAAAAACTGCGTAGATAATAATCTCATCCCTCCCTCACCCACTGTTGTGAACTGGCTACAGAAAGCCGCAATATTCCGCAAAGCACAGCACAGTATTGGCAGTAGCTATTGCCAGCTCAGTCTGTACCTTTGGATGAATTATCGGCTATGTGTTGTGTTTGTCTGCTTTGCATCAAAGTGGTTGCTAATGTCTTTGTCTGCTTTGTGTCAGAGTACTTGCAGGTTACCTTAGCATCAATTTCATAAACAGCAGTTTCATATAAAGTGAATTAGTATTTTGTTTTTTAGTAGATTCTGTTCTGAGCAATGTAATAGCTTGCAGAGGAGGAAACTAAAGAGCAAGTGTAAGAGGGATCCATTACTACCATGTAAAATGAATGAATGACTTTAATTGCCACATGGAAAGGATTTTTCTTCTGTTTAAGGAGCGGGAAAATACAGATGGTGATTACTTCTAGTGAGTTCACTTTCAGATTGTGCTTCCAAAACACTGCATTTAGCAACTAACTGGAAGAATACTTTTTATGATATGCTCCAGCTAGACAGATAAACACCTCCACAGTTCAAAACCGTCAAGAAAATTCGCAAACCAGCACACTTTGTGACTAAGCAGCTGTTCTGTACTTTAAGCTGCTGAAATTTAAAAAGGCAATAGCTCTCCTTAAAAATGCCATGCAGTTTTCAAGAATGATAACTGTTCTGCTTGGGTTTTCTTTACTTATGTTTGACATTTTGAAACGGTTATAATTGACATTATAACTGACTACCTGTCAGAATCAAATTGCATTTAGCTGCTAAACAACGTTATCCCTATTGATAGTATTGTTCATCACTAACTAGCATTACCTTAAGTGTTTGTACTGCCATACAATCTTGTAACTAATAATGGTCAAATCACCAGTTCGAGATTTATTCACATTTGGAAAAGGACCAAAAACCTCATCACTTGAGAAAATTTCCTAAGAGAGTTACACTGTTCAATCATTCAAAAAGCACCAGGTATACCAGATAAGAACATCCATTGTGCAATACAGGATATAGGAAGAAGTATGATTACATATATACTGCTCTTTGACTTTGTTTCTGTGACAATTTCTAGCAGAGGAATCCCAGCTTGCATCCATATCCATACTGCAGACCTTCAGTCTCTTTTGGCATCACACATTGCTCCCACTCTTTAGGGGATTTGTTGGGCTCTTCCAATTCGACAATATTGTTCCTGGTCAAACAAAGAACCCAGGCTGTGACACAGGAAAGGGCTGTGATACATTCTCAAAATTAGCAGCCTGAGTGAGACCAAACTCAAACCTTTTAGTCATCAGCCTATCCCACTACTCTTCAGGTGGCTCTGAGGATAGAGATCAGGTAGGACATAAGATGACAGTTCTTTCTTCCAGGAAAGTCCATATCCACAGTACGCACATGTAACATCCTATGCTCTGTTGTTGACATCTCCTGACTCTCATCCCCGGTCTCAGAGGCCTTTTCCATGTCCCAAAATCACCCAACAACAAGGATGGTGGAGGATGATCTTTCCTGCATCTGAGTATGATGGACAAAAAAATACTAATGTTCCTTCCTCAGGGGATCAAATCAGGAGGCAATCATCAGCTACCTACTTTATTTCTGGCAAGAGCATTCACAGTCATCAAGAAAAAGATCTTTGAAGATATCTTTTCACAGTGAGAGACACTGGGTAGGCAGTAGCCCTGGTGCCCCTCTCAAGCTGCTAGGCATATTTTTGAAAGACCTGGAAGCAAAAGTTCCATTGCTACTGCTATTGCAGCATAGGCAGTGAGACATACTCAGCACAAGGTGTGTGCTGTGCTTCCCTTTCCCACCTCACACCAGGTCAGCATCGCTGCCCCATCTCTTTCTTAAAAGTTTACTTTCAATGCGCTAATACACATGTAAAAGCTGGACCAGCCTATGAGTAGACCTGTTCACAGTAGAGATCAAGGATGTAATGGCGACATGAAGGTAGCAAAGCATTCTTACAAGGGGGTTGTCCATAAAAGGTTGTCTACGTCTGTTCTAAAACTACATGTTACTGGGACAACCTGGGCTGCACCGAGTTGTGTTTCTTCTGTGCAAGAACAAAGCTGAACAGTGGCTGCTCCATCTTGCAGGAGTTATCTTGCTTCTCTTGTAACATGCCGAAACTGTAACCAAGGTCAGGAGTGGGTACTCAGTGTTAGAGGAGAAGAACAACCTGAGGAATATTTTGTATTCAGGAGACACAAAGTAGGAAGCTCGTGGAAGCTTTACAGACCTTTCCTTCCAGGTGTGGGGTTTTTTTGTTTTGGCTTTGTTGTTTGGTGGGTTTTTTTGTTGTTTTTCCCATTCATTCTTTTCTTCTAGCACGTTCTTCTAGCACTAATAGCTTGGAAACATTGCTGCTGCCTGGAGTAGCCCGTTTTCACTGTAGCAAGAGAGGAAGGGCAGGAATCGGTTGGGCAAGCAAGCACAGCCACACTGGGTAGTTTTCCAACCCGTCTGATGGCGACAGGAGCATTCATGTGTGCAGAGAAGCCAGCTGGAGCACTGTGCCTGGCAGGGACATTCCGGGCTCTGCTTGTGGCTTATAGCTGGGAGATTTGGATCTTTTGGCAGCTCTCATCTTGAGGCTTTGCCAGCAGAGTCAGAGGAAAGACTCCAAGTGAAAGAAGGAGCTATGACTGAAAAGCCAAAGGGCTAGCAAGTTGTGAGAGCTGTAGCTGTGCTGTTCATCTTTTGGGCAGTTCTCCAGTAATCCTTGTGAAGATGAGGTAGGCTCTGACTCTGGTCATGGCTGAATAGCTGATAGTTTCATGGACAGCTTTGTATAGGGCTCCTCTGTGGTGGATGAGCAAACGTCCTGTTGCTGTAAGGCAGTGTACTTTGCCCTTCTGAGCCTGGTGCTCTGCTGTGCCACCATGATTTCACAGGTGGCTTCATATAAGCATGTGGGAGCCACGCACCGTATTCCAGTTTATCAGGTAATAAAAGATATGGATTACGGGAGTGTCTGCATGAGAACAAGGTAGAATAAAATATATGTCTTGATAAATTAAATCCTTTTCTATGAACAATCTCCAGGTTGGGATTTTTTCCCATCTGGGGCATAGAAATAACTGGTCAGGTCATTAAGTTCAGCTTGACTGAAGGTTATAAAATAACAGCAAAGATGGATTTATTCCCTGAAGGTGTAACATTTAAGGATTGCTAGACCATAGCAGAATTCATCCATTCATAAAAAACATTTGCTAACAATTCCAACATGCTTCCAGTGTTTTAGAGAACATGTTGAGGGAAGCAAGAGCAAATCAGAGAAATGCTCAGATTACTACTACAGTCATATTCTAACCAACCTCTACTTACAGATGGTGCAAAAATAGCAACAAAAACAAAACTAGTCCAGTTTTCAGAAAAATATTTTCTTTGTGCATTTTTCTTAGCTGAGTTAAAGAAAATCATTCAACAAAATCTCTTAAAAGATGGCTAACCTAGTAGAATAATTGATCAATATTTTTACATCTGTAGCAGAACAAGTGACAATAGAGAAGTTTTAAGCATCAGTTGTGGGCTGCAGTAGACCCAGAAAGAGAGCAAAGTCTTACAGGCAAAGATAAACTAATTAGTGATGCAGACAGACCAAGTTGAGTGAACCTAAGAAAAAGCCTAAGACAAAAGAAACAGAAGTCTAAAATATCACTTGCAATTTTTTTTTAGTGTCTTTCTTGTTTGAAAAGATTACCTCAAGATCACTTCATTGACAACCCTGAAGTATGATCTCTCCTTCTGGATTCACTGTTGCAAGCACATAAATCCCTGGCAGTGCAAATGGTTTGCCTGTCTGTAAAGTTACTTGGAAACATAAATAAAGTGGTACATATAGACAAAAGTATGCTAACCAAAGTAATGGATTAAATCTCAAACTTTTTAGTTCCTAACCTTATTTGCATGACATAGTTCTGTGGCAGTTCATCCAGCGGAAACACATTGTGGCGGGAGAGGTTAAACAATATCCCTAGAACTTGGTTGTTGGTGTCTTAAGCTTCTAAGCACATATGAGTGAATGATGTCACATATGTGTGTTGTCCCATGACACTGATTTGAGTAAGACTTTGTAGCTTAGAGGACAGAGTTTTCTCTTCTCCAATGGATCTTGGCAAGTATGTTTGGACAAGAAGCATGGAAGTTTTTTTTAATCTTCTGACTTGTGACTATTTGAACTTCCTCCTGACACTTCTAGACCCCTTGACATCTCATAGGACTTTCTGGCCAGAGGAATTTTGTACTGTTTTCTCATGAAGATGATCAACAAGGGGCTAGTGACTCTGGAAGCTAAAGAAGACTTGGAGGACAAAATAGATGAGTTAGTATATTTTTTTTAAATAAATTCATTTGGTCATTTACTTCTTCAAAGTTACAAAAAATAAAATCCTCAAAATGCTAGCCTTCGAGCTGATTTCTTGATTATTTAAAATGAAATTATTTGCTGCATGTATGATGGAAATTGCCTGGAAAAGTCTGTATTTTTTCTCTCTGCCCAGAATCTGTGCTGATCCTGGGGTGCTAGTAAGGTTTATCAACAGTTCAGAAACTATTAGAAACATGTTCTCAGCTGCCCATACTGATTATCAGGACTTCACAAAAGTCCTGACTTCACTAGTAATATGATTGAACTTCCAGAGTTTTAGAGGAAGAATACTTCAGAAACAATACCCCCTCAGCCTACAGGATGCAACTAAATAATTTGAATTCATAAACTGCCTTTGAGAAACTTAAACCATTTTGAATTGTAAAACTGAAAGTAGCTCAAAGTGTTTGAAATGCCAAAAAGGCAGCCCTCCAATGGAAAGTTTTGCTGGAGGGAGCCAGAAAAAGACTCCAGGGGAAGCTGTCACTACGTTATTAGTATCATCAAGTTACTGCTCTGTGGACCAGAGTGACCCAATAACCACAGAAACAATGAGGTGGAAGAAGAAACAAAGACTATAGTAGTTGGTGAAAAGATGTGTGATATTCCTGTTTCTCCTTCCCACTCATTTATTCTTCATCTCGCTCCCCCATAAAGCCTGTTTTGCAAAACATCTTCCACTGTAGAGAGCCCAGTCTTTTTATGGCGCCAGGGCCCAGCTCTGTCTTGGCCCAAATTCTCCCACATTCAGATTCTTCTTCTCCCAAGAGTTTTTTTCTCCTCAGACATTGACTTCTTGCAGCTATTAAAACTCTCCTCACCAGAGTATTTCTTCCTGATTTATCATCCACAGAAAAATCCGGTTAAGATTATATTAAAAGCATGAATTCAATGCTACATTACCAGGCAGTTAGTATCCATCTAGATGCTCTCACATGCTGTTACTATTCTCATTCCAGAACCTTTGTTATTTTCAGTATCTCTCCATCATGCGACAGTCTGCCAGTGTAGACATGCCCTGAGATTGATTAGAAACGGCTGCCTCTGCTCTTAATTTTCACAGCTATTCCATTCTTTAGCTGTCTCTCTGCTTCTGCTGCAACCCAGATATCTGGTTGTAGCTTGAAGACAAATGTGAGTTAGTTTTAAAAATGCTTGAGTATCAATAGCAGTTTAGAGAGCAACATCAGCTGAGTGTCTCAGCAAGCATGAGTATTTGATACACCTCTTGAAGACAACAGTCTGGGCATGTCTGTATGGGCTGCAAACACTACCCTGACTTGGGTGATCATCAGGGTAGATATGTTCTTAGAGAGAGTGAAATTCTTTTGGTCTTATTTGGTTTTTAATCCAGGTGATAGCATACTCTCTCACAGAATCCAACAGACTTCCACTGCTTGTCGTTCCTTTGTCTGTGGGGAGGAATAAGCTATCTGCCTGATCATTATCCTCATGTTTTTCTTGGATTATCTCCTCTTTGCAATGGAAGTTTGTCCAATTAAAAGCTGAAGAAAATACTAAGGGCCTGTTGGGTTTTAATTTGTCTTTTTCTGAGCTCTTACAATGATGTAAGAGTGCCAGGGGGTACGTCGCAATGGTACTTGGTAAATGTGGCTGAGTGACTGAGAGGTTTATATTAGAGTGGCGGGACACATCTTGTTTCTTTTTCTTAAGACTCTGCATCTGTTAGAATTAAAATCCAATTTACTTGAACTGTAGGGTTGTAGTGAAATCCATTACACTAAAAATCAAGGCATTTAGCTGGCAAGAATAGGTCTTTATGAGGAAGATATTTATTTACAAAGGTATGCTTTGTGATAACATTGTACCAGACAGCAAATAATAAAATGTGTGATAGATAAAATTGTTTCAAAATGTGTTGCAAATTATTGATTACTTTCAGGTACCAGCAAAGTAAATATGAATAGAAAGATAGTAATCATATACACCATAGCAAGCATGTGCTTTCACTGACAGTAAATATTTTATTTTAACATTTTCTGTTAAAGGTGTACATTGCAGTGGTGCAGGGAGAGATCTGTACTGATTTATGTCCTTAATAAGCTATTGGCTTTTCCTGACAAAGAAAGGCATAGTTGCAAAAATGTACTTTATTGATCAGTGTTGATTAACAGATTTAGAGCACTTTACTTGGTGCAGGTATTCTTTTTTTCTGCCCAGTGATTTTCATATGTGTTAATTAAAACTGTTTAACAATTCAATTGTGTAAACATATTGGAGATATATTGTTGGCACCAGCTAGTTAAGTCACATAGATAATGATTTAAATTATTATTTTTTAATGCTGGTTGATGCACAATGACTCCTTTTTTTCATTGCTGTTCTTTAACTGAGAAAACACCAAAACACATTCTCAAATGCATGCATGTACCTGAGTCTCTCCATCATTCTCTATTATAACAGATTTAACACATCTTCTGTCCACACTAAGGATGTAAATATATCATGTAGGACCCTTAACTTTAGAAACAGCCTCTGGTTTTAACTGAAAACAACACAAAATTCTTTAATTTTATTTTTTTTTTAATCTGAAAGCAACAAAACTATTTTCTTGATTAAATAACTCTTAACTGCAAGCCTAAAAGTATTATGACATAACTACTTACATTAATCAAACTTCAGTTACGTGGGTTGTGAACACTGGCTAGGAACTGAGTGCAAGCAAACAGATCTAAAACTCATTTATCAATACAGCACCTTGGCTGCTATGTCTGTTACAACTATGATTACCAGGTAACTTATGGGAGACTGTTAGAAGAACCAGATTCCGCATCCCATTAGGCACTCTTAATGCACTTGTGCTGCAAGTGGATGAAGAACACACATTTAGCCTTTGACTTCAAAGGAAAATGTCATGTCATTGTCCTGAGCTTAGAATTCCTCCTTATACATGGATTATACTATCATAGGAGACACAGAGACAGTTGATATTAGAGTGTCCTGGGCTTGTAGAGTAATCAGCTTAGCTAGACTCATGTATCTGAATACCCTTGGTTTGTACAGGTGTCAGGTAACTACCATAGAACCTCTTTGATTTGGGAAATCCTTAGCCTCTTAAGGAAAACATTTCATGAGGAGTGACTCCTTGAATGCTTTATTTTCCACAAGAATATATCCAGAAGAGAAAACAATGAATCTTAATGCCAGTCTGAAACTTTAGGCAGTGAGATATCGTTGAAAATCTGGCCCTGAGTCAGGAAAGCAGAGGCACGCTGCGAGGCTGCTTTATCTTCATAATGTAAGCAGAGAAAATAATATCTAAAGTGTTCTGTTTTCCATGACACAGATTGGATTTTACTTTTCTTTTTTTTTATGACATTAATACTTAAATCAGTAACAATATGAATCAGTCCTTTGTCCCAAAGGTATGAGGTAACCTTTTAAAAACACTTAGATACAAAACCTCAAGCCAAACATTTGAATACCCTATGTTCTAATCAGTTGGTTATTAATTGTAATCAACCTGCACAGCACAAAGAGTATTTTCGTTTGGCTAGTATCTGATTAGTTTTCACAGAATCACAGGGGTTGGAAGGGACCTCTGGAGATCATCTAGTCCAACCCCCCTGCCACAGCAGGGTCACCTAGAGCAGGTTACACAGGATGGCGTCCGGGTGGGTTTGGAATGTCTCCAGAGTTGGAGTGAAACTTGCTCAGTTCTCATATTGTCATTTGAGACAAAATGAACCTTACCATTTCAGAGAAATTAAAAAACAAAACAAACCTTATATATGAAATAGATCAATTCTTAGTTTATTTTGGAGTTTTCTTTCTCATTGGGGGTGTGTATGTTTGTTTGTTTTTGTTTTGAGCTAAACCTTCAATTGGTATAAATCAGGATAGTTTTTCTGGTATTAGAGAAGCTATGCACTTTTACCTGGTTGCCACAGATAAATCATTTCTTGGTTAGAAGATCCACCATTCTTTATAAAAATGCTGCTGATGTTATTCTGACAATATTAAAGAAAGTTTCAGGTGACCAGGAAGAGGCCTACTATTTCATGGGTTGATTCTGTGCTATTTATAGAAAATAACACAGAAATAACTTCATGCAGTTGAGCCAAAATAGTTTTGGTTAGTTATTACTAGTATGAGACCTTTCACACTGTTAAGCAGCTATAACTCCATACAACTGTGAATAGAAGTTCTAAGACTAGTCATCAAAACAAAATCAGGAGAGAAAGAGAACGCTATCAAAAAAATAACAGGGCTTTTGGCTCATATATATGCTGTCTCCCCTAGAGCAGCAACTAAAATTCATGGATAAATTTCACTTATTTCATTTTGTCAGATTACTTGTTAACACTAGCATCTAAGCCTTGCAGTTTTGATTCAAGATTCTCATGACAGTCTTGAGGCCAGGAAATCATACAAAATTAATTTAATTTTTGTAGAAAGAACTGAAAAGAGAAGAGTGAATGGTAAACATCAAATACACTCTCATGATAATTCTAATGCTATTCTGATTACTGACATATGGTCTTTCTCAGGTGTCATACAGTTACAAAAAAAGAAGATGAATTGTTGATGGGATCTCTGATAAAATTCTTTTCACAGCATCAACATTAACCAACAATTTAAATGCATTACATCAAGAAAAAGTTAAATGGTATCTATGAGATTATGCGTTACCTGGGATACAATGGTAATAATGGAACATTATTTTCTGAACTCCCAATTTTCAGTCATCTGCTGAAGGAGAGATTCCTGAACTTTCTACTTGTTAAATTTAGGACTTTTTTATGCATTTAAGACTTTTCACCTACTGTCATAAGAAAGGGAGGAAGATCCTGAAATTTGACATCCATTGCCCAGCAAAAGAACACTGAAGTGTTTGCTAGCTGCATTAAGCTCTTTCAGCAGAAAAGGAAGGTTGAACTAATGAGTTTTTCCAGTTGTGTTTAAAAACGTTTCAAAAAGAAATAACTGAAATGTAAATTCTGAGTTGACAAATACCAGTTAAGGAAAAAAAATACAATTAATATTTATTTAATGTATATATAAACTTCCTCCAGTAAAATTTCACCATATGACACACTATCTGCCCAAATCTTGAAAATACTAAGACTTCTAACGTTATTTGTGTAGAGTGGAAAAACTACTGATAGGTTTAGTTCAGCTGTGAAACTGTGAATCTACTCTTTTAGCTCAATAGTAGGCCATGTTTCATGAAATGTTAAAATCGTGATTGCAAGTAGTGACCTTCACTGATTATTTTTTTTCTCCCATTGGGAATTATGTATCTGTTTGGTATACTAAAAAGGCAGCCATATACCTTGAAATACTGTAACAGATTTATATACTTCAACATAGGAAGGTCTTCAAAAGGACTGTTTCATAGTATTTGCTCTTCTGAAAGCCTAGGCGTCACTAGGTAGCTATGTGAATAAGAAGAATGTCTCCAGCCTGCATTTTAAGGAATTTATATCCTAGAACTACTACTATAGTCGGACCATAATCATGGTTCAGGCATTTCAGCACTAGTGAAAAAGTGCTAGTAAGGAAGAATCACATTGAAGTTTTGTATCGTATGTCTAGCCATCATTTTTCCTTACACTCATTTAATTAGTGCTAAATAAGATTCCATTTCATCCCTTCGAAATCACCTATACGTCCTTATAGCTGATCTTTATAATTGACTGAAAACCTACTAGTTATCAGACACAATAGAAACACCCACAAATACAAAAGAGTTTTGTTAAGTAAATTGCTGCAGGTAGTAGAATGATCATAACCTACAGTGCAACACTATGCTACGAATGCTGAGGCAGAAGGCCAGGGCAGAGAGATCTAAAGAAATGTAATTCGTAAGTCCTTATCAGGAGACACACAATATGTGCTGCATGGCAATGCACCTGACTACTTGATGAAAATAATGGGCCTCAACTGAAAAACTTCTCAGTGTTATGAGAAAGCTGTAGCATTCAAAGGATCTCATGCAAGAAATGAATCTGTGGTAGCAGAAAATTATAGCTACCTCGGATCCCATTTCACAGTAGAGGAATGTGTGAAAAGTTATGGCATTTAGCACCGAGGTATGTGAGCTCTGAAAACAATTTTACTGGAAAATGAGTATGCATAAAGTTCCTCAGCTTTTTTGTGATCTTTTAACAATGAATGATAATTCCAAGTTAACTCCTTCCAAAATAGAATAAATAAAAAATTGGACCCTCAGGCTAACAATAAGTGAAACTTCAAAGGAGCCTATCTGGATCTCCTGGAGACTAAGGGATTTTTTACAGTCCTTTCTCCTACATGCGCAGAACCTAACCTCTGAGTTTTCTGAGTTCAGCACCCATTTATTTCACATACTATCATAGCACTGAAATGTACTGAGATGTATTCTGTTAAAACATTTGTACTTGCAAACACACACACACACACACACTTTTCCATGTTAGGAAACTAAGTGTGCAACACCATCACTATATTTACTACGGTCCAAATTTGGCTATGCAAATACGGAGTCTTGTTTGATCCGCACAAAGAACTCCATGGCAATGAGTGGGCAAATGTCAGCAACTTCAGTGGATGTTACAAAGGGCAGACAGTATCCTTTGCTGTACCTACGCAGCACAATCAGTAATGTTAAGGGCCGAAGCTCCTAAGAACTACTCCAGCCCTTCTATGGCTGTCTCATACAGAACTGTGATAGCAAAAGACTTTTATATTTGGCTGTGTAGGAGATTAAGCTACGTGTGTTTGCCCGCTTCCCTTCAGGTGTTTGCACTGTAGATAAACAGACTAAAAGTAGAAAATAATAAAAACAACTGACTGTAGACATTTCCAAATCAAACTCGTGTCAATTCATGGGGCCAAAACCAGTATTTGTGGTGGGATATATAGTATGCCAAATCCTGTGACGTCTTTCAGAATGTGTATGTACTGAGCAGTACTTGAGAAAGAGACCTTTTCACTGTGTCTGTATCTTAGTATGTAATCATGGATTATAAATGAAAAAATTATCCTTTGGAAGCAACATTATTCATGAGGTAATAATGGACGTCTCATTTACTTTTAACATTTTCTTTGTGCTCTTTGTCTTTTTACTGTTTTCAGTTACAAACAATCTCCTTGGTAATGCCAGTCGTGCTGTTTGCACTGACGTCAGTGGAGTTATGCTGCTGTAAATGAGACTAGAATTAGGTCTGTGACAGACCAACAGTGCTGCAGAGCCCTCCAGATGAACGATGATATTATTTGTACTGCATATGCTTTTCCTAAAGTCATTTAATGTGGAAGACAGTTTCAAATTGTGGCTTTTGCTGATAACGTTATCAGCATTCTTTCCTTCCCAAAATAGGTGATTTGGAAGAATGAATTAATTCCAATAACTTTTGATGCTATGAACTTTTGAGAAAACGTTTAGGTCAGTTATGTTTTTAAAGAGGGAACTCCAAAGGAATAAAAATCATTATCTGTATAAATAGTACAGTTAATCACGTTTTAACAAAAAAAATTGCTAGCAAGTGTTTATAAAAAAAAAACCTTGAGTTTTAACAACACCTAACAAGCACACAACAAAATGCTGCATATTCAGGATTTTTGCAATGACACCACTCAGGGGCTTTAAATTAAGCAAGTGCTAAGAGCTTTACCAGACCACAGCCAAAACGCTCAGAGACCACGCAGTTTCTTTTAAAGCTTAAATAGTTTTGAGATATTTTCTATCATATTGTTCATCATCCTCCCCTGTTGATTGCTCAATATGACAAAAAAACATTGTACTTAATACAGGAGCATGAGATTTCCCACTGTTGAACATCTTCCATGCTGGAAATTAGTACTATATTCTCAGTCTGTGAACTTGATTCTCCTCTTCATTTATCAGTTTTATGCCAATAGAATTATACTGAATAACTTTTTATTCCAAAGGATTTTCTGAAAATCAAAATAAATTACGTTGACCTTAGCTTATAGCCCCTGATCACTACTTTTAAATATGGTTTTACTTCCTATAGCTAATATATTTTCAATCATTTACATGGTTAGTAAACAATTCTTGCTGTAATCTCTGTAATGCTAGCATGGTCTATCAGCCATGAATATTATCTAAACATAAGAACTAAAGCTAGAAAAAAACCACACCAAAACTCCAACTCCCACCTCCCCCTGAAATCCGTAGTTACAGTAGTAGCAGAGTAGGAACAGGTTAAAACAAAATCAACATGTTTGTTCATTAAAACAATCTGAATAACTAGAAGTAACCATGGCATCAAATTAGTAATTTAATGCCAATTTGTCTTATCTTCAACAGAAAAACAAAACAAAAAATGCCTACAATTTTTCACTTCTAATTTATAGTGGATCCATGTGCTAGTACCATAGAAATTATTAAAGAACTGTCAAGAATAAAAAAAAAAATATTTTTTTTCTTCCTTGGTAATCTTTAGCTTAGCACTTCAGAATAATGTGCTCACTCTAGCACAATTAGACACAATAAATATAGGAATGACTATTCTGATACTTTTTACAAAAAGAAAAAAGATACTTTTCAGAAGGAAAATACAATTGTCAGTTCTATCTTGCATATGAAAAGAAATTCAAAAGCTTTGAGATGTAAACTATCATAGGAAAATCACTTTGAATGCATCCAGACTTAATGGATGTGCTTCTTTGAACAAGAAATCTCATGAGGATGGGCTGTCTTTGGTGATCCCCTGCATAGTACTTGCCATACAAAATTTGAGTTGCCCTCAGTTACTGCTCAGTAACAAGATTCCACATTTTGTTCCCGTGCTTGGAAGCAGGAGGTTGTCACCACCAAAAATTCCACAACCAACACTTTGGTATAACCTATTCCAGGTGCAGAAGAATAACATCAACTCTCTGATGTCTTACTTGCCCTGAGTTCAGGGAAACGATGTCAAAAGTAAGAGTAGAGAGATTGGAAGATATGTGGGAATGTGCATGGAAAAACTGCAAGTCTTGACAAAAAGATTAATATTGCCCACGCTTGGCCAGGTGCAACCTAGGGATAGTTGCTGACAACTTGCCTGGAGAAGTGGTGGTGATAAGATCCCAAGTGTATTGATTTGAACACTTTAAATTAACTTAAAGGTATAAAAATTTGGCCAAACCTGTAGCCAAAGAGGAAATCATGGAAAAGAGTATGGCTGGAGAGGAGAAAGATTGTTCACTGGGGATTATCCAGCAAGAGAAAATAGCTGGGTAACAGTTTCAGTGCCTGATCTATATCCCCCTGAAGTCAGTGGAAATGCTTTGAAGGGATTTAAGGTCTGGGAGAACAAATTAAAAGCACAAGCCTGGAAGCAGACATGCACTGTCAGTACAAGGGTCAAAGGGTGGCCCTTTGAGAGAAAATGGTGGACCTTCAAGTGATCCCCAAAAGGAGAGGATATAGAATATGTAGGTGGATTTTCTCCAGGTTCTTCCGTGCAGATTCTTGCAGGGGGGGACAGGACACCTCGGAAACCGGTGCCTCTGGTATTTCATCAGAAGTGCTAGCTGGTCTGTGGAGGTCTGCTGGTACTACATGCCGATTGTGACAGCTGCTATCCTGGTTGTCATACGGGGGACTGGAACGATCTCCAGCACTCAGAGCAAAACCTGCTGAAGCTTGTAATCGAGCTTTCTGGTACGGATTAGTACAATCACATCCTGGGGAGAGTAAGCGCAGATGGAGACCTGTAATACATGTTCACCGGTGAGTTACACAGACATGGACAGGATGTAGCTGACCTTATGCTCTTGAATTTGTCAAGAGCCACTAAAATTATTATCAGTGAGTTTTTGCATCTGACTTGTGCCCTGAGAAAGAGAAAAGCTCTTCTCTTCAGTCACTAATTCACCATCATAAAGCATATTCTTTAATCCCATGAGAAATAACAGCCTGTGGGTTTAACTGTGTGCCTTAGAAGTTTGTGGGAATTTAATCTTCATAAATTTATCATCAGAGCAAAGTAACATGTTCTGGCAAAAGAAAAAAAAAAAAAAAGTCATCCCAAGCCACTTAAACACACAAAAGCATGACCAAAATTCAGTGCTGATACCAGGGCTTGCTTTTTTACCATAGAAGGTAAAAGCAGGTCGAGGGAGGTGATTCTGCCCCTCTACTCGTCTCTCTTGAGACCCCACCTGGAATACTGTGTCCAGCTCTGGAGCCCCCAGCATAAGAAGGACATGGACCTGTTGGAGGGGGTTCAGAGGAGGGCCACAAAGATGATCAGAGGATTAAAACACCTCTTTTATGAGGGCAGGCTGAGAGAATTGGGATTGTTCAGCCTGCAGAACAGAAGACTCCAGGGAGACCTTATAGCAGCCTTCCAGTATCTGAAAAGGGCCTGGAAGAAAGCTGGAGAGGGCCTTTTGACAAGGACACGTAGTGATATGATGAGGGGTAATGGCTTCAAACTGGAAGAGGGGAGATCGAGAATAGATCTCAGGAAGAAATTTTTTGCTATGAGGGTGGTGAAGCACTGGACCAGATTGCCCAGGGAAACTGTGGAGGCCCCATCCCCGGAAGTGTTCAAGGTCCAGTTGGATGAGGCTTTGAGCAATGTGGTCTAGTACAAGGTATCCTTGCCCATGGCAGAGGTGTTGGAACTAGATTATCTTTAAGGTCCCTTCCAACCAAAACCATTTCATGATTCTATAATTCTGTGATTCTATGATAGAAATGTCAACAAGCCTTATTGGTAAGAAAACTTGATTTCCTGAGTAGTATGAGGTATAAACTTACAGAGAAAAGGTTGGACAGAGATGGGTGGTACTCCCTCCCTCAGAAGAAAACCTTGCATAAATGAGTTTTGTCTGAGAGAAGCTCAGTCTTGCTTGCTAATTTCCAGGGAAAGTATTTATTGTATTACAGTGTCTTTTCCTTCTGCTTTGTCTTTAAGTGGAAGTGTGGCCGAGGACAGTTTAATACAATGCTCTACTGTGTATATATATACATTTTTAATTGCAATACTTTTTAATTGAATATATTTTCATATATTAAGTAGCAGTAAGGTAGCACTTAATTCATAGCAGGAATAAGGACGCACTAAAAATCTAGTAATATTTTCACTTTGATGTGTTAATATGAATAAGAAGAAAGTTAGTATCTTGTTTTAATCAGGTGTGATATATATGTGAGAAAACTTGTTTAGCTGATTTATACAGAAATAAGTAAACACATATAAACCCACCCAAACATTGACGTGAACAGACTTGTAATTTTCCCAGGCAGTTCTGACTGGTGACACAGTTTGGTTTAATGTTGACCTCGTGTATGTTGATGAGAGAAAAGCTGGCCTCCTGGAAGTAGGACATCACCATATATTTACACTGCAGCAAGGCAGAAGGGCAGGGGGGAGCAGGGAAGAATAACTTTTCAAATGGTTTTGTCTGTTTGTGGCATCAGAGATACTCCAGTGCGTCCCACGTAGTGTCCAGCTGCTGGTGGTGAGCTCAGGTCTTAGGTAGGGACTGTGTTGTTCCTGCCAGCTCAATTGGCCCTAGAGGCCCCTATTTAAGAAACTGCATTGCTCTCTTTGCATTTCAAACACAGCTGGAGATCTAGATCATCTCATACCTTGGAAAGGTCACAGCTGGGTATCGGCTCAGGGCTTGTCTTCCTTCCAAGGATGGTGGAAAGCACCTGCTCTGGGCTGTAAAGACTGCAGGTTTTCAGTCCAGGGCAAATAAGATAACTTTCAGAAAAGTCTGCCCAAAATTTCCAAGTTAATACTCACTGGACACAGATATATATCACTATTTTGTTCCCATTTTTTCTTCTACATCTCAATCTAAACTTTTACGTAGTTTAAATGTAGTTGTAGCGGTATATCTTTTTTTTTTTTAACCTTTCCTCTCCAAATTCAGAGAAATTATCCTTTTAATAATGACAGGACATTTCTTAGTGAGATATTACTTCAAAAATGAGTTGTATTTCCTCTTTTTGATGGTTCTGAAGGATCGGGTGTTGAGAGGAACTGTTTTTATTTGACCGGCTGGAGTTTTGCCTAACTGGTCACAGGAAAGAATTGCATGACCTTATGTGTCCAGTACACAGGAAAATATAAATGTCTTAGCTTCCCAAAACTCTGCTAGAAATCATGAGACATTTAAAACTCTTAACCAATACAGACATTTTTTACTTAAGACACACATTTTTAGTTCAGATTTATTAACAAAATTTGAACAGCTTACTCATGTTCAAAGTAAAAATATTGCCTCTGGGAGTGAAATGCTTTCTCTTCTGAGCCAAACCTGACCTGTGTGTGTGTGTTCCAGATACTGTAGGCTCATTGCTTTCTGGTGGGAATTCTTTGTAACATGCAGCTTTTATTAAGGTTAGGAGTTATTGGATCAAATGTTGATGTAAATTCTCATCCTAAAAAAATAATTAAGAATGCCTATTTTTAAAAAAAACCCACAACATCTATTTTACTGGAAACAGTTGTTTCTCATTTTAGATGTTTTTGGTTTCACATCGTTCTGCTTTGTGAAGTTTATTTTCTTAGTATTGATCATTGCAGCTTCCATTTTGAGTTTTGTCACTGGATTATATTGAGAAAAACCTGTCTGTCTTCGTTTTAACCAAAACCACAGAACGTGAGAGAGCTTGCTAAAATCCATCAACAGCAACCTGTGCGGTTGTAGAACACTGCATATTAATATGCTAATCTCAACTGTGTTAAAACCCCTTAAAGTTTCTACCAGCATATCCTGGAACGAAAATTGTTTGTCAATCATGGATTTGCTTCTCAGTTTGATTCTGAGCAGAAAGCACAACCATTATGGATCTCGCTTAAATTGCATCAAACTATGTTTGGTGTTAATACTTACATTTAGGAATCTTTGAGAATAATGGTGCTGACATGAAAAGAAAATAAGAATTCTGTCCAAAAGACATTTTTCAAGGATGCTTTGCTGCATTATTTCATTTTTAAACACTTCCTTCCAGTGGTTTCTCAACTTTACTTGTGATGGTAACAGGAGTGGTGATGTAATCTGTGCAAGACTCGTGCAGTCACCAGGATGGAGATACTGTAGTCTTGTTCAGTCTTCACAAAAACTGAGTGGCTCTTGATCTAACTCTCATGCAGTCAGTGGAATTCTTCCAAATGGCAAGGGTGAGATACCTGTACTTACCCCGTCCTAGGAGGATTCCTTGTTTGACGAGACGCTGATGAGCTGACAAGAGGCAATGATGACAGAAAAATAGAAGGCTGTAGCAGGGGCTTCCCTGGAGGCTTCCTACCCCAAAGAAACATCAGTGTCTTCCAAGGTCTCTACTAGCAGCTAATTGGTGTAATAATGGTTTTTTATTTGTAATTGGACAGATTTTTTTTTTTTAAATCTCTACAGATTAAATGAAACATTATAATGAAGGAAATAGGTTTAGATTGTTTTATTTAAATAAATTGTCAGATAAATGTCATATAAGCCTGCCATTAAATTTTATATTGTGTATAATAATGGAGGAAAGATTAATTTTATATTAGTTGAGTAACATCAATTATTTCAAAGTCTAAAAATTGCCAGATATAGGAGAACATTCCAACAGTGTTTGGCACACAAAGTTCCCATTCCAGCACTATAAGCAGGAAGTTAGATTTTCTAAAGAGAGTTTATCTGTTTCTGACTATTATATGAAGTGGTCCAATTTAGTGCATAATACCACTGAGAATAATGAAATTGTTTCATTAACATGCTCATCTGAAAACACAAGTAATAAATTTTTTTAAAAAAGCATAATAAGGAAGTGTTTCCTTTCTCCATGCATTTCTGCATACATTTATGGATGAGAGCATAGTAGTCACATTGAATTAATCAAATATAATTTACACCGAGGATCTTATGTCTTTCCTGTGCCATATAATCTATTTATAAACTACTGAGGGAGTATAAAACCAGTGGGATTACATAGCATAGAACTACTGTGGAGAAAACTAGCATCTGAAGAGTAGTCAGGCTTAATTTGTGTTTGAATTTGTTCAATAAAGATGCAATCAAAGGAGCAAAATTAGTAGACTGATATTCAACTCTGATTCATATTCATCATATATAGTATCATGAATCAGTTGTATAGGTAACATGAATTACTAAAATACAGTTTCCTCAAAACATCAAGGTATGATATAATTACAGAGCTATTTTGGTACATGATGAACTACAAGGATTTCATTGTTGCTCAGAGTTTTTATTATAATAAAGGTTCCTTCTTTTGATTTAGATCCTATATATCATAAATTATAATTACTCTTTTCTTACATTAATTTGTCCATTTGCCCTTCACATCTCCTTTCATATAAAAACTTCACAGGTCACAAAAACATCACGAAGCACAGCAGAGGTCATCTGAAATGTATTAGCCTTAATTGGTGGGCGGTGCCAACTAATGGGAAGAAATAGACATAAATACTTTGCCTGGGTTTGTCCTATTCCTCAGAGATAACCACTGATAACATCAGTAGCAAAATGCTACAATATGTGAATCTGAACATATGCTGTTTGTTTCTGATTAAGGCAGAAAGTGTAGGAAAGAGCAAATATCATTCATCAATAGTCTGTATTTATTTGTATATGTAAAAACCTACCTCTGTACGGATGTATGTAAAATATGTGAATCCTGTACTGTAATTAAGGTGAAATCCAGGCAGTACCACATCTAAACACCACTCTCCCTGCACACATAGAATCATTGTGCAGGAAATTACTCACATGCATATGAGAAAGGATATTAAAGAAATAATATGCAACCTCAGCTATGCTTCTTATGGTCCTTCCTAGTAAGCAGCTCAGTCCAAATAAGGTGATTGAGTCCAAGGTGGATTTAAAGTTCTAGAGCTTGACTGAGCCAATCCGTCATTTGTTCTGCACTATACAACAGCTTACAAAGTGCAGGTTTTTGGAGGTGCTTAATCAAAGCTCATTATTCTCTCTCACATATGAGCAATAAAAGATACAAGAAGGGAAAGGCCCCATTTTTGTTTCAGTTTCTTGGCAAATAACTGGAATGCTGTCATTTATATCCAGTCTTGAGGCAAAATTTGCAGATGAATAATGGGAGTTTTGCCTGTTCAAGGACTTCAGGCCAGGTCTGAATTACTAAAAAGCAGAGTGTGACTCATGCTGATGAACATAAACAAACAAGGTAAAGGGTAGTTCCTACCCCATACTTCTGAATCTGAGCATTCCCAGAGTCGAATCTGGAGGGTAACACTTCCTGCGTCGAAGTTAAAAATCAGATCTGAATTTGTTCAAAGCATTTGGGTCTGCTAATTTGGGTCAAACTCATCTCTATCTAATGCTATAATGCACTGGATTTCCTATGACCTTCTTTTTCTCTTTCAAGCCTGCCAAAGTCCATGGAATCAAAATCACTATAAACAAACGAACTGAAACTAGAGACTATTAAAATTAGTTACTCTCCAGATCCCACACAAGATGTTTCCAAAAGGCCCAGTAGGTGAGAACTATTTCTCAAGAAGTAGAATACGGGAGTGATTTCCAGAAAAATCAGTTATAGCAAGATTATGAAAACTTCTAAAATAAATATAAATAACACTGGAGTGACCACCGAAAGCAATAGACTGAAAGATAGTTTGGCAGAAGAAAATGCTCGGGCAATTTGTAAAAGTCATATGAAAACATTTCTTAGTACTTTCTAGGTCCTCTGTCAAACTACAGGATCCCTGCTTTTATCAGCACAGATCTTGTAGTGTATCATGCAAAGAGCAAGAAGTGGAATGTGGTTCTTATCTCAACTTGTGACAGAAAATTCTATAAATCTCAGAGAAAAGGCTACAAGTGAATTATGAGGGCCTTACTGTCTTATTTATACAATGTATTTGTCTTCTCGTAAGAATGATGGTGTTGATTTAAAAGTGTGGAGAGAAAGAGAAATGGAAAATAGGAAAAGGGAAGTGGAGGATTTTTATCTTCTACCAGAAAAAAGTATGCTTACTGTTTTCCTTTCACCTTTCAGGAAAAATTACAAAAGCACAATTTCATAATTTGTGGAAATGATGACTGTGGTACAGCAGGCAATGTTTTCAGTTGTTTGCAGCCTTTAGCTATGTAACCATCAAGAGATGCTATCCTACGTCTATACTGGGAGCTTTCTGAGCTCCCTGTCCTTACCACTGTCATGGACATGCTGTAGCTCAGGCATAAGAATCCCTAAACTCTTGTTGTCCACAAGTGGCTGGGTTTCAAAACACTTTGATTCACACATCTTCCCAGTCTAGCCAGGCAGTTTAAGTATCTTGCAATGTGATACTACTCCCCTTGGACAATGGATGAAGGCAGTTTTTGACATAAACCCAAAGTTTACTTACTGAATAATGGGTGAGTGTGTTCATGAAACAAAGCTTGAGCCTGCCTCTCTCAGTGCAGCTAAAATCTTGGATGTCGGGAGAAAGCATACGTCTCCAGGGAAGCATCTGAATAACAGTTTTAAACCAAGCCATGCATAATTGCTCTGAATTGTGGGGAAAATACAGTAACCATTCTGGAATTACCTGGCTTCTCTTTCATAGACTATTGGAATAAAGGCCAAGAGAATTTCAGCTGCTTCAGAGCAGGTGCCTCCTCAGTTCATTATTTTGTTCTCCACTAACTAGAATCATTAAGCATATACTTCAGCTTCATGCTGCTGAAGGCATAGAACCCCCAAGAACACTTTTAGTCAAGACCGATAAAGAAAGATTAAGGAAAAAAGGATAGACAGACTGAATTAAGAAAGGAAAGCTTTAAATTAGTAATATTATTTTATAGGCATTATATTTTTATAATTGCTACGTATAGACTTACTTTCCTTTAAAAAATACCAATTTATTCTCATAATTTATTAGCAATTAAAATATGGGGTATAATCGCAGCTGATATAGCATGACATATTGCCACTGATATAACTTGTACCTACTGAAGTTCTGAGCCATGTAAGTACCTACTGAATTCCAGAGACACCTATGCAGTATCTGAGATGCCTACAGCCTCGCTCCCATAAAGGTGGGTCTCTACACAGTAATATAATCCCCTATGCCAAATTTCTTTTATAACAAGTTACAGTATTAATTTCTGAGCACAACTACTGTGCTTGAATGCATAGGTGGATATTCAACGTGTCTCATTTAAAAAACATCTACATTTACGTTAGATGTGAGTCTGTGGTTTGTTTTAGTTTAAGAAAAAGCCTGACAAATATTTTTCTAAAGGTTTCCACTCTCTTATCAACAATAAAGTACTCTAGAGGTGTCCCACAAAAACTTACTATGTTACTAAAATTGCATACTGTGATACTGAGATTGGTTCATTTTAGCCTGTGGGCTGCAGCTCCAGGATGGGTAAAAGGATTTTGAGATCCTATTTCCATTTTCCTCTGTCCAAACTCTTGGGAAATATGCTTAGTTTGCAACTTTCAACCAACCTTTCACAGATGCCAGGAACCACAGCGGGATGTTTTTAGGGTGCATATGAGGAAGGGCTGGTTGAATGTGAGGTCATGATATGAAATATGTAATCAACTCCTTTCCAACTAGAACTCTATCCATTTAAAACATAAAACCTGTGGTTCTTACTATTGCTTTGTTTTTTCTTTTATTTTAAATGCATCCTTTGCAGCAAAGCCAAGCTGGCTCTGTCTCCTACTAAAACACTCCCCCAGAACAAATGAGCATTTTTGTTAAAGCATGGGGATAGTGGAAGAATTATGATTCTGTTGGATAAAATCTTTTGGTTTTAAATAGTTACCATTTTTCCATGGAGAAATCAGACACCTTGTTGGTGTTTTCTTGTAGTAAACATAAGGTCACTGAAAGGAAACAGGCTAGATGGAAGATCACCATGGTATTAAATTGCTTCCATCTGCAAACACTGTAAATTGTGTAGACATAAAAAGAGAAGTTATGATAAGAACTCTGAAGTGTCATGTATCTGGACTTGAAAATGTTCTTCTGCTAAGGACTTTATTCTGCTGCCAAGATTAAGAAACATGAAGTCATGACTCAGGAGCTGGGCCCTGTCAAAGGCATTCTGCTCTAGAAATGTACTCCTTCCTCTTGAATTTTCATTTTCATTCTCTATAGGAAAGATGATCTCAGAATATTGACTGTGCATTGTGATTTCTTATCTACACATTTTCTTCGTACCTGCCTTGACACTAGTTCTAAGAAAGACTGGGGAAGGTATTAGAAAAGTACAAGCTTATTTTCTTTTCCTGTTTGTTAAGTGTCCCTAAACAGACATCACATTTTCTTATTTTCAGTTCAAATATATCTCAGGCTATGAATCCAAACAGACTGTTTTCTATATACACAGTTCTGCAAGTGTTGAATACTCATATGTGCAACTTTAAGCACTTAAATTACTTTCCATTTATAGCACTTGCCTTAAAAACTTGGTTTTCCAATTTCGTCACGGGTGTTTTGGTCACTCGTTTCCCATGGCATTCTCTTGCTTGACGGTTATATGACTTCTAAAACTATAAAACCTTTCAAAATTGGTCTGTAAAGACTTCTACTTTATCATCTCATGAAAATATCTGTTAATTATGCCTCCCTCAGAAATTGTATGACATACAAACACAGGGTGAAACAAATGTAGTTCAAAAAATGCTTAATTCCTTTAAATATTTCCAGGAACAATGGTCTAGATCAATAAATACATTTAATCTCCATTCTTTGAGCATTGAGTACTTTCATGACTATAAAGAAAAATTCTTATCTCAATTGTGATTTTTTTTCTTCTTTACTTTCTTTAAGGGAATTTACTTAGAATTCTTCAACAGTGCATTTTTATACAAAGAAACTAATGTGTTATGGATTTCTATCAATTTAGAACAGCATGTTTGTTGCAGTTCATTGCATGCACTGAGAAAAGTCGACAAATGAATTACAGTTTTTTCTCAAGGAGGTCCTGCATACTTGCCTAACAAAATACATTACAAATATAACAAAAACATATATGCACAGACCACAGATATAAACATTTTACAAGGGTAACTCCCATTCCCATCTGTCTTCTCCTTGTGTATCAAACAAATTACTGTAATTTAACAAAGGAAAGGCTGTTCCTTAAGTTGTTTTTCAGTTGGAGCCTTGTCTTTATCTATGCACAGAGAGAACAAAAATGTTTATTTATACATGTGATTTTTTATAGTTGCTACTCAAAAAGTGCTGCGTACAAACATCCAGGATTTCTCCAGCAGAAGGAATACAAATGTAGACATTGAAGATAATGACTATAGGTGAAAGTTCCATTTGGCAGTTGTCCACACAGCCTGAAGATATTAACAAGGGGACTTTAGAGAGAGATGCCAGATTTCTCTTCATCACTACCCAAAGCATTGTTACAGAGATGTCTGGCTCCAGGTTCAAGAATTTCTTTCCAGCTAAAAAGAACTCCAGGAGTTTTCTTTGATTCTGCCTTTGATGGGCCCCCTGTAGCCCTCCCAAGGAGATGATGATGAAAGACAGTGATGAAGAAGGTTAGACATTTTTAAGGAAAATCGCCCTTTCCAAAGACTTTCAGTCTTGAGGACTAAGCTAAGAAAAAAGGAAGAAAAGATGTAGACCAATGGGTCCCTGAAACTGATGACTCTGACCGTGCTGGAAGAGTATCAGAATTACACAGTAGGAACAGAACCATTCTTTTTAGTCAAACTCTTTTTCATTCAAATTCTGGCTTTTTCCTGGAATATTTTAGGAACATAGAAAATATCTCTCTTCAGTTCAAATTGTTTGATTCTGAAAACTTTTTCCTACTTTGGTCTTCTCCACAGTTGATCAGTTAATAACACTTGAAAAAGATTTACAGGAGAGGATCATTGAATCTTTCCATGTCATTTGAAATAATTGGACACAAAGATATTTCCCTCCATTCATTTACCTGACAGGCCCACCTACCTTCTTAGTCAATACCTGAGTGGTTTTTAGACAGCTAAAAGTATACAGGGAAAGCTAATGAAGTTTATTTCATTTAGTTGCTGGCAGAAAAGTAATCTGTATTTAGTGCTTGCAGGGGACATACTGGAATATTTCCATGCCAAAACAGCAGGTGAGATATTCATATAAAATGTTGTAACTATTCTAAGTGGATCATGAAGGAGAAAGGGAAAGTATTTTAGAAGTGGCTATTCAGTGACCTGTTCTTCTATTTATAACTTCTGAAATTTGTTCCAGCTATTGAAGAGTTGAAATATTTACTCCAACTGTTACACCAACTATTACAACGTCTGTTTCTTTCCAACTTGTTGATTAAAATATGTGGAAAAAAATTTTTTTCTTGGTATGGGAAGGGTAAATTATCTACAGACAAGTCCTGAATTTTAAGCTAAACACCTCTATAGAAAACTATGGGGAAAATAACTCGCCACAGAAATATGGCCAAATGATCCTCCTGTAATTTTTTTACCTCTTTTAAATCAGTGGCAGACATATTTACCTTACCAAAATATAGATGTCCATAGCACAAGTATTTAATCTGAACTTGCAACCTTCAAATCCCTTTATGGTTTGAAGAGGAACACCACATTTTTTTGTTAAAATTAATCTCAGCCTATTGTAAACGCCAAAAAGAAGTAAAAAGGTTTTCACTCTTAATAGACTATTTCCCCTTTCATAATATTCTATTTTGAGTCTATTTTCTAGTGAAAAACCTCTGACACCACAAAATTATGAGCTTGTCCAGATTATTGCACTTGTAGTGCTATGTTAATATAAATGTAAACTGAATGGAACTGGAAAGTAAGCTACAGTAAGTGTTATATCTCTTGTGTTTTCCTGTGTGTTTGTTGTACCCAGTGCTGTCTTTTGCCTTCCAGTATGTTAAAACTCTACAGTAGAGACTGACTCTTCTGAACTGTATATCTACCATAGAATGATACCCATGTCTATCTGTAACTTGACAAAGTCATGGTAATGTGGCCCTGTCTGAAGGTGCTAATGAACTGTTAGTCAGCAGTTTGGAATAAGCAATTGAAACATACATGGTTTTATACCTATTAATATCTAAGTATTTACTGAAAACATTTTAAGGTGGACGTTAAAATGCAGAGCACTGGGAACAAGAACAAAGTGTAGAGTAGACATGAGAATGCATGTCGTTAGAAAGCTCAAATAATTATTTTTGTGATAAGAAAAATACTGTAGATAGACTAAAACTGGTTTGAATTGGAAAAGATTATCAGTAATAGGAGACAGAAAATAAATATGTAAAGATAGGAGGTGGATTTTAGGAAAGACTATATTAAAACTAAACAAAAGCTTTGTTTGTTTAAGGATGATTTCACTCCACGAGGGAAAGAAAAAAAACAAAAAACCACTGCTGTGGTTTTCATGTGTGTGTGTATATACACGTATACTTATATATATGTATCCATCTATTACTTGACACATTTTTGCAGGAAAAAAAAGAGTCCATTTGCTGGGGATTTTTGTTTTAGAATTATTATTTTTCTCAGTGAAAAACCTTATTCCAACAGCATTCGTCTAAACAATAGTCCTTTCTCTAACTCAAAACCTTAGGATCCAAAACTATAAGATACAAAATCTCAAGTTCTCCTCTCTGCTTGCCATTCAGACTGTAATGCCTTCTTCTCTAAGTTACTTTCCTGATTCTTGAGTCCCTTAATTCCCTGTCATTCCTTGTTCTCCAAGTTTCTTCCCTACTTCTTTGTTCTTGTCAACACCCTCCCCAAATTTGACTTTTCCTTTAAAGCAGCTCAAAGCTTAATTCCATTAATTATAAGTCTGAATTTAATACTTACATACTTATCAACTTTACGCACATAATTAACATGTTTAGAACAATGATGTCTGCCTTTTGTCTTTGTTTCCACTATTTCATTAATTAATCCAGCTTTTAACTTTACATAACTTCATATTTTCTCTCACGCACACAGAAGATAAGGAAAAGTATTCCACTCTCTTATACTCTCCTTCAGACATTTCCTAAAGACTTTTCCTTAAGACTAACCTAATTATTGATTGTTACTTAGCAGCTGGTAAGTATCAACTATCAATCTCCCCTTGCTGTGTTTGTCTCCTTTACTCTTCTCACCCTTAGAATTATTAACTCTCTTGAATCTTCTTCAAATTAAAAAAAAAAATGTATATAAACAATAACTAAAATGTATAAACAAAACACTAAATATACATGGAATTGTTCCCATTTTTCCTTATTTCTGTTTTCTTATTCATATCCTTACTGCACAAGGCAGAGGACATTTTGTCATCCAACTCTTAGAGTTACCTAGCTTTTACTGCAGTCCTCACTATCATGATATGTGCATTTAAAACTAACATTTCTTTAATGACTAAACAGTAATTTAATCTCCGATCAAATAGAGAACTCTGTTATCCAGAGCTCTCCATACAGTACCCTAAGTAAAAAGTTAATAATCAGTAAATTAAGCAATTAATAACAAGTAATTAGCACCTTAAATAAACAATTAAAATAAATATTTTCTTTCTCCCTTACTGTCTTAGGTCCATGAATTCCCTAGGGAAGGCTTATAAAGACAATAAAAGTTTATTATTAATATACATGGGTTAAAGGGGATTAGAAAGAAAACTAATCAAAGACATGAAGTGTTTTCGTTGTGCCTTCTCCAAGTCACTGCAGAATTTCACTTTCTGTCTTACTTATTAAGCAAAAGACAAATTATCCAGTTGTCAAGGAAATTTAACAGGGAGGAAAATGAAACAAGTGGCCAGTGTACTTAAATATTTCATGTTGTTTCCTTGTATTTTCTTTTAAGTTTTGCTTTCACATTTCTTTAAAAAAAAAAACAAAAAAACAAAAAAAAAAAAAAAAAAAAAAAAAAAAAAAAAAAAAAAAAAAAAAAAACACTTCATGGAAGCACTTTAGCAATTAAAATTCCTCTTTTTCCTGTCAGCTTTGACAATCAAGGTTTGCAACAGCACTGACATCACTTCAGACTTATCACCCCTTTGGCAACTTGTGCTTCCCGATATCAGAGAAATGTTGTAATAAAGTGGATTGTTATTATATTTCCCTCACTTTTTTCATAGATTCATAGAGATTAACACTAGTAGGAATCAAAAGATCATCTTGTCTGACCTGCTTTATATCATAAGTTATTATTTTTCATACAATTACCCTATTTTGAACACTGTTACTTCTCTTTAACTAAAGTTTAAATGTATTTTCATAAAGCATCTTATCTAGAAACACACCGTGCTTTGATCTGAAGACAATAAAGCAGTCCAGTGCAGAATCCACTGGTTTCTTTTGACAATTTGTTTTTTCAAAAGTGTTAATAATTCCAAGCAATTTTTTCTATATTTTTCTCAAAAGCTTGGGTGCCAGTTTTATTTTCCAAGTTAAGACCCATGCACATGTTAGTGTAAAAATCTGGGCTGGTTACTGTTCATTTTTCCTAATGCATTCTTCCAAGGCTTCTATTATCCCTTGCTGTCACAAGCATCCTAAGAGCACCTAGCCTTCTGTGACCCCAAGTGTTTTCAGAACTAATACTTCCTACATCTGCAGGTAGGACTACATTCCTTATTCTTACATAATTTTTTTTGTATAACCAAAGTTGTCCTTTTTCTTTATTATAGATTTATAGCTTTTCATTTATCTAGTAAACTCACCTTGAAAAATTCTTACTTCTTATTCACATTTTTCTATTCAGGTATTCCTCTGTATCAATTATATTCCTAATTTTTATCAGATGTGACAAACTGCCTCCTTTGAATCATGTCCCATTTCTGTTATTTCTGCTGATTTTCCTCTATTTGCTTACATTGAATAGAAGTTATGATCACTAGCCAGCCATCAATTTCTAGCCTCGTGATTATTACATTGTCTTTCTCTCTTGTGATGAAATTGAAAATACCTTTTGTGTTAGAAAATTATCCTGTATGATTCCTTAAATACTTTAATGTTGTTTTACTACTGCCTGCCTGAAACCTTCAACATTTATCTGAATGTGAGTCCTCCCCTGTACGTTTTTTTCCTTTCTGCACGATACAGACAGACAATAAACACATTGTGGTTTTGGTGTGAGTCTGTGATCTGTCACAAACTCCTACAGATCTCCCTTTCTGGACAGTGTTCATGAGCATGCTTACCTGCAGCTATTCCAGGATCCAAACATCCGAACTATTAATAATTTTACAGTGGGTAATACCTGTCATAAAGAATGCCACCTGTTACGCCCTCTGTCTGCTCTGGTTTTTCTATAAATCTTACAGCCCATGATTTTAGGATAACAATCATATGAGTCACCCCAACTGGCTTCACTGATTCCATCCACATAACATTTCTCTCACCAACAAGAATTTCCAGTTTGTCGCACTTGTTATACAGATTCCAAGTATCTGGAGGCTAGAAAACACCCTTTTCTTTATGTTCTTCATTGTTCATGATGCTCCAAGTCTTAATTTGTACGTTGCTTGCCTTCCTCATAATTTCGTACTGTGTATTTAGGTCTTTGTGGACATTAAAGGGAGTTTATGGCATAATGCTGCTTGAATGCCACAGTAACCACAGCAAAAGCTGTGAGATTAATGAGGATGTCCTGAAAATAATCTTTGTCTGTGTTCTGCTAGCAATGCCCACCTTTAGGATATGAAGACTACCAGCTGGCCTCTGCTAGGCAGGAGAACGAGGCTGTTTTACTTAAGTCAAAAATCTTGCAGAGCATCTCAAACAAACAAAGCCATGTGACAGCTCAAGACCAAAAAAGAAAGAACTTGCCTTAGACACAAAGAGAAAGAACTTTTAAAGTTCTCCTGATGTGGAAGGGGGAAAACTAGTACTCTGAAGACCAATCTTAGACGTCAGGACTAACGTATACAATTTTCCACCACCAGTACTTTCATGAAGAACAAATGCTGCTAAGTGGGGTTCGGTGCCTGAGGGTCCCTCCCAGATTGCTGTATGGTCTAGCATATTTCTATGAAAAGCATTACATTACTTGCATTCTGCATTAGAAGATTTCTTATCCTGTTAAACACCTTGTGTGCTTTTTCCTGTTGCTTACGGGGGGCCGGGGGCATGGGGAGGACGAGAAGGTGGAAGTGAAAAGGGAGACAGGATGTTTGCTCATGAACTGCTTACCAGAGAACTTGTCTTTCAGTAGCCACTGTCAGAACCTGGTAAAAACATGCCTTTGATTTTTCTTTTCTATCATGAAACATGAAATGCTGCCAACGTATATTTTTCTCTGCCAAATATCCAACATATTTTGCCTTTTGTGGAGCGACTGAAACTGAGATCTTCTCCCTGTACGACTAGGGTGATGTTCTCTACATTTTCAAATCATATTTGGACTTCTTCCATAAAGATGTTATCTGACTTATGGCAGTACCTACTGTGATGCCTGTGAGGCACTGACTTCCCACCTGACCATCGCCAACAGCTGCAGAGGAGTAACAAAACTGGCAACATAATTCCAGTGAGTGGGAGGTCAATGCAACATCTGTCTTTCTTATCTTCTGCTTATTTGCACGACTGCACTTTTTTTCTCTTTTGCTGGTCAAAGAGTCTTTCAAGCATTTCAGTAATGCTTGCTTCACTGCATGTTTTGTTAGGCTGTCAGATTTCTGTAACTCATTTAGAACTTGTTTTATTTCAAACAGAGTGGGCAAAGTGGATGCAGATTTTTCAGCTTATGCATTTGCAATATATCTCCTAGAGTTTAGCTTATGATAATCAAATCAGTAGGAAGCAGGTTTATGCAATTTATGTGTATGAAAAAGTAAGTAAATGTAGTTTGTACTTCTGCAGAGATACATAGTTGAAAGCAAGTCTAATACAGCAACAGCAACGCTAAGAAAGAGAAGAGTATGTAAGTTAAGCTTCATTGATACTTGTCTGATATATCTTTTCCCCTAAAGCCGTATATTCTGTCAGTGCTATGTACAGATAAAGTAGCGTTTCAGAAATAACATTAAATCAGAAGAATCTGGGTAAAAGCGCACACATCTCACCCCTAAATACAACAGGTAGCCTGAGTACCCAGTGTAAGAGCACACAAATAACTTTAAAGATGATTTCTGGATTCTCCGTGTTCATTCAAAAAAAAGTTGAAATTACTGAAGTTTAAGTAGTAGCAAGTTTAATTACCATTGTTGGTGCTTTAAGCTGTGAAAAAATTCTACCATTCTCTGCCTCTATATTGCCTAGAAAGCACGGTTGCAAAGATGTGGTAAGTGCCAGACTTACCTCCCTATCTGTGAAGCATTCGATGTCACTACTCCTCGGCTGCCCCTCAGAGCAGGTTGAGATGTGGGTACTTGGGTGCATCACCCATCACATTCACAAGGCAGCAATGTGAGCAGAAGCAGGGGTTGAGGACATGCCAATGACTCGCTTCTTCCAGGGTAAACACTTCCATTGCAATGCAAAAGTACGTGGCGATACTGATCATTTAAAGAATTATTGTTACACCTTGATCTTAAACTCATGTGTTTGTGAGGGATAGGGATTTGTGAGATAAAGTTGTAAAGAAAAAGTAGAATAAAATGTCTTTTTTTTTTTAAATGTCAGCCTCATGTGATAACTTGCATTACATTATCAAATCAGCACCAATAAAAAATAGATAAACTGTATTATATTTTTTAAAAAAGTTATTATATTAAACTTAATTTTACATAACTAAAACATTTTACATATGCTGACGTTTATTCAGTGAGCTTCAATTGACAAACATTACCTAAAACAAGAAAGGGGGAAAATACTAAGGCAAAGACTATAGGTGAAAGTAAATGGGATTGGAAAGGAAAAAGATCATAGAAAATACAAAGTTCTTAGAAAAAAATAAGATAATCTGTGAACAGAATAATGAAACAGTAAGAAATCTAATTTACCAAAACCAAAAGAGAGTATTCAAAATTATTTTGACTGAAAAGTAAAAAGAGAGAGAGGTATTCTACTGAGGCTTCTTAAAGAAAGAAACCAAAGCAGCTTTGAATTAAAAGCCAGAGTAGATAGGAATTTCTCTACTAAACACTATCCAGCTATTTCTGCATCCAATTTTTGAAAACAGGTCAATACTGGCAGTCAAGGGAATCCACGAGCTGCACAGTACAAGACATGTTAGAAATGTCTTCCTGATGGTAGTGGATGGTGTCCAGAACCGATTTTTCCAATGAGAAAAAAAGAAGGCAAATGCAGAAACCAAAAATTTATTCTCAATGCCTGGGAAACATACAAGTATGACAGGTTTTATTAGTTGTGGAAAACAGTCCACCTGAGCAAGGGTTTCAAAATTGAACTGAAAATAAGAACAAACAGAGGAGTTTTGAGAAAGCATAAGTGAATATTAATGAAGGGGAGTAAGGAAGAAAGAAAAGTAATAACATACCTATAGACCTGTGCAGAAAGTATAGGTGTACGTACCTAATAGACCTATACAGGAAGCTGTAGCCTAACAAAGTCAGGCAGAAACCAGGTGAAAAGCATAGAATGAAGTAGGGTACGCATATACTTAAAGATGTGAAAGAATTTGTCTGTAATAACACAGAAATTGTTAAAACTAACAAAATCATAGTGTTGGTGAAATATTTGCTAAAATATGTAGTTTAATAAGACTGGCTAAAAGATAGCAGAAAATTTCTGGAAAGCATATAGAATGAAACCAAAAGATGGTGCTAGTCAAGATGAGAACGAAGTTTGGCTGGCTTGAGCTATTTATAGTCGAAAAACTAAGATTGACCCACACCTGGCTGACACAATCAGGAAGTTTTTGATTAATTCTAATGAGTTTTGGATATGTTTTAATAAGCAGGTAGAAATTTGCATGACACAAAACCAGAAAAGATGTCCAACACTAAATAAGAGAGAGACGAAGTCCAAAGAAACTTAAAGAGTATAGGAACAGAAAAAGGTCTTGTGCAACTGCCTGCATGAGAGGGGCAAAGAAGGGAGAAACAATTCTTTCAATAGTCACCTAAGCTGTAGAGCACACACCAAGCACACTTTAATCCTTACACTTTTTTGTAAGTTTGCAGGTTTCCAAGGTAGTGTGTAAGACTGATAGAAGTGCATGATGTGAATTTGTCTTTAATCATGCTCCACAGAAACATCAATGTTAAATTTTGTTTAAACCACATCTAATAAAGACTTGTGGAAACTAATCGACTGTGAGGAGAAGGTTGTAAGATTTTACTGAGGTGCCAGGATATAGCTTTGATTAATAGGATATTAAATAACACTCAGTAATTTGACTGGTCATGAATTAATCTCTTTTCTTCCTGTTGATAGATCTCATACCTCACTTATCACTATGTCAGACGTTTGATATAAGGTATTAAATCATTTTGAACATTTTTTAGATTACTCAATTATAAACCTTGTGACTGTTTTATCTCATACCATTTGTTTGATGACAGCCCTTTACATTAAAAAGTGTAGAGGAATTTAATGACTCAGTTATGAAAATTTTGCAGTTAGCAGTAATTAGCATGAACACCTGGTTGTAAGTAAAAGACAGAAAAACAGTTTCTTAGAGAGATGCCCTCATTACAGAATAGAAGAAACATCAGGTTTTGCTGTTGGTAAAGAAAAAAGTGCGAATCCAGAGAGACCACTGAAAAAGGTGGAAAGACATATTGGAGGACAGATCATATTTTATCCTGTAGTGCTTTGTTATGACAAGCCTTGAACAGAAATAATAAAATGACAAAAATATGTGTCCATGGAAATGTCTAGAATGTGCCAGAGTGGATACAGTCCCATTCAAGGACAAGTCCAAAATAAAGGTATTCAATGGAGGAGTAAAAAGTGCAGTAAGCATGTTATTTTTGAAATAAAGCATGCATTCATATTAGACAGGTTATGTAAGTGAGTGGATACACTAATATTTAAAGTGAGTAGGAAATTTTCAGCTGTATTAAGGTCCACAGTATTTTGCTTCAGTTTGGGGATAGTTTTCTTAAGCACGGATTAGAAACGTAGCCTCTAATCTTGCAATTTAATTGACTTAAACTGACTAGATTTGTCCTGATAGGTCACCATTGAAATCAGCTAGGCCTGCAAATATTTATGTTGAATGAATTGAAGGACCACGGCTTTTCTACCCCAAGACGAAAGGCAGGAGAGGGGAAAGACAAGAGAAGCATGGTATGTCCTCATTCCTTATACCATACTGCACTGTTTCTGCAAGGGGGTCCACAAGGGTTCTAGCACTGCTCCCAGAAAGAGAAATGAGAGACCAGGAGACCCACACTCATCTGTTTTCCCTATAGACCCAGGATCAAGATATCATGGTAATAACTGCCAGTAAAGAGACTAAAAACATTTAAGAACATAATTAAATAACAAAAGTAAAATAGTATTAGAAAATCCATAATAATAATGACTAATGCAATTGACATCTGGCACCACTTTACGTTTGTATAGAGTAATAGAGCTGACTAATTGAACTTGTGTTTCTTAATTGTCATGACAAGGCTTAGTATTTAAAATTTAAGCAAAGGAGATTTTCTGAAAATACAAAAATACCCAGAATTTATATTATAATTTCCAGGAAGGTCATTACTCATGACCTTGTGAGCTTGGTAGTCCCAAAACATATAATTTGACTATACAGACAGTAAAATTACACACCAAAATTGTCCTTGATTTTATCTCATTTTACCATGCAAACTCACAAATTTTATTTCCATTTTTTTCTCCTTTTCACTGTCATGTGGCTGATTTTACTTTGTGCAAGTAAAAGCAAAGAGAGGATCTAGGCCTGAGAAAATATTATCTTAGAGCATAGTGCCCAAATTTAATTTCCTTCGGTAGTATCACCATAGAACTATGTTGCGCTATTTTAGAGGCAGACTCTGATCTTGAGCTTTCAATGTCCAGCTGTTCTCCATTTCCTCTAGAGAAAAGGTGGTAATCCACCTTGGTGTGTGTCATTTTGAAATAATTTGAGTCACACACCACTATTATGATAATCAGAATCTGGGATTAAATGTTTAAAGAAGTTAGGCAAGAAAAGGAGAGAGTAGTTTCATAGTATATTACATACATGATATTGAGCCAAGTTAAGAGGAAATCCACTGCAAACACCACTGTCAAATTTCAGCAAATAGTGATTGACTCCATTCTGAGAAACCCATGACTATTAAATACAGATAACTTCCTGGACTATCTTTCATATATATAGCTTCCTCCCTGTTAAGATAACTAGGCCAACCTAGTAACTTTTACAATGAAACCTTTATCTCCCTATAAATAATGCTGAAAATACATTTACACAAGAGCTGAGGCTCTTTAGCATATGTCCAGTGGTATAAAAAACATTCAGTAGCACTTAAACAATGATTCGAAGAGAAATTCCGTTCACCAACTACCTGTAAACAAATACAGTTTACTGCCCCCTTCAGACTTAGTGGAAAACTTATTCTCATCCCTTTCCAAACTCCCAGACAATGGACATGTTTTGCACTATCCCCAGAAGAGCCCTTTAGTAGTATGTGGGAAAAATAAGGGCCCAAATATGTTGAACTTAAGGGAGAGGTGGTATAGCTTGATGGTTTGGGCTCTATACAGCTATAGTAGTAAGGCAACAGGAGAACGACTGCTCCTTAGTTGGGTCATATGTTTCATGGGTCATAAAGAAAACAACTGTTGACAAAAGGGTATCCAGCTTCGATACCAAAATATAGTGTTACATGCTTACATAGGAATGCTTAATTCAAGCTCAAGATGTTGCAATTGTGGACCAGCATAAATCTCTAAAACTGTATCTCCATGTTGATTTTTTCTAATCTTGCAATAAGGAAGTCATAGATAATATGGTAAAGTTATCTGACAGACGATAATTTCCAGTTAGAAGCTCCAAAGCTAGTTAGGTGTATTGCAATATACTATCATTGAACGGAGCAAAGGCAAAGAGCTGTCCTGAGTTCAAATTCTTTAAACTGATGAAGATGACATGTTCGGTAAATTGATTGATATTCTGCCTGTCATCCTCCATGTGCTTCCCCAAACCATCCTGATCACATCAGTCTTATGAAGGTCAAGCTGAAGTCATTTTTCTCCCACCTCTTGAACCAGCAATGAGACATTATATTGATCTTCGTCCCAGCAATCCCTGATACGAGGAGAAGACAAGGTAAGCCAGTACAGCTTCGTGCGACTGTAAACTAAAGGCTTCTACTCTCCCAAGTCTTTCATCTGGTGTGCACTTACAAGGTGTAAAATTACAGAGGGAGACAAATTTCTTAGGTATCATACCCATGGTAGCATTTAACACACAGAATGTGGCTGGAAATAAAAGATAACAGACTGGCAGACCATATCCCAAAGAATATTAGGTCTTAACAAGGTTACTAGAAGGAAGAGCTTTTGATGTAAGGTTGTGACATATACACCTCATATCTATGTATAAATGAATGTAGTGTGGCTCTGTAGCAACACAATTTAGTAAAGAAGATAAGATCTCGCTTTTGAGGCTTGTGGCAAATCCTCAATTGAAGTTCATATAGTCTGTTTCAAGTTAATTATTCTATGTATTTATATGTAACTCCAAGCTTAAAAGATGGTTTACATTAAAGTATCATTACATTAAGAAGAAAAGCAATTAATTTAAAAATAGTTGTACAGAGCACATAATTACCACTCCAGCTGCTCAGGGATGGGATTCAACAGGGTCAGTACCACCTTAGTGTAGTCCTCAAATCCCATTTAAACCCTCTGGGCCATAGTATCCACTGTGAAGGCACTTATGGGCCGATTGTCCCCACCCAGCGTCACCTGGGCCTCCCCCACCCTGCCCATAGCCCATGGCCCCATTTCAGCCCAGCTGGGGCCACCAGTCCCTGCCCCAGTGATGCTGGAAGAGTGCCAGTATCTGATTCTTGTCTTCTGCTCCTCCTGGACAGACCCTGGGCCTGCTTTCTCCCCTTGCTGTGTCTGCTGTGAGACCTTGTCATTGGCACCCTTCTCTACCCATCATGGTCAGGTGCTTCTTGGAAAGGGCACGACCTGTGCTGGGTTGCCCTTGGCTCCTGGCTCATCCTCCCTCGTGGAACAGAATGGCACTCATTGCTCCCTGGCGCATTAGTCCAGGCACTTTGAAGTTACCAGGAGCATAGGTGTTCAGCCACTTGAAGCCAAGTTGCCTTTGTAAGAACTTAAAAAAATCTGTTGAGTTAGGGACTGGGTATACACTCATCAAATTTCATACAGCTCTCAGGCTCCTGAAGGATTTTTAATTTCATTTTGATGTTCTGGGGTCATTTTAACTCACAATTCTTTTGTTAGTAAGGGAAGTAGGAAAATCCGGTACTTTGAATACTTTTCTTATGATTCATCAATGAAGTTATGCTTTAGGAAACAGTTTTATTTACAATGTGCTCCCTCCTCTGCCCAAGATGCATGTTCTCTGCACAACAGTTCACAACAGAAACGTTATAAACTGCAAAAACACCGATCTGACAAGGTAGCTTATTGCCATTGGTATGTGACTGCTGAAGTAGCAGGAAATATTTGTGTTTCTGCTATAGTTGTGAGAAGCCTTGTGGGATACTTTTCTTAAATGGGGTTAAACTACAACACGACTAAGATGAATTGTTATTTCATAAATAGTCTTAGATGTAAAAAGTGTTGCTTGATAAAAGGTCCAAATGTATGCCAGAGAAATGATGAGAGGAAAAGGAATGACGTTACTTCAAACAGCTTCCAGCAGCTGCTGAACAATGAGTACCCTGAAGCCCCGTTCTTCAGCAAACTCTCAGACTGCATATCTTGTAGGGTTAGGAAGAGGAGAGGCTTGGAAAAGAAGATTGAATGAGACTTCCCTTCAGCCAAGAATAACACAGGGAACGTACAGCAGCATTATTGGATTCTGGATACTTAAACACCAAGAGACTTCTTTCCATTGCACTGGATGAATGGAAGAAAAAAGGAACCTCTGCTCACTTTGAAGCGCTAGGATGAGAACTCATAAAAGTCAAATGATCTCCTCACCTGCCCTCTATACCATTACACTCGCTGAGATGAACAGAAAACATTCCTACTTCAAGGAGGGAATATTTCTCCACTGTTGTGTCACCTTTGGGTCAGCGGTAGGGCTCATTGAGAAAGGTAGAGGCAAGTGTCCAAGCACTGCCAGTGAGGATTCTGCGTTTCAAGCGTTGGTACATCTTCCTACAAGGGCCATAGAGCTTCCCACTCTTTCTCCCTATACCTTCTTTTCTTAATGGCTAGAATATAGGCTGAAAATACAATAACTCACATATTTTAGCAAAAACATTTTACTTCAGCAGTACTGTTTTTGTTTTGTGTTTGTCTAGCTGACTCCTTTTACTCCAAACTCTCTCCACTAGTTCTTGAAAAAATTCAGTTTATCTGCAAATTTAACATCAAATGGTTAAAATAAGGACCAATAGAATGATGTGTTTGGCAGGATGATAATGGTGGAAGGGGAATCATCTAAATATCCTCTTTTAGTGCTAAGATTCAGGAGCCAAAACCTTGGCTTTATTATACAGGAATGAGAACAAGTAAACAAGATAAAAGGGGAAAAGGAAAGCTGAGAACTGTGAAAAAGCTTGTTGGCATTACAGTGAATGATATTACAGTTTTGTGACCCAGTCATGTTTGTTATTAATAAAGTATAGTTTTAAAGAAGTATTTTAGATATAAACACATCTGTTGCATTAAGAATGGATACCAGCTTTGACTTCTAGTTCACTCCACAAGACACTTTCTTAAACTTAAGGGAAAATATATTATGCCTCCTCTTTCCTATACAAAGGTGAAGTTTACAATGAGCAAATTAATGCCATCTGTTTATAGTGTATTGTACTTTGTATTGCTAGAGTTGGTTTATACTCACAACAGAATATCAAATATTGATAGAACTGTGGACTTAACAGCTGTGCCTATTAGTGGTTACACTTTTTAACATACTTGACTTTGCTATAGATTATTAGGAAATGTTCTGTCACTTGTAAAGCATGGAACATGAAATGGTCACCGTTTGAATCTTTGTGGACTATTAATATAGTACAATAGATTAAATGCGAGTACTATGAGATTGCCTCCAGCTGTGAAGGAACCAGGTTTGATATTCCTACCTTCCCTTCCATTCTTATGTTCCTCTGTTCACTATTTTGGTACACTAATATAGATGAGACAGGTTTACTGAAGTGTAATGTCAAGAGAACAAAATCATTCATTTGTTGATGCATCTCAGAAGGAAAACACTACGCTTTCTCTTCAAGCCAATGTAGATTAAAAATTAATTCCATTCATAAGGTAACTAAATATTTTGGGTGAGTATGACTGTGTAATTTGGTTGATATTAGTCTCTCTGCTTCCATAGTGGGAACTGACAGAGAGATTTTAAAAGTTCCTCTGATGGAAAGAAACTATGAATTTACTGTTAAAACCAAAATCAATTGCATACTTTACCAGAGCCAAAATATCCACACAAGGGAGACAACTTCTTCCTTCTGCATAACAGCTACAACTACACCCCAAGGTCATTCCTACTACTAAATTCACTAGGAGACACATTGATAGTTTTCTTAATTCAGAGAGGGATTTTCATCATTAGCAAATGCAATAGCGTAAATGACTGCCTTGTCCTACTCCCACGGAACTCAATGGTTACAATAAGAGTGGGAGTGGATTTATATTTGAAAATCTTTCTACTGGTTAAGGCTTTGACACTATTGTCTTTTGATGTCTACCGGGTTGGAAGTTTTTTTGTTGAACTGCTGTATTTATTTAAAAATAATATTAATATTGATACTCCCTCATTTGGTAAAGTGGCTTCTTTCAGAACAGTACTGCTGAAGGTACTAAAACTTTACAAACCTTTGGTTATTAGTTGTTCAGCTTATGCAGGGATCCAAGATTCTTTCTATACCCTGGAATTCAACTTTGAGGTTCTTGGTCTTCTTGGTGTCATGATTTCACAACATCTCCTATTATGAAAGAGTTTTCTGACTTAAAAAAGAGTCAAGCTCTTTCTAAAGAGCAAAGAAAACTTGCCTACTCAAAACAACAAAGAAATCATTAGGTTTATGTTTTTCTTTACTAATAACCCTGCATATATTTGAAGGGCTACATGTAGAATAAATAGGAATAGATATCATTCTAGACCTCCCAGGAACATGCCCAACCTTGGTAAATATTAGGTTAGGTTCTGTGACAATTATTATTTATCATTAACATATTTATTACTTTATTTACTTTATATTTATTACTTTATTACGGATGCAAAAATTTAAAATCTGCATCTATGAATTAATCAGATTACTTTTAAAGTAGCTCAAAATACATTTTTTAAATGTTATAGCATTCGTCCTTCTTGGGTAACAATTTCACGTGTTTTTTGTGGAAGTTACTGGTGTAACATATGCTTCTGTCAGTGATATATCAACAAACTGTATTTATACTGCATTGTACGTTCTCCTAGCCCACCACAGCTGAGGTCTGATTGAGACTATAGCCTCAAGTGACTATAAACCAAACAATTATTTTTGAGACTAATGTGTATGCTTCCTAATGATTCACAACATTAAACTCTCACTTGGCAAAACAGCAAAAACCTTCTTTTTTTGCTCTAGGCATAAAAATTCTGCAGAACATTTTTTTAAATGGTCGTGGGTGACCAAAATGCAATTTAAAACTTCAATGGTATTTGCTCAGGGTTGCTTGCTTACTTGTAATTGTTTCCAGAATGTTTGTTTGGAAATTTGTTAGATTATGTATCACACGCAATAACTCTATATGCCAAATTCACTGCTGTAATACTTGGCACTGCAATTGGTTATGCTTATTTCAGCACCACTTAAAATATCTAGCTCTTTATGTAAGCAAGAATAAAGGTGATTTCAGCCTATGGTTCTTTTTTCCACATGTAATAGCATTAAATGAGCTGCAGCAGAAGTTATTTCTGACTATATGTTCTGCAATTTATTATAGTCACTTTTTCTCCTTGATAACAAAAGTGAACTTTTTTTTTTTGCCTTCCTTTCTTTCTTTTCCTTTTTTTTTTCCGTTGAAGTAATTCTTATTTTTGTATATGGAATAGACTTCAGATTATTGTAACAGAGAAATAATTTACACATAGAATATATCTCAAATCTAAAGTAAATTTCCTAACACCTTAAAATAATATACCTCAAACATGATAGAGTACTTGATTTTAGAGAACAGCAGGAATAACAGCAACATAAACATTAAATTTGAATATTAGTTTATGAAAAAAATACAATTTTTTTGTTCTCTATTGACATTCTGAGCAACAATTACATGTCCATTGGAATTCCTGCTGTTTTCTGAGTCTATAGAAGCAGGGACTCATTTAGATTCGTAGGTACCTCTTGAGATCACCTAATCCAATCCCCCTACTCAAACAGGGTTGCTAAAGCAGGCTGTCCAGGACTGTGTCCAGATGTATTATGAATATCTCCATGGATGGAGACTCCACATCTCTGGGCAACTTGTGCCAGTATTTGACAGCCATCATAAAAAAAAACCCCTCCTTATGTTCAGATGGAATTTCAGGCATTTTAATTTGCGCTTCTTGCCTCTTGTGCCATCGGTGGACACTACTGAGAAAAGTCCAGGCTGAACAGCCCCAGTACTCTCAACCTCTCTTCATACAACAGATGCTCCTGTTCCTTAACAATCTTTGAGGCCCTGCACTGGACTCCAGTAAGTTCAAATCTTTCTTGTACTGGGGAGCCCAGAAATGGGCACAGCACTCCACAATGCTGAGCAGAGGGGTAAGACCACCTCCCTCAACCTATTGACAACTTTCTTCCTCGTGCAGCCCAGGATACTGTTGGCTTTTTTTGCTATGAGGGTACATTGCTGGCTCACGATCAGCTTGTTGTCCACCTGGTCTGTGAAAGGTCGATGTCTACGGATGACCTAGTTTTCCTTGGGAGAGATTTTTCATGTCAACCTGAGACAGAGAGCTAAAGAGGTATAAATGCATCACGTTTACAGGGGTTTATTTCTTCTTCTGTAGAAAGAGATTAAACAGATGTCAGGTTGTAAGGATGTTGTACTGCATCTGGCTGGGATGGAGTTCATTTTTTTTCATAGGAGGCCATAGGGTGCTGTGTTTTGGATATGTGACTAAAACAGTGTTAATGAAAAATCAGTGTTTTGGATATTGTTGAGCAGTGCTTGTACAGCAACAAAGCTTTTCCTTTTTCCCACTCTGCCCCCTCCCCGGCCCCACAAGTAGGCCAAGGGTGAGCAAGAAGCTGGGAGGGTACACAACCTGGAGAGCTGACCTAAATTGGCCAAAATATTCCATGCCATATAATGGCATGCTCAGCAATAAAAACTGAGGGGAGGTAGCCATTTCTTGGAGACTGTCTGGGAATCAGTCTGTTTGTGGGAGGTGATGGGTGACTACCTTTGCATCACTTTTTTTTTTTTTTTCCCTTCCTCTTTCCTTCACTTCTCAAACTATCTTTACCTTGACTCACGCTTTTGCTCTTCCTGTTTTCTCCCCTGTCCCGCTGGGGCTGGGGGCAACGAGCAAGCAGCTGTGTGGTGCTTAGCTGCCGGCCTGAGTCAAGACACTACAGGTGTCCACGCTGTAAGTCCACATTTCCCATCCCCGCTACCATTCTGATTTCCAGGTAACAGAAGGTTTATATAGTTTAGCTCACTAATTTTCTGATACTCTGTTAACACACTGCTAAGAGCATGCAGTTTCCATCTGTATAAATATTTTATGTAAACAATAGTTTTTAGTAAGGAAAATCCAGTTCTTTTAATTAAAAATAAAGACAAAGATTTACTGTGAGTAACCGGCATATCACTTTCGTGTGGTATCAGCTAAGACAGTTTACCTTCTCTGTCAAAACAACTAAAATTGTAGGCAAATGTGATTTGCATAACTTTTCAGACTATACTGAATAAATTAAATATGTATTATTCATGATAATCTACCACAGAAACATTATTGTCAAATAGACACTTTGTTGATTTGCCAATGTCATGCTCACTTCCAATCTAATATTTCCAATAAAATCTCAGAAATCCTTGGTTCAGAAATAATAGTTATAAAAGGAGTCAGAATGGGGTACTTGCCTTAAGGAATCTAGAACTTCAGTAACCTAGAGACAGAAATTTAATTAAATAGATAATGCATTAGTTGTTCACTGTTCCCAAAGCTGTGTGATAAAAGTGATGAAGAAAACAAATAAAATTCATGTGTTTTAATGCAACACAAACACAATACATTTCATCATTTTATTGGTGCTATACTATTGAAGAAGATTAAGTTTTTAGCTGAAGGAAGGTAAAGCCTATTAAATCCAGAATTCTGTGTCTGTAGCCTAACAGGTTAGGAAATTTTATGAGCAAAGATGGACAAAGCTCAAAGGGGTCTTCTTGCAAGTTGTAGTCAGGGCTGCTCACCTGAGAATGTCCCTTTCTGAACAGTAGATAATCAACACATAAATGCTTTCTCTTTTTCCCTACTTTTAGATAATTTTAGACCTATCTACACCTTAAACTAAGAAAATTGAAGGTAAGCATTAACACTTCTTCCCATGAACACAAATGAAACGTAAAAGAAGTAGAAGCCAAGCAACAGTTAGTAATAAGTAGTGCAAAATCCTAATTGTGAAATATGGTTTGATTTAACAGGAGTTGCAGAGTAGAAAATATATTAATAAGTATTCCTCTGAATGACAAAGGTGAAAGTAACAGGTCTTTTGATTATTTTTTCTCATGAGGTATTCAGTATAAACAAGTTCTCATCCTTTATTACAAGTTACATTTGTGCAAATGATTTGTTTTTTGAAAATTGTCTACAAACGAGGCCGCATGTATTTATATATGGTATTTATATATGAATTGGTACATTTCTGTGAGAGTATTCATAGTAGAATGTACTCACTTGTAGATCTTATGTAAAAATGAAAACGCAAAATATACACATTGAATATAAATGATGTCTTTCTCTGCCTTAATCGAGAATGCATACAAATATGTTTAAATGTGATGCACGAATACAATTGTAACATATTTCTGCCTGAGCAAAGGAAGATAGGAACACATTTTAAATATTCTGATAGTTGCAGGTGCTGCTTATCACTTGCTATATTGTGTTTTCTAATGAACTTGGACTTGCATTTCTCCTTATAATGATTATGTCCCTTTCTCAGTGAATATATGACCTAGCTTACAATTTTTGCTAGTGACCATAAGCTTTGAATTTGAATTCCAGCTACCCGAAGGTGAATTACCTATCAGGCAAAGAATATTTTTTTCTTAAGAATAATGAACGGATACATTTCTACAATCCACCACCGTTCTATAGTTAACTGCAAAATACGCAATTAGTTCAAGCACTCAGTTTCTAAGATTGTTGACACAAATGCCCCACTTCTTAGGGCTGTGCTTGCTGGAGGATTTACTCTGTGCAACTTGTGTGGCTGGGACTGAGCCAACTTCCTTCGTAGCAGCCTGTATGGTGCTGTGCTTCCTATTTGTGACTAAAACAGTGCTGATAACACAAATGGTCTGATATTTGCTTTCCATATTAATCTGTCTTTATCTCAGTCCACAAATCTTCTCCCCTACCTTCTATTTTCTTCCAGTCCCACAGGAGAGGTGCACGGTGAGGCTGGATGGATGTTGGCCCGGATCAAACTGCCAGAGTTACGTGATTTTTAACTGATCTGTAAATATCCTATGACTGGAGAAGAGCAATATCTCTATTCATAAATAGAAAAAAACCCACAACAACAGTGTTTCAAGCAACTCGTAGTCTGTTAGCTTGACTTCAATACTATTTTAAGTCATACAATGAATTTTGAAGGAAAGAATAATTTTGAATACAATGGTAAATAGAGTATGACACATTTCCAGCATGATTTTATGAAGGTTATATTGTATGAAATATTTTCTCTGATAAGATTTGTTAGATAGCTTAATGCTGTGGAGTTAATTTATTCAAATTTAGATACAGAAATTAGATAATGTCCCATAGGAGGTTTTTATTTCAAGTAGAAATATCAGGATTAATGAATGCTACAAAACACAGAAGATACCCAGAGAGAGAAATAGGTGAGAGTTTTATCATTTGTGGACTGCACAATTTGGGAGTTTCTACTAATACAGAAGATGACAGGATCATTGTGTAGGAGGAATTAAATAACAGTGTTGACTAGTGCAAAACAGAATGAAATTTAATAGTACAAAGTGAAAAGTCATGCATTTTCTCTTTTTTGTGGAGAGAGATTTACAGGTTTACTTGGCTTCAATTCTTAAAGCAAAGGCCTTAAGAAGTGAGTAGGATGGCATTTCAAACACTTTTGGAGGATAAACATCAAAATACAGATGAACTACTTAGGTTACAAAATAACATCAGCACAAGATCAAAAAAGTCATAAATTAGTCATGAATGTATTTTGATAGCAAATTAGAAGACAGCCTCTAACCATGTGAAGAGTGATATTCTGGAATTGTTCCAATTAGATAAAAGAAATCTGAATGATTTCAAGATGGAGTTTGACACGCTTATGAAAAGAGTAAAAAAAGGTAAGAAATTAAGTGTACAGCGTGAGTCTTCAGATAGCAAATCTAAGTCAAGAGGTTTGATTTAGCGACTGGGACACTGGTGTCACGGTCAGGAAATATCGGAAGACGGTATTAATCTCATCTGACTGTAGAGCATGGTCTACTTCCTCAGTCTGGGAGACTTGTTAGCAAATTCTTCACCTTTGTGGGGATCTAGGACACTAATGGTAACTGTCACCTATTCTGTTTTCCTATGATATATTAGACTTGTGACTTTGGTCTTTTGCTGCAGGTTTAAATTTGTTATAGGATATTGCGACATGCTTCATGACCACTCTTATGAGATGCTAAATATAGATGTGTTGTCATTCTTTCTAAACTAGACATATTGCATGGTTGCTGGCCTATGCCTGTTAAGCTCTCTGATGCATGTTCTCTCTTTCATTCTTGCATTCTTTTACCACCAAAGTTTGTCAACTTTATCAAACTCATCATCTATCAAAAAGAGGGACATGTGATGGAATTGTTTCCCAGCTACAAGGAAATTACATGTGAAAACAAAAATATCATCTCTTTATCCAAGATGAGATTTTATGAAATGCTCATCAATGTAAAACTTCGCTGACATTATTTATTATTTGTATTATGATACAAAGGAGTTCTTTTTACTACATATGGTCTAAGACCCTAACCTAAAACCAGTACCTTTTCAAAAGAATTTCGAACAAAAATACAAAATGTGAACACAAGCAGCTGAAGAAGTGGTATTGTGAGATATTGTCTAGGTCAGTTTTGTTTTATTTTGTGTTTCACAGAAAAGATACATCTTTGGAAATCCTTACCCGAGTGTTACCCGAGGGACAAGTAGATTTTGGAGCCTAAGAATAACAGATTATTTTACCTGTAGTCTAAACAATTTTGAAAATGCTGTAATCACTCAGAATTGTTACATATTTAAATACATAAAAAGTAAATGATCTCTGAGATATATAAGCTATTAATTTTATTGAGCACTTCTTGACAACATTTACATGCAGATAAGGAAATATGTTTGTCTTACTTGAACTTAACATTTAAGTTAGAATCTCTGTTGAAGAGAGAGAACAAAAGGAAAATGTGCATCATTATGGCTAGAGAAGCATTCATAGAAGTAAATATCTCCTCTAATGTTGTGCAGAAATGGAAAAAAGGTTTACTCACCCTTTCTGGATTTCTTTGCTATTCCTACAGTATTCCATTTTGTGCAAATACAAAGGGTAAATGTATACTCCTTTCAGTGTTACCAACCTCAAAAAAAAAAAAAAAAAAAAAAAAAAAAAGACCCAAACCAAAACAAAACAAAACAAAAAAAAAAAGACACAAAAAACCCCACAAAAATATCTGTTATCAATTAAGAACATTTTTAAAACTTTTAACAAGGATTTAATGTTTATAAGCACAAAGGTATGATGGAAAATATTTGAGGCTCACAGAAAAGCTGTCTCAGGCATCTACTCTCCAGCAGGAATACTTGAACAGCTCTACAGTAAGTAGTAAATTTGTAAGCATATGCACCACTGCTCTCAGGACTGCTCCAGTGTCAGTCTTAGGCTTGTCAATAGTTTGAAATTCTCTGAGACTAATACGATAGATTTGTGCTTTAACAGACAGATTATCTGTCTTCTGGTCTATCTTATGACATGAAATTCCCACCTTGCCTGGTGTCTGGTGTGAGTGAGAGCCATTTCTGTAGTAAAACCTAGCAGAGCACAAAGTCAACGCAGGACAGAATTAATACCCTATTTAGAGCTGGACAGCAAATTGCTAGCACTGTGTAATAGCTAATATAACAATCTAACTGGAATATTCTTAACATAATATGGGCTCATCAGTGGCCACAAATGTTGAAGGTCTCTGATTTCACAGCTTGGCTAATGTGAAGACCTTCTGAGACATTGGACTTACGTTGGCTACATAAGATAATTTAACACATTGAGTCAACAGCACCAATCTTTTCAGGTTTCTCATGTTTCTTGGAGAACTTTGCACAGGATTTACAGGGCAAGGTGTTGGCAGCAGGGGGGTTGCTGGGGTTGCCTCTATGAGGAGAGACCAGGGGCTGCCCTTTGCTGGACACAGCTGATTCCAGCTGGTTCCAATGGACTCACCACAGGACACAGCTGAGCCCATCAGCCAAGTGGTTGGTGCCTCTGGAAAAACATATTTAAGAAAGGGCAAAACACTGCATAGTAATGTGAGGAGTGAGAAAAAAAGGTGTGAGAATTACAGAGGGAGCACAAAGGTCACTGATTAAGGAAGGGGAGGAGGTGCTCCAGGTGCCAGAGCAGGTATTCCCCTTCAGCCTGTGGAGAGAACCCTACAGCAGATATCCAGTCTGCAGTCCATGGAGGACCCCACACCAGAGCAGATGGATATTCCTAGCAGAAGACTGCAGCCAGTGGCGAGTCCATGCAAGAGCAGGATCTCCTGACAGGAACAGTGATGCGTGGAGGACCCACGCTGGACCAGATTTTTTCCTGAAGGACTGCAGACCATGGAGGATCCATATTGGAACAGGGGAAAGGTGTGAGGAGGAAGCGGCAGCAGAGAGGAACTGTTGTGGACTGACTACAATCCGCATTCCCTGTTCTCCTGCACTGCTCAGGGCAGGGGGGAAATAGTGGAGATGGGAATGAAGGAGTGAAGTTGAGGCTGGAAAAAAGGGGAAGAANCCCTCAGCCTTTCCTCATAAGAAAGATGTTCCAGTCCCCTGGAAGGTGTTTTAAGTTTTGTCTTTGTTTCTCGACATCCATCTCTATTTTAATTGACAATAAATTAAATTGTTTTTCCCTAAGGCAAGTTTGTTTTGCCCATGACAATAATTGGTAAGTGATCTCCCTGTCTTTATCCTGACCCACAAGCTTTTCCATCTTATTTTCTCTCCCTGTCCTGTTGAGGAGGGGTAGTGAGAGAGCGACTGGGTGGCATCTGACAGCCAGCCAAGGTCAACCCACCATAAACTTAAACTCAGATATTAATGATTTGTGAAAGTGTTGGTTTGGGTTCTTTTTCCCCCAAAAACTGGACAGATCAGAGGCTGTAAAACTGTTAAACACTATAGATCTAGCAAACCTTGCACAGGATTCATATGCTAGTGTTTATCAACAGTTCAATAACCTGTTGATTGTAATTTGGAACAGTAAACATGCTGATACTGATTGTCTTAATTATGCTTTTCCTAAAATAAGAAATTCACAGTCACAGCATAGTAAAAAGAACCTGCAAATGCATACTTGTACTACAGAGGCCCCTGATTTAACCTAAATCAAAATAAATCTGTATTTAAATAGAAATATAAAGATTTTAAGTGCTCTTGGAAAAAATCCACAGCAATCAAAGATAATTTTTAACAGCAGGCAGGTCCTTTTCTCATTGAAGTAAATGAGAGAACTGTTACATACTTAGGTGAATCACCACATAGGCCCAAATCTGCAACATTATATGAGAGTAAATTCAATATTTTTTTCTTTAGTACCCAGTAGACCCTGAAAGCATTGTGCTTGTCCATGAGGTATAAAGTTGAAAATATACATATTTAATTAACACCTAGACATCTTCATTAGGAAGATGACCCACAGCTAATTACGTAAAAAGCACGATAACAACCCTCCTTAGCCATGATGTTACAATAGGTGTGGCAAGAGGCTAAGTGAAAAAGATGGGGGGAAGTAAAAAGCAAAAACGCTCAGTTAGCAAATGCTTTTACACTCTAACAAAAACTTGAGAACTTCAGGTGTTACTTTAATACTTTCATTTCTTTAGATAAATTGATTTTTGTTTTCCAAAGTTTTCAGTATAACAAAATATACTTTTCCAAAACATATAATTTCTTATTTGTGTCATCAGAGTAAGTCCAAATTTTGAAAAATTAATGGTTTAGATATTCTTTACCTAAACACTCAGGAAACAGGTTTTGGTTGAATACAGTTTTCTCTGAAATAACACCCTCAATGACTCCCAAGTGGTGGCTTGCCTCTCTTCATTTGAGCTTTTGTTTCCATGTCTCAATTTTGTTCCTTCCCAACACAATATTAATAACTTGGAAGGGAGCCAGGAGGTATGTCCTTGGTTTAACGAAGGAAAGTAATTAGATATTAAAAGCACAATACTAGAATAACGAGATGATCTGTGAGAATTTTTCTAGTTCAATTATGGCTTGATAACAAAGTAAGATATTGCAGTACATCACACAAATTTTTCCTGATTAGAAGAAGAGTGAAAATCTGCAGAAAGTTTGTAATCTTTCCACATGATCACTTTCTTGTGGGCTTCTTGTCTTAGAAAAATATTAGCATGAATCCTGGGAACTCTCCATTACCCTGAGTTCAGGGAGCTCTGCACTTCTGTTAATTTCTTTGCTGTCTTTCTCTTCTTAATCTTTTTAGCCACCAAAAAAATTCCATATCCTGGAGTAAATTCAAAACTTCTGGTAAAGTTTACAATTGACTATATTCACCTGTCTCTCATTGAAAAGTCTTACTTGTGTAATACTCCCTAAAGCTACCCTGCAGGGCAGGAGGAGGATTAGGATGGAAAAGAAAACCATTAACAAAAGAAAGTAAGACAGGAAGAAAATGGGAAAATAGTAATTTGAACAACAGACAAAACACAGTTTTTCTTTTCCTTTTTATTGCATATTTTAATCCACAAGATAGTGATTGTCCTGAGCACTCAGCACTGGGGAAAATTCAGATTCAAATTCAGCCTTGAAGTTTGAACCTTAAGCCTGTCTCTATTCCAAATGGAGACCAGATCTTCCCGCTATTCCTACATACGCACAGAATGCAAAAGCAAATTTTCATTTTCAGTCCTGAAAAGCCTGCCAGTACAACGAATTACGGGGTAAACAGCTGTTGTGCTCCTAACCATGGCAAGCAGGAATGACATGCCTGCTGCCTTCCCCAAGGCACGCTGCCCCTCTCTGAATGATAACTAATGGGAGCAGAGGGAGGAGGGTTGCGCCGGCATGTCAGCAGATTTTGCCCAGCCAGTCCAAACCCGGTATAAGCCACATCAGTCGAGTGAGATGTCACTGGTCTGTAAAACACATCTGTGTCTTTAATTACTAACTTGGAAAAAACAATAGTGACCATATTAGTATGCTGGCTGCGGAGACATAAATGCTCATTATAAAGTGTTCAAATGTAATAGAAAAAAGAAATGGCTTGTGATTAAAAGGCTTCCTCCAGGCTATTGAAAGCAAAACATGATAATTTACCTTGGCGGAATTAATTACTTTGTTCCCTCCTTTTGACTGAAATCTTACTTATTAATTTACTAATTATTAATTTATTAATTTTAGTATAACTGATGTTTAATGTCTTTCCAAACAGTGAAAACAGACCTAAACAAGAGGATTACGGTTTGTATTTGTACATCTGACTTTCTCTCCTCCAAGATCCTGAAACACACTTTTGTAATTTTATTGTTATTATCATCATCACAATTGTTATTGTTTGTGTAGGGTCTAACGGCTCTGCCCCCACTGTTTGAGGTAATGAATGTCTACAGCAAAAAAATACGGACTTTGCCTCCAGAAGTTGTGTTGAATGAAGACAAAAATGGACAAGTCGTAGTAGAGCACAGAAGTTAATTTTTGGGAGAACTGCTAGAATGTTCCTCACATTGAATTTGTTGCTCAATTTAAATTTAAATAAAATTGATGAAGACAAGTGGAAGGCTTTCCTAAAGTACAACTTCTGTGAATTTCTGACTGAAAGTGTGGCTAAATATGGAACTTTTGGAATGAAAGATACGTGTCCCTGCTCATGCTGGCATTTCAAGGGAAAAAGATAACAGTACTGATCTCAAATCAATGTTACTTAATTTTGTTTGTAAATCTTACAACCCTCATAGTCTTCCTTGAGTCATATAGTTCAACTGATTTCTTTCATGTCTTCATTTTTCCCTGCTACACCCTCATCTGTTCATTTGAAATATCATCCTAAACTAGACCAAATACAGAATGCAGCCAACATATGCAGCTTTTACATCCAAAAGTCCTCGATAGAATTGGAATACCCTAAATGTCACAGCTATGCAATGCAGGATATGGAATATTCCACTCTCCAGCTCCAATATATTCATAGCTTAGGTTTGACAGTATTCGTAAGGACATATTTAAAGCATTACTTATGTCACTCAGGCCCACAGAATTAGGGGATTTAATAGTAGATAATTCTATCTATCTATCTATCAGCCACATTATAGATCATAAAAATGCCATATCAATAATATCTTGCTATATTGAAAGATCAGATAGTTTATAATATTGTGTCCACATAATTGCTATATTATATGGCTAGCAAGACAATTTATGTGTTTGTATGCATGTGCACGCAAGCACATACATAGATATGTACACATAAAAGCAGTTTTCACAGCTCCTCATAAAATTCATGATCATCATCTCCATTCTCTAGTTACTAATTCTGGATCCTTCTTAACTGTCAAGTCTGAATAATCTTCTCCTAAAGTCATCACTGAACACCAGTATGAGGCAAAATCTCACTCAAACCACTTCATTATGCTACATAATTAGACAGCATTATCTGAATCCTATCATTTTGGTTATGGATATTGGTAGACCTTCAAAACAGACATGCGAATGTTCTTACCACACCTAGCACCTTTTCCTTCGGTTTGTGTACAACAGTCTCCTAACTTTCTTTTCATAAGCACAAAACACTTAGAGAATATCCAAGAAATGCCTGTCTAATTTTAATATGTTACAAGGAAGAGATCATTAAAAAATGCTGATTTGTTACCAATACTACCTGAAAGTTTCATTCAATGCAAGGATTTAGAGAAAAAAAATCAATCCAATTGTTTTATTTTTTAAAATTACTAAGGTACAGATAATTTAATTCAGTTTGGGTTTTATCTTGATCTGTAAATACATAACTGAGGAAAGAATCCAGTTCATTAGGTGATCCAAGAAAGTCATATTGGTTTGTGTTTTGGCTGTACAATTCACGGTTTGACCACGAATCTGTGCTTCATTAAGAACAAATTGTAGAGCATGTGAGTTTTTCCAGTAACGGTGTATCATTTGCCAGCAGCAAAGGAGACATTGTGCACAAAGTAGAAGATAAAAAAGACCAAATCTGAATCCTTGAGGTACCTTTTTTTTCTTTTTTTGTGTTCTGTACTAAACTAAAAGTAATCCAATGTAACAAGCCAATCTGCTTCCTCTTCATGGATACTTTAGCAACGAATTATTGATGTTCTTTTGCCCATCAGTTTAGGATTTTTAGACAACTGAAGGATATGATCTACCTTGTCATATGCCATAGTCAGGTAAAATAGCAATATTGTAGTATATCCCACTGGGGGTGCTACTAGAGAGAAAATGAGAAATTAATATGTGGCTGTAATACATGCCAAGGTAGCATTTGCAGCAGTTAATAGACAGAAGATTACAGTATAGAGAGCTGGAACGATACCAGCTTTCACAGGTCCTGTTAATAATTCTTGCTTCATGTCACAACATTATCACTCTGCAAGAATTCCAGGATATGAATGCAGTAAGATCTTGTTCCTCTCCCTAAAGATATGGATTACATAAAAAGACTTTTTCCAGCTCAGCTTGATGGACAAATTTCCACTCTACTTCTTTTTCTTTAACTTGCCTTAACTTGTACCAGCTTTATAAATATTGAAGGGACACTGTTAAGACTGGTAAGGCTAAAATTAAATCTACCAACTTCAGCTGGTTTGCAAGCATGACACGCCGCGCCTCTGCTCTGCCTGTCTATTTTGTTGTTGTGAGCAAAAAAAAAGCAATGGGAATTGCAAGCACCCCTCTTGTGAAACCCAGTGGTGTGTCCGGGTGAGTGCCAATGTGATCTGCATATCTGAGGAACTTCAAAGGAATAAAGAGTGAGTAGAGTGTCTTTCAGTCTTAAATCCGTCACGTTTTCATCAGTCTGCTTTAGCTTCCTATCTTTGTCTGTTCTTTTGTTGTATTCCAGGTAGGACACATCCTATTCTTTCCCCTTTTCCCTAAAAGCAGCAGCATAAACATTGGAACATGCAAGGAAAACATCTCCTTTCTTGTACCCAGAACTAAAGCAGTCTCCAGAAAGCAAGAAAAATCATGACAATGAAAGTCCCAACCAAACCCTTCATTTCTGGTACAGAGCACACTAAATTTCCCAGAAGAAAGAAAACCTTTACAGTCTTATTGCCATATAGGATCAGTCACAATAGCAAATATGAAGTGTAAATACTCCACTGAGGAAAATTCAATCATCAGGGTTGAAGAAAACTCCACTTACTAAGCGTGACCCCAGATTCCTCAGGGGCTTGCATTTCAGCAAAATTTTATTGTATTTTCTTGAAGGTGGTAACAACGCCAAAGGTATTCTCTGGCATCAGAGTAAAAATGGTATCAAACCCCTGTGCTGTGGCACAAATTGATGCTGGAGCATCTCCACAGAACTGTTGCACTAACAGCAAAATAATGTAATAAACATTTTATAAAGATGTTCTAAATAATGTTAACTTAGAAAAAAACCCACAAATCTTTTCACTAAACCTTAGTCTAGAGTGTTTATTTTTTTAGTTTCATTAAAAAACACATCTTACAGAACACTGAAAAAATTGGGAAAGTTCTATAACGCTTATTAAAAAGTCTTATATTGGAAAGTTTCACCTTAGCTGTTCTTAATTCAACTTAGAACAGAGGGACTTGTCTATAAAAAAATTTGACTATGGATGTTATGGAGAAAACTGGACTTCCTCTGGAATGAATCCACATTGTCAGTCTCCCCAGCAATCTTCACTTTATATATATGTATGTCTGTGTGTGTATGATATATATATCACAGATATATATATATGTATGCATATGTGAATGTCTGTATGTGTTTAGAACAATGCAAAAAGCACCCCAGTTGAGTTAAGTTTTATACATCCAGACAGTCCTTGCTGAGAACTGCACATAATGGATCCGGGAAAACTGGAGAAGTCCTTAAATAAGGCAGTCTGAACTCAGACAAAAATATAACAGTGGCATGCTGCCTGTAAATCACAAATTAAAACACAAACAAAAAGAGCTTGCATAGAAGAAAATTAGTTAGATACTGTTCTCATGTAGTGAAACCGAGAAGCAAAAAGTAGTTTTATGAGCAGTTGTATGCAGTAAATTGAAAATAAACAAATTTAAACATTTTTATGGGAATGACCCATTCCAGAAAACAACATATATTTGTGAACTTGGAAATTTCATGATAATTGATAATCCTCTTTTGTAAACCAGAGAATATCTTTAAATATTTTAATCTCCTTGGCAAAGTTCTACATGAAGCACGAAGCAGGATTTCCTATAGACTTTTTTCCTAGGTAGCTGCAAATTCTAACTAGAGTTTTTCTGAGTAGTTGGAGCACTTCTAAGCAGTCTGGTCTGTGTACATTCTCAAGTGTTTAATAATATCTGAGTTATGATGCTGGTTTTGCATCACTTTGTGAAGCTGCGTTGGAGATTTGGAGAGTATGCCTAAACACAGGCATCTAATGCTTTCTGAGATATATCCTTGTATCTGATACAGTCAGAGAGGGCCCTTCTGTTATGGTAGCTGGAGGAAACTCTAGGATAGCACAAATATTAGTACAACTCAGGCTCAGGCAAGTAAATCATGCCCAAAGAGTTTCCCTCCTCCATCTAACCTAGTTTTTATGAAACTTGGAGATATGTAATACATCCGAAACTTTTGTCTGTCAAATCCTGTTTAAATCTGTCAACAGTTTCAAACACACAGACACGATGGTGTCCCAAGACTTATTTTCTTATGAAATCATGCTCAAATGCAGTGTTGAAATAATGTGCAAACACTCCCACCCACAAATGCTGGGTTACAAACAAGCACGAGGAAATAAGCTCCATTCAGCTTCTAGAAGTTCTCCGTGAACTGCAAATGCCCCTCTAACATCTGATTAGCTTTAGCAAACTGCGGATGCTCGTAGAGAACTACAACAGCAGCCCAAGAACTGGATGGAGCTCCATGGGTCTTTGCTTGTTTTTTTTTTTCCTTCTCTTTACACAGCAGTGAAGAGCTCATGTTCACTATCTATCCTCACACCTCTCATTACTCAGACAGGACTGCCTGAGCTATTAGTGTAAAAAAACGAAATTTACACTATAGGGGTACTTGCTCCAGAAAAGCTTGTTCCACATATCTCTTGGTATGTTGCTTATGTATGGAAAATAGATCTTCACTTGTCTTAGGTGCCCAGGTCAACAGTACACCCTGCAAATAATGGTGTTTATATCATCCACAATGACTCTATTCTCACAAGGCATCCATGTCTCCTGTTCACTAACACTTTGTAAGGTAAATAACAACTGACATCAGTTGCCCACTCTCCACAGATCCCCAGCAAAACTCTGTAGTTTTGTTAATTCAGCTAAGATATGTTATCTGTTATTTTATTTTGAAGATTTGGGTTTTTTTTTTTTTTTTGGAGCTACTATTAACCTACTTTGACAAGTCACCCTGACCTAAACAGTGTGACTGGGGTTTGTATGTGTTGGCACTATCGGAGTATTAATACAGAATGAGGCAATTCTGCCTGCACTCTACTAATTAATTGAGTAAAAAGATCTGTTGTAATTAAAAAAAAAAAAAAAAACAAAAAAACAACAAAACAACTAAATAATCATTTTGTCATGATTCCAGTTCTCTTCCTATGGTTTAGAAGGTGAAATTAAATAGCACACAAAAAACCTGTTTCTGAAGCAAGAAGGTGCAGGCTGTTTTATGGGAATCTTTAACCATAAACCACATACTGAGCCCTGTAATTTACTTACGCTGCTTACTGGGAGGATGGTGTCCCAGGGATTTTAATCTGACATCCAAAGGGTTCCAAGGCCTCCTAATTATTTCCAGAATATTGTCAAAAATGTATGGGGCCACGAATTGAACAGGAAGGACAGAATGCCCAAAAAAACTAGTTATCAGAAGGATAAAGTCTGACTTTTTTTTTTTTATCACTGGTTTACAAAATGAGAATACAACTAATTTTTGTCAGACTTTCTGAGCTTTTGATCTAGAGTTTAAATTTGGATGATGAAGAAGTGGGAAAGGGAAAGAAAAAAATCGCGATCTTATTGTCGTATACAAGAGACTTAGATTCCTTAGTCTAGGGTTTTTCCTCGCTATAACAAGATAGAAAATAAAAAGACAAGAAGGCCACAGATTTCTTCACTTGCTTGTGCCAGTGAGAGCAACTTGTGTTTTCTACACAGCAGATGATTGTTCATTTGTTTCATTTTTCTTATGTTTTAGTGTTAACAAATCCCCTTTATACTCCTCCCAGTCTAAAAGTTGCTGTATTTTATTTTAAAACTTTCAGTCTTAGTAATATTTGTTTTAAAAAAAAAAATTATAACTCATTTCCTCTGAAAACTCTGAAAAGTCATCAATGCTCATTCTGTTTTTCCCAGATTGTATCTTCAGTCCAATTCACAAGGAGGAGAGCTTGGTACCCAACTCTACAGAGAATAATTTGAATAATTTATGTAAACAGACATAAATATCAAGTAATGTTTAAAAACACTGTAATAACAGTGGAACTATAGAGAGAGATCCTAAGTCAATTGAATTGCCCTCTGGAGATGCCTATCTCTTTCAAGTAGCCTTGGATAACTGGAAGCAACTCCAACTGCCTCAGTTACGTGCTTAAGAGTTAAGTGGGATGAATCCTGTTCCTGTCCTAGGTTTCCTACTGAAACATGGATGTTTTTCAAAGAGTCTTTAAATTTAGCTATATAATACAGCCTTTCTTGCTTGCTCTTTGTTGGGAAAAAATACTGTAACCAGGTTGGAAAACAGGTTAAGGCATCTGATTAACAGGGCACAATGAGGTCCCAAGACTTCAATGAACAGATTACATAGCTGAAGACTGTCTTTTTTACCATTAGATGTTTCCTGGATTGATATTTCTCAAGAATAAATTATATTAGCAACTTTTTCCTATTATCTGTCAGACAATGATTTATCCCTTTTTTTGGATGTGCAAAAGAAAAACCATTTTTGACAACAATAAGTTAATCGTCTCTGAAATTCTCTGCAAATTAAAGCCATATTGTGCTATGTCTCAGTTGATATTCTGAAGAATAATAGAATACTGATTTAAAATCTTCTGTCTTTAGCAAACCAATTTTTTTTGCAACTGACTGGTACTTTCATCAGTGACATGTAAGAAAATGTTTTGTAGAGAGATATCCTGTACACAGAAACTAAGCTACAGGCTTATTTGGCATTGTAGACAAGACTGCATGAATCACCTTTTTTTCCTAATTCTTCTCTTTCTGGTGCTTCAAAAAAAGTCTGTTTCTCTCACATATCCAGAGCCCGGGGATTCACATTCTTTCCAATATTTTTTTTTTTTTTTTTTGTTACGTGTTAACTTTCTTACTTCTATTGCTTTCACATGAAAGCTTAGTGATGCATAATTGTTTCTAAGAACATACTGTGTAACAAGACATTAGTACTAATACTTCATTCAGAGCATTTCTTTCATTTTCACAAGGATGACTAGAAACCATGAGTTTACCATAGGACAATCTAAATACACATATGTTATATTTTGATAAACTCTTTGTGAGTTTCAAAAATGAGAGAAATACCTCAGTTGCCCTACTGGTAATTCTAGAGTTAAAATTTCAGATGCAGATGACAAGATGGTGCAAGACAGCTCTAGTTCCCCAAAGCTGTGGCATGGTGAAAGATAATTCACTGCATCTCAGATAGCTGCATTCCAGACCAGGGACTGGGTTTTTTGGGAGGAGGGTTTGTTTTAATTATTACCAGTGGCTTGAACTGTAGGTAAAGGCCAACTGAAAACTCAAAGCTGAATTTCAAGTGAAACATACATTTCCTCAGTAGTGTTCCCATTTAAATAGAGCTAAAGTGAGTCACGCTGGACTTAAATGCTACCTGAAAACCTATTCAAAACACAGGTTTTTTTCAAGCTATAACTAAATCCCAAGCCTGTGTTTGACACTGTTGTTGAACCTTAATTAAAACTGAAAAAAACCAAACACAAAAAAACGTTTTGTTTTTGGTTGAGAGCAACAGCTTAGTGAAATGTTATATCCTCTACAAGGTCTTTGTTTACATCAGTGAGGATTTGCAGGGTGCCTATTAGCAGAGGGGCTTCGGTCACACCGTCTTCCCTTCCCCTCTGCACGCTGTGCTGGACGAGCCTTTACTGTTGCTTTGGGGGACTTTCTGTGCAGCTCTGCCCACCCCAGCAAGGACCTGTTTGGCACAAGGACTGAGGTCTGACTAGAAGAAACTCTAATTAAAATGATCCTAAGAAAAGGGTCTGGCGTAGTAAAATGTGTCATAATGTCAGTGTTACAATGTCGTCATATTAGGCTGTATCGTCACTCTAATTTCAAAAGAATGGGTTGCTCCCTTGCTGTCTTCCTCTACTCCTTCTTGGGCTGCTTTGGATATTCTGTCTGTGTATAGGTCTCAAATCGCTCATTTGATATCATTTAAGGTTGGGTAAAGATTTTTAAAAATCTACTGAAGGCACAATAACTGTAAACATCCTATCAGCAAGAAAAGAGTTAAATACTGTGTTGGACTCAAAGTATAAATGATTGCATCAACTGAAGTCTATGTCAAATATGATGTGATTTGCAGAGCTGCGCGTGAGAATGTCAACCTTCTTTGTTCCCTGGTGTAGTTTAGTGACAGTGACTTTATACAGTCTAGCAGCAGTGTCATGAATATTCTCAAGAGTAGGTGGGTGGCACATTCATTGAGAGATGTACAGTGGATTGCATACAAAACGGACAGTATTTTTTGAATAATGTTACTAAAACTGTAATAAATCTGCCACCACTTTACTTTTTTTAAGCTCATTTGTCTCTATTTGAATCTTAATTATGTTTATTGCAAGCTATTGTTTTAGCCAAGACAGCATTATTTTCTTAGCCAGAATCTCTGAATTTGTTGAAAGAAATATATTTTAGGCTAATTTTTAATCTGAAGTAACCCCCATACTATGTAAACAAATGAAATAGCTGCAATAAAGCATGATTGATCTTACATGTATTTTTGCTCAAAGTAAGTGTTCTTTGGGTCAATTATCAGCCTTAAATGCAGCATCCTCAGGAACTCTGTAAAAAGCAGGTTCCTTCTAAAGAAGACATGAATTGTCTGGCCAACCTGACAATCTATATAAAAACCATTTAGCAAAACCAAAATGATCCAGTTCTGGCTTGCTCTGTAATTTAAGACATTATAACCAGAAATCACTACAGTAGGGGTTTGGCAGATAAGCACAAGGAAGGGACTGGTGGTTGAAACATAGACCTAGAACACAGGAAAAGTGTTTTCTATTCTTGGTCTGGGTACTGACTTCTTCAGCAGCCGCTTACAGCTCCTGAAAGGTGAGTATCCAGGGATCCCAGTGACTTCATCTGGGATGTGGTTTCTCACCGTTTCTGAAAAACAATCCCTTGCCTAGTCTTTAATTTAATTTAATATTTGTTTATGAAATGATGTTTAGAGACAGCTAGTTTGAGAGTAAGGGAAAGCAGTGCCCACTATTTTACCTCTTTGTAACAGCTTACTCAGGGCACAGGAGTAGAACAAGATGGACATGCAACATTAGTAAATAAATTATTCACAGTTTATTTTCACTATTTATTAATGACACTACTAATACAAAATGTGTTGTTGATTCCCTCTTAAAAACTTTGAGTTTTTTTCAATCCTTAGGCACAGCAGTGTGTTTATGCCCTTTCAGCAGCCTTGTGCCTCAGGAATCAAGCTCCTCTTCCTACTCCTCAGAACAGGAATTGGGAAATGGTGGTTTATAGTGCATTAGAGTTACAATCACCCTGTTCTGAATATCTTTCACGTCTGCATTCTCTAGAACAGCCCTTTCTTAGGCTAATATTTCTTATAGCAATTCTTTGATATTACAATATTTTTTCAGCGTTCACTTCATATATATGCTTTACAATCAGCATCCCACATTCACACATACATACTCACACTCTATCACACACATGCACACAGTGTAGATGCATTTCTAGCAATACACACATATAAAAAGTTTTAATTTCATCTAATAATGAAAAGTGGGAGACCTCTGGAGTACCTACTCTGGCTTTCTTACCAATTTTACTACAGATACAGGATTATTGAATCAGCTAGAAATCCATTTATTTTGCCCTACTAGCACACTTCTTACACAGTAACCTATGACAAAAGACAAGTATCTTGTCAGAACCTGGCAATCTTTCTATCTGATATTTCTTTTTCAAGAATCTTACTTGTATTTTCAAGTGCCAACAGTAAGATTATAAATATAGACTATATAGTATTTTGTCAGTTTTTAGATTGTCAAATTTCCTCATCACCCTCTCAAAAGACTGTCACAGCTGTAGTTACTTTTATTAGCAAAGATCTTAAAATATGGAATGATATTTTAAAAATTGTGAAACATTTATGCCTAAACATAGTCTAAATCACTTCAGTGGTTGATATAAGTCTCCCCAGAGAAAAACATTATTAATAAATGTAATTAATTTGGTGAGGCAATGTATACAAAGATATGCAACAGTGAACTCATTAATTTCTGTTGAAATAATTATTTACAAATATTCATCTGGTTTCCCGAGACATGTTAATGAGTTGGAAAAAATGTTTACGTTGTATGATTGGCTGAAAAATGGCTACTGGCTTCTGCCTTCTAAAATAGAACTCCCTTTTTATGATTTTAAACAGAAATGCTAACTCAATTGCATCTGAGTTAATGCAATTTTTTTAACAGATAATTTATTTCCTGAAAACTGCAGCTTTGAGCCAGCTGAAATTAGTAATAGATTTACGTAAAAATTATCAAATAACTTAGGCTAAAAAAGAACATCTGTCAGAAAAATGTCATTTTGTCGTTTCATTTTAAAGTAATATCTTCATTGCTAAGGTTGCCTACAGCTGATTTTCAAAAGGGTTAAAAACTGAATTAAATTTCTGTGTGTTATGCCTGAAAGATGTTTGCATTTGTTTCATCAAAGAAACTTTTGTTGACTTGATATAATTCTTTATACATATAAAAAAATATATTCTTTCTGTAAGGTACAACATATATCTTGTATTGTTTCCATGGTTTTGCAGCTTAGGCTATTTTCTGAGAATCTTTTATCTCTTTTCTAGACTTTTCTTAGAGTAAACTGCTCCATCAGTAACAGGCAATAGATGAGAAAGAGTTCCTTTGACTAATGCTTTCTTTCAGAAGGTATCAATTTGCTAACTCCATAGAGAATTTCTGCATAGACTGAAAATCTCAACACTCTCAAATGTTGAGACCAACATTTGAAAAACATATTTTAATTCTATCCTTTCACCATCATTCTGCAAAGGATTCTTTACACATAATTCTGCCTTTCCGTTCAATGACTACTGTGAGTTGACAGTGTGAGAGTTTCTTTCTTTTTTTGCCTTTTTGGCTTCCTGCTTCATGTTGCCACTTCTCTGGCATTTACTCAGATAATTTTGTTTGGCGAATGTTGACCCAAGATTGAATCATGTTAATGGGCTTCATCAAGGGTCAGATTCAGTTGCCTAAACGCAGGCATCTCATGTCATTTTTACCCTCTAGGGTATCCAGAATATCTGCAAGGAGCTGGCAGATAGGGCATGGGCCCCTCAGGATACCCGTGCCTTTCTGGAGTGCCTGATGGAGGTTTGAGACACATCCTTAGGAAGAAACAACACCCCCGATTGTTTTCTTGCATCATATATTTTTATATTTTTGATTCTGCTGCTGAAAATGCACAATGCCATAATTTTGTCTGTTTTGCAACATGTAATTGTATTAAAATACAATTTAATTGTAAGGACCTTTGCTGATTCTTCAGATTTTAGCCTTATTTAAGGAAATGCAATCCCTATGGAAGTATCCAGATCACATTTAATGCTGATGTTAGTGATGACATAGATACTAGTGTGAGTAATAAAATAGGGAATTCCACTAACATGGGGTTCACCATGTTCATACAATAAAATGGAACCTTCACGGTCTCTTTACAGTCAATGTTCCTCTCAAAAATTTTTCAGCATTATGAGGTCATATAATCAGACAGATCTATAGGATTGTGTTCACAAAAAACAGAAAGCCACAGTTACAAAAAGGTTTATGTTAGTAAAAATAAAATAAAACACAAGAGAACTGTTTGCAGATAAAGTATCATTAAGTCGTTTATCTATAAAGGCACTAAGTGATGGCAATAGAAGGTAGAAAACAAGAGGTCAGGGTGTAATAAAAGTAAGCCACACTATTTTTGTTGAGTTCCAACATATGTATGGTAAGTTTTATGAATTTTAAGCATGAATGGAATGCTGTGCTTGGCTAATTGGAGCTTCAGATTGGCTATGGTCCAGTCAGGACTATAGGGATTCAAAGGCTAATAACACCACAAACCCGTCTATGTTCTGCAGTGCTCACTATCTAGTTTTAGAAAATTATTAGAAAATTTAGGCCAGCTACAGTGTGTTGAAGTTTCCTCTTGACATTTGAAGATAGATGCTATTCATTCTTGGGTTTGTGTCAATTAATTATTTCGATTCCAAATTCTTTATTCTTCAAGCCAGAAATTGTGAAGGCCATCAAAATTACAAACACTCCTCTGAAAAATTCAGGGATTTTAAGTGTTAGGCTGACAAAAATGAACCTGGATTAAAGATGTCAATAACTTGGAAAGTTGGTATAGACTTTGCCAGAAAATTTGGGTTTGGGATTTTAATGAAGATGATACTTGAATCAAAATAAAGTAGGTTGCCAGAGAAACAATTTTTTTCATCCAACGTAATAAGAATTGAAGTGGTACTAGAGGTGTTAAATACTAAAAATGTTTTAATTATGAGATTTTTTTAAGTGCGGCTATTTCCTAAACTCCATTTCAGAGCTTGGTTTTGTCTTAAATCTGGTTTTCTGTGTAATCAATGAAATCTAGTTTTCAGAAAACTGTAAATTCAGAGTTAGATGTTAAAAATACAGCTAGAAACAGTAAGCAAGATTATGAACTTCAACAATTTATAACTGTTACAAGTATTTCCGTGAGCAGCAAAACTAGCAAAGCCAAGTTTCCTGCAGCTTTACATCTTTGGATGGCTTATCCTTGGTCTCACAGGGTTTGAATGTTCACAGCAATTTTCTCCCACACAGATTCTCTTTTGTCTGATAAACTTTTTGAATTCATGTAACACAGGATACTTTCATGAACTTAATCCTACGCACACACACACACACAAACATGCAAACAGCACAAATCTCATGACTGACAGTTCCTTAGCAACATAGTTTTGTTACATATAATCAGACACATTTCTTCTGCAAATGTCTGACCGTAATTTTAGTTCATTGTGTTGTTTTATAATTATACCTAAGTCTCTTTTAGGTTCTCCGAATCAGCCATACAACTGTATCTTGATTAATGTTCTTTAAACAATTAAAATAATTCTGACTAATTGCGGTACTTTGTTTAGAGTTAAGATCATAGCAAGGGAAGAAGAAGGAAAAGAAACACACAGGTTTTCTATTTTTTCACAAAAGTATATTCAAGTAAAAAATAAAATCTGAAAAAGTTGAAATGCTGGAAACAACCCCACTGAAAGACCAGCCAAGGCAATCTCCCGTGGCTCTCAGATGTACAACATTTGTCCTGAGACTGGAAGACTTAATCCCACAGATCAACAAACAGCTCTTCCTTTTTCTTGCTGTGGCATAGTTTGTCAAAAATGCTAATTAAGCTGTATTTTTGTAATGGCTGTGACTGTTTAAAACAATATAACATGGGCTACGCAATGTACATCGCAGTGTAGTTCAACCAGTAAAGCTAGGAGCAAAGAACACTCCTGAAGGCACAACAAACAAGGAAACATGAATATCACTTTAGATAATAATGTAAGTATATTGTGGATAGTGTCTGTAAATCCATATCAAGGATATGGCTATGTACCAGTAGGGGCAATGGCAATGGGTAAATCGGTATTACTCACTGCTGAGGCATTCATTTGGTACTCAGATATGACAGGGGCAGGCCAAACTATCATTTGGGAAATGATGCCTCAGCCAGCACACACTGACATTTTCAACCTTTCTGCCTGCTCCCTCCTGCCCTGAACTTCTCATTACACCTCCCATTTAGCTCATTCAGATTGTATTACTGGTAATGCTAATATCTCCATATTTCCTCCAAAGCACATTTTAAAGCAATTATTAGAAATTAGCTTCCTATTTCACTTCTCATATCAAAGTACAAAGTACATCATTTTAATATAATTAAAAAATCCATTGGCAGTCAAGGCGTGCCACAGATGGAACGTTAATCAGTTCATATTTTCCTGATGAGAGCTACATTTCTGCTCAATTTTGACCCGAAGAAAGTAGGAAAATGGACAAAATAATTAACCCTCCCCTGCTTTCCATAAGGCTGGAAAGAGATGCAATGACATAGCATGAGCAGGCATTGAGACTTGGGAGGTGCAGACAGCACAATAACTACTCTGTGCATGGCAATGACACAGAACGAGATGACAGGATTAATTATATCCTCTCCACATCAACTCATGAATCTTCTCATTCTGTAAAACTCAAGAATTGTTAATTTGATATCTAAATGTTCAGTGAATTTTGCTGGTTTCCCCGGTTTAGTTTAGAAAGAAAGATAAATCACAAATTCTTTAGCTATCACTGAAAGGTAACACACAATGTTGTTTTGTGGGTTCTTTAAAAAAATTTTCGCTATATCTGTCTTTCAAAATCACTGTTGTTTTCATGTGTGGGAAAATATGCAATCAGGGAATAGGCAGTTAAACACTGAGTAAACTGATACCAGTAATAAATCTTGTGTATACAGAATGAATCTTAAGCCTAGGGTGAAATGGTAATACATTACCTGATCAGTTACAGAAACAATCAAGTAGGATGAAACACAGGAAAGCAAGTACCAGAAATACTAGATGAAAAAGGTTATAAACTGAGCTGTTTTCTTGAGTGTATTGGAACTCAGGATATCAGAGTTAGAGATGAAATGGGTCAAGCTAAAGCATCTACCAGAATTGACATCCCTGGAGTCTCTGTGGGCAGATCAGGAAACTCGAAAGAAGTGAGTCAAGCATCAAAAAAGGAACTATATAGTCAACATCATTAACAATCATGACTTTTATCACTGGGTTCCCATTTTTAATCAGAAAGATACAAGAAAATAAGCAAACTTAAGGGGAAAAGAAATCCTTTATCCCACTATTCACACAGCTGTAAACTTTCCAATTCATTCTTTTAAAGCAAGATCCAAACGAATTGCTTCCCAAGCTATAATTCAAAAGTACATTTTCCAGGAGAGGGCTCCAAAGGAACATTAGTACTCCAGGGAAACTGCCCGAATGTCACTGTCCCACTCTGAGAAACAGTAAATTAGTGATTAGTTGAAGGACTCATGCCCTTCTGAACCCTGTCTAAAAATTTGAATGTGTCCTACACTAAGACAGAAAAATGAAAGCTATGAGCTAACATGGGGTGTTAATGTTTTGACGCTAACATGGGGTGTTAATGTTTTGACTTAGAACCATATAACTAAAATGCAAATATGAAAAAATGGAGAAAATTATAATAAACCCTCATTTGTTTTTAGTAGTATAATATGTATATAAAAGTAATATAAATATATCAACAATATAAATATATAAATAATATAAAAAGTAATTGCATACTACAGAATAAGAAAACAATTATCCCCCATATATTTTCCTAAGCCATACATTTCTGTGCAAACAGAAGCTGTCTCTTTCTTCTAGGGGAGTAGTTAGACTGTAGTCTACACTCTTCAACAGCTGGAAAGCAGGAACACAGAGAATTCAGATGCACATCTGAGATATTTGAACAGTTTTTAACTAATGACCAAACCAAAATAATGATTGAGACAAGATGCTACATGAAATACATCTTTAAATGTTTTAAACATTTAAATGAGATATAGTTTTAATAAATATATACTTTTAAATCTTTTAAAATATGCCATCTTGTCCCAGTAATCCTATGACTATTAGGTTTAAGACTTTTTTCAGGGGTAGGTAGTGAATGGCCTGAATTTACACTTAGGATATACAGTCTCAGCCAAACAGATAACATTTAAACTCAAATTTTCTTAAATGTTGACTGTTTTGATTCTGTGATTCATTTAGGCCCAGCATAGCATCAAATTCAAGCCAAACAAGGATTTAGGTTTGAAATCAGGATCTAGGGTTTGGCCCTGTCTCCAATTAATTGCGTAAAGCTGGCTCAGGGATTTTTAAAAGTCTCTGCTGAACATTGTGAAAGATGGATGAGGTGAAATTCCCAGGCACAAAAAATAGAGAGGTGTAATATGTTACTGTATAATGTACTAAACTCAAAGACACAGCTTATTCCACTCAGACACAGCCAAAAGAGCCACCGATGCCAAAAATCTTAAGGAAATATAAGGTTAGTTTTGAAATTTTTGGTTTACTTCCAAATATTTTCCATCTTCAGGCACACAGCTAGCCAGAGCCTATAAAAAGTGTGGAAACCTAAACATTAAGCCTGCCATGCTGACCTCCCGTTTGTAACACCCTTCATGTGATGGGAAAGGTTTCCCCATGCAGTCCCTCCAGCCTCTGGAGCTGCAGGGTCTGTCTGCTGGACCTCCCATTGACTTCGTTACGAGTTTGTACATAGCAGCCTGTAGAAGCAGGCCATGGGACTTCCTAATAAAGCAAACTGGGACACAAAACATGCATGCCTGTCATACAGTCATCTGTGGGCAACTGCTCTGAGTTGCAAATTTAAGTCAGCTGACGCCTGAAGCAAGAGTAGAGTCCCTGACCTGGACTTGTGTCCTTCAGGAACATTATTTCTCTGCCTCTCTGAGGAGTGTTCTTGCCCATTCACTAATTTTGAGGAAAGTGTTATTTATATATTTTGGAGGCTTCACGATGGTCTCACCTAGCTTTCAGATGGTACATTGCAAGTGAGTTAATGAACTTCGGTGTTTTGAAAATCCCTTGTAGCAACAAGCATAACAGATACACTCCAAGACCGATTTGTGAAGCACGTGCATTTTATTAATGCTTATCTCATGATTTACAGTGCAATACAAAATGTTGTGTTACCGATGGGCGATCTACTAGTCAAAACTCTGAATTTCAAAGAAAAGACACAGATATTACCATGACAAAATCTATGTCTTTTGAAACACATTTCCTCATTCTCATGAATCTCAAGCTTCCCTAGTACAGTCTAGGAAACCTAAAGCACGTTTCTAGGCAAACAGCTATTTCTCTTCAGATACCTCCAGACTTAAAACCTGATTCATTATAAAACAGCTTTGGATCATTTCAGTTCGTCTGGTGAACCGTCTATGAGGGCTGACTTAATCCATCTGAACCCTTCTGCTCATTCCAACTGCTGTTTAACATTTTGATCTGACAGTTTAATGCTGTTCCATCACAAAATATATGTTCCCACTGAAAACAAACATTTTTCATATTAGCAATAGCGACAACTTCAAGGGATGAGGTTATCATGAGGCAATTACACCCCAGAGGGATTACAGGCACTTATATCATGATAACCTTATCTTCAGTGTGCCTTATTAAATAATTACAAGACTGCCACAGCCAAGTATAAATACGCATAAGCTTCTCAGTTATGGGCTTATCACTAAATAAAGGTAAATGTTTATGTGAGCCTGGCAACCTCTACTAAACCATCTAAACAAACCTCAGGTTTCCATTTAAATGATGACAAACCCTTAATGTTGAACTGTTGTTTCTTAACAGGATGTTTGCCATTAGAGTGGGACTTGCATTGAAGACTGAGCACTTTCTCAAGATTCACAGAACCTTTTAGATTGGAAGGGATCCCTACAGGCACACTCACTGCGTTATGAATCCCTGCCGAAGTCCTCTGAATTGCACAGGCCTACACTGATAAAGTTCATATTAAGAATGGCTCTGACTCAGAAAATCATTGCTCATAATTTTGTTTCCAGTGCTGTTGCCAATATCTGCACCGTCGCTTACTCTGTAACAAACCGTGCCTCCTCATTCCACCACGTAGTCTGGCAGAATTGTGCAATAGGTACTCCTGGAAAAGTAGAAATAAACATTTTCTATGCATACATATTCAAATTTCAAAACCATTGAATTTGTTCATGTTGAGAGACCTTTCCTTTTCACTTTCCAATAAAATTTTAGTGACTGAATTTACTGGCAAAAATAAATTTTAAGCTTCAGTGATCCAATACTCACCAAAAATAAATTAGCAATGATATGTGATAAATCCAGCCTGCACTGGCTGATTTTACGACTGTAATTAAACAGGAAAATAAAATTCTAAATCATCCCCAACACTGATTTTTTAATGTATCCAGCCATGTAGTTATATTTCTTCTGATTAAGAATACTTCTTTCCTTACATTATGCTAACAATACCAATAATAGGTAATAGTAACAAACCATAGTAAGAATGCCACTAGGCTATTCCAGTTCAGCCAGGAAATTCAGATACAACATATTTCCAAACTACTTGCAGAAAGAGATAAATGTCTTAAACAAGTCACAAGAACTGGGAATAGTAAGACAATCTGAGAATGGCTGGCACTGAGAGCAGACTGAGTAAAGAGCTGTTTGCGGCAAGTTTTCCATGTTCCATGATATACATAAACCAGCAGATTTTTACAGAGTGTACAATGAAAAGCAGATTAGGAGCAGAATTCCTTTAGCTATCCCACAGGCAGGAGTGGGGAGAAGAGAAAACTATTCTCATAAATGAGGAACATGGAAAGAGAAGAACAGTTCATGTTCTCTACAGAGCATAAGAAGGGCAAAAGAGACAGTAGGTATTTTGTTACATGGTGAAGGGCCTCAAAACAGTGTGGTTTTATGTCTTCAGTGTTTTATAATATATCAGTAGATGTTAACATAATTAACAATGTGACCCTCGGAAAAAAAAAAATAGTAAATGGTGGGAATTTGCCCCAATAAGCAGTGAAAATTTAACCTGATTAAAATTTAAATCAAGGTAAAATGATTTGACCCCTTTTGGTTTCCTGTCAACAAATAGCTGCCTACTAGGCATGTGACATACACAAACTTTTCCAATAATTCAACATGGTGATATGTTTCCCACATCCAGTAGTCGTTTGAGATAAAATATAACCATTTTATCACTTTCAAGCATAGATCCTACTTGTTAAAATGGACACAAGTTTGAAGGTACAAACTATTCTGTTCCCAAATGTTCACTTTTTAAAGAAGATATGCTTATTCCATTCTTAAAGACAGACCTGGTTAGAAGAGGGATATTTATGTATTGTATTTATTTTTCATAAATCCACAGTGCCTAGAACTGATCAACATATCCTCTTCTAATTGCTTACAGACTGACAGCTACCAGTCTATTAATCACTCAGCTTGCTCAGTACGACAATGCAATTTACAGGTCTGTGGTCCCCTGTGTCCTCTTGTTTTTCTTTCTGAAAATAACTCAGAGTGTAACAGCAATAATTTTGTCCAGGGTTTTTTTTTTCCAATTTCTTGAGTAGACTTTATTGCAATGAAATCTTGGAAATAATTGACTCCTTTGCCTATGTGTTCAACATTACATAAGGAGTGTAATAAAGCATGCCTTGCCTCAAAACCAAAATGTTTTCCTATTAATTCTTTTACTGATAATTCTGTTAGATTTAGACCAAGATTCCTAAACCTGGGTCATAACCTGATGGTTTTCATATCCTCTCCATGCATACAGTAACTCTGTTTGCCTATTTGTACCATTCTGGAAAGCTAAATTAGACAGTTTAACTCCCTTGAGAGAGCAGGCAGTAACTTTATGTCAAAATTCAATTTACGTGCAGTGGGGGTAAAAACAAAAATAGAAAGATTGGCAGAAAAAAAGCAAATCTATCACAGATAGAATGAAAAATGTGATTTGACTAGCCCTGACCTGTAAGTTACCAAAACGGAGCGTTTACTTTGTCCTATGCTGCAGAGAATGTCTCTTGTCTTTTCAGCAGATGGTTTTGTCCAGTCATTTCTTCTCAAAGACTGCTTTTAGGAGCGCTGCCCATGATAACCACAGAGCATGAAACGGATCTCAGCAGCACCACCAGCCTGAGCAAGCCGTCCCCCGATCCCAGTTTGCATCATGATGCCTGTTCCCTTCCAGTTGCTACTCCCCCAGTGTCCTCTTGCTGGAGCATCTTTCTTCACAGTCAGCTGTCCAGGCTGGCTCCCTGCGCAGCTGCACAGGCAGCAGCGCTGATGCAAGGGAATGGTGATGCACAGGTAAGAATAAGCAGCCAGACCATGGGCTAAGGAAGAGGGAACAAAAGAAGAACAAGTGGTCTTGCTGCAATGCATCAAACCACAGCACACAGACCCCCAGAAAAAGCTATTCTGCAGAGACACCATCAGTATTTCCTGGGAAGGAAAAGACACAGCGCATGAGATGGAGTGTTTGTAAGAAGTGATATGCCATCCCATTGCGGTCTCTAATGTGAACAGTGCACCTTTTCCTATCAAGCTGCTTTCCTTTGTATTATAATGTGCAGTGGAGATAAAGTCACCTGGGCCACTGACTCATTTTTGAATAAGAGGTCTATCTATGGACTAGAGTATGTCCCTGATGGTTTTTATACATTCCTTGGTGGACCATGCTTAATAAAACAGCATGGTGCTACCAATCTTAAAACATCTGTATTTGCATTGAAATAATACTGAAATGGGGCTTCATAATTGAGGTAGAGTTTAAAATAGCAAGGTGGAGTTGGTGGGAGTGAGGTGTGCAATCACTTAGGCACTATTGAATAATATATTATATGTTGTGGTGATAAAATGATGAAGAGGAATGATCAGGTTTTCAAGCCTCAAGATAAATTGTAACACAAGCAGCTTTTGCTGCTTTGCTACGCCATAGATTGTGACTGTGCCACAAGAGGATCAGTGTTTTAATTTACAATCTGAGGATTTTTTGTTCTCTGAACTATATAAATAGATGCAAAAAAATGGACAGACAACGATTTTTCAATATGGATCCTATCCTATATTGATCAATAGGGTGATTACACAGGAAATTTGGGTTATAAAGCTGTTCTGTGTAATTTTACCAGTATTTCTTCACATGAACTGCTCCACAGTTCAAACTGATGTGAACTCTCATTTTCCCCCAGTCCCATTAGATCTCAGCTCTCTCCTCCTTAACCTCAAGTACTGTGCATATTCAGGATAATGTGTATGCCCAGCTCACAGAGTAGCTCATTCATTATCTGCATCTTTTTCCCTGAGTTTACATTCGATAATAACATCAGTCATTCTACAAATAGCGTGCCCAACTACTCTGTAACTCACCTCTTTCATAGCAGGCCCTTGTCTTATTCTACTTTCCATCTGGGAGAAGGGAGAGAGACAGCATCTCTTTTTTTGCTCTTCAGATTTTTCACAGCTTGCACAAATAGTTGGTGTTCTTGAACGCTTAGAAGACACCGGTGGCAAAATGAGCAATAAGAACTTCTTATTCTTCTTTGGAGCAAGTTCTGGCTAATGAAGAAGAACTGGTGGCACCAAACCCATTTCTTTTGTTGACCTCAGCTCATGTATTTTGTATTTCAAGTAATTTTCTCTCTGAGGGAGGCTGGCAAAGAATAATCACTGGTAAGGCAGTTTTATGTTAACTAAACTGTCTAAGGGGAAAACCATGTAAAGATGAGAAAGCCAACAAAGCAATATTTTAAAGTATTAAGGATTTTTGTATGACTAATCCTAACTCTATAATAATAGTAAACTATTAATTTACTCAAATTCTTTCCTATTGTCTAGAAAATTTACCCAGTTTCATCCCTTAAAGAACATATAATCAATAGAAATCACATCAGAGATTTGTACCATTGCTCCCAAGTGTGACAAGCGAAAAGCTTACCTATCTGAATCTTTAATTTTGTGGAGAACTGTACCATATGGCTTGGGAGTCACAATTAAAGGCCTGAAATGGAACAGTGTGGAGTAGCTACCTCAAATCACCATGTCTGAAAGAGCTGGTGGCAAAATTATTGCTTTGTTTCATTATTTGGTTATCACAGAGCGGTTTCTGCTGTCTAGTTGTCACTGATGTCAAGAAACTACTCAGGCACAAGGTTCAATCTATTGGGCCATAACCTTTGTTGGCCCAACCCTGCAGTGTCTGCAGTAGACCTGTGGCAAAGAACAATAGCTGCAAGTCTGTGTATTTTGAGTAAAACTTGCAGAATTTGACATGTTGTGCATTTGGCATCCCCGTGGGTCTAATTTGGCTGTTAGTTCATAGTCTTAATAAGCAGCAGCAGAAGCATAGGTGTGGCCCCATGAAGTTTTCTAAGTCAGTGAAGAAACGCTCTTCCTGCTATCTACAGAAGGGAACAGTCATTTTCTGATGGCTTTTAGCAGTAATGAGTGATTGCTCCGTATGTTGGCTCAGTTAACTCTGAAAGTTTTGCCCAGCTATTTGACTGACCAGCCACCAGCTGCCTACCTGAGGTAAGAGTGGTGCGGTTCATTACTTTGGATGGACTCCATGATTAATACTTGCAAACTCCTGAGGGTGGTCATGCAACTCATTATATCCTTGCCCTATGCAACCATTTTCCTCACAGCAGCCTGCAGTAAGGGCAATTAACCTGGTTAGGGCTTACATGTAGTAAATGTAGTGAACAAACTCTCCAATAAATAGCAAAATGCAGTAGTACACAAAAAAATCAGTAGCAAACTGCATAGCTACCTAGCTGACAATGTCCATTTAATCACTAAAACTCCTAATGTATATTTTAAGAAACCAGCGTTAAAGTAGGACAATTTATTTTGGAAGATGCATGATAAACACATTAAACTTTCAGCACAGTGCCTTTCACAATTCAGTCAAATATGGATTTTTTTCTGTGTTAGCTGCATATTTAGTTCTTTAAAGAACATCCATTTGCAATGTGTTTCTGTTTTTACATTCACTAGGGACCTGTGTGAGGATCTGGAGTACGTACATGAAACATTCAGGACTAAATGGACCAAAAAAAGATTATAACACTAAGGAGGACACCTAAATTAAACATTTATTCAGCAATGATGTAATCTAGTACTTGTCAAACAAACACACACAAAAAGTTGATTTAAAAATGGAAAAGATGACATCCATTCTCACAGACTGTCTTTGAAAATGAAGGTTGTAGAAAAATTTCAGGATAATTATTAGCTAATAATGTGCGCATAGGCATAACAAGATATTTTATGCATTTAGACATCTATTTTGATTTCTAATACAGCTGCTTATGTTGGTAACTATTCATCAGTGTGAATAAAATGTTTTCAACCTGTCTCTTCAAATTTTGCTCATTATAGTCCAAAATCTAACACATTCACGCAAAGGGAGTATTTTGTATAAAATTTATAACAAATTAGTGGTTTTGCAAACACTACTAGATGCTTGCCTCCAGAGCATATCTATGCTGGTTACCTGCAAGATAAAAAATTGCTCTCAATTTCAACAGCCTACAGTTTCAAGACAGTTCACTGTTCAGTATCACTGAGGGACAGATTTAAACATACAATACACATACTTGAGGCCAGATTTTTAGGAAGATCAATACCTGAAGTCACGACCTCTTTTGACAGTTAGACTACCTTGTTTGAGCTTGAAATGGGTACTGGATCATCTGAAGTTTGAGCTTTGAACGGACTGGCTAAGAAGTTGTGAAAACCAGGAGATCAACCCCAAAAGTGTGGCTAATTTTGTACTTCCACAAGAGGGTATACGGAATGGTGGTTGCTGCAGGGTCATGTGCCTGAGTTTAATCTAGCTTTAATTTTTAATACATTATGGATGTGACTTTTAATTTGTGTATTTAATTTATCAGGCTTCTTTAATTTAGGTCTGTAGAAGCCAGCTAAGCTGGAGATCTCCTTGGACTGGAACCCATTCTTATGGACCCGGGTTTGTTGCATATTTATATAAGTAAAACATACTTTGTTGTACTTATAGGCATCATTCACTTTGACAGAAAACCGTGTTTAGTCAAGAGCAGCAGCTTTCAATGTTCAGTACTATGGGTCCAAATGATCTTAAACCACTTCACAGAGCTACAGTGATGTTTTTTGTCATTTGACAGGTGGATCATAATCTGAAGTAGGTGGAAGATGTAAACCTGACTACCTATTTTGGTATCTACAAAGCGTAGTAGTCTGGAGGTAATCCCTTTATGCAAGGAGAAGACTCAGTTCCATTATTTCCAGAAGACTGTCAGAATCACTACTAGATTCAGTATCACAGCTTTTATTGTGGGGTTTTTTGCTTTGAATTTGCCAGAAATTTTGCCGCTCTGCCAGGTAGTTGAGAAACATTTTTACAAAGTAAGACTGCATTACTAAGTGATGATTTTCATTAGAGCAGTCATTGTTATCGATATCACTCTCTCTTTTCAGCAAGAAAGAAACCTTTTTAATCTCAGTAGATGACCAGATAAAAAAGGCATAGAAGGACACTAGTCACATGTATTCTTCACTAAAAAAAGAAAAGAAGAAAAGCATTCTGTACGTTGTCCATGACAGTCAGATCAAATCATGCAGTTGTTTTGAGTACTGGATCTGTTAGTGCAAGCACAGGATGTGTTAGTACAAGCACTAACACAAAGGACATCTAATGAATTTTTTGTGTAAGCTAAACCAGTATGTATTTCTACTCTCAAAAAGTAAACAGTAGATTAAAAATAGCCTTCATATTTTTCATATGTTTGTGGACCTTTTAATTGTACATGTGAAAGGAATACTTTGTAAACTCAGCTATAATGAGAGTAATATGCAATTAAATCCCCTTTCTCTCATAAAAAAAAATGTTGAAACAATTCCTTCATGTTCTACCGTTGGGTTAGCAACTTCACACTCATGCAATGTTGTTCAAGCCTTTTCATGCCTCACCTAGCAGTAGTAATTCAACTCAATGACTCTGTTGTACTCCACATTGCAGAATGTCAGAATGTGTTTCATGCAATGTCAGTCATGTGCTAATTTGACAAATTATTTCAGATTCAAATAGTGAGAATTCCTTTGAGGATGTTTAAACCCAAAGCACAAAATACACATTTGCTTCCCAAAACTCATGTTTTTTAACCCGAGAACTAGAATGAGCAATGCCTGTTTCGCCACAGATGTCAGTCAAGTTATGCAGGGATTCTTGACCTCCCTTCCAGGGGGAAAATATACACATAGCATATATACTATATGCTAAAACATCAGAGGACATTATTGGTTTTAGGACACTGACAACTCTAAGCTTTGAAGAAATGTTCTTCCTTCATACTAAAACTTATGGTGTCTGAAAACACAGTCCCTACTCCCTGTAAAAGTTGGGCACACTTAAGTTTTTTGATTTTTTTTTTTGAAGGTGATCCAAAACTCACTGAAGTAAAATATAGCATTTCTATTTCTGAATGGAATATGAATAATTTGATAGTAGGAAAGCAGCTTTTTTCTGTTACTCATTGCTAACTTATTATTCTTGATTATAAAGGAAGCAACAATGGTTTCACGCACTGCATTGACCTCTGACTTATTTTTCATCAGTTATTGCTAGCAAAGACCAACATAAATGTTTAAGTAAATTCAGAAAAAAGCCTCAGACTTCCAATAAATCTTAAACATCTTAAGCCATAGACGTTTCACCAAGGCAATTAAAACTTTCTATAATAATTTCCTTTCCTAAAGAAATAGATGTGTCTGAAATAGAGACAATGGAGAAATAGAGAAATGGAACATACTTGCCAATGGACAAAACAAAGTTATGGAATTGATGGATTTGTATGGCATGGCGGTTAAAAAATTCCTTGAGTAAGCAAGAGCAGGAGGGTATATTCTGGTAACATAGTAAGCTTTATTCTTCCGCAAGCCACATATTCCCCATGAAAGACCCTTGTTTTCCTCATATAGCTTCTGCAGAGCTCCCCCTCTCTCCCTCCCTGCCCAGTTGTCAGGTTTTTTTTCTGCACTTCAGGTTTTCCACATCTTGGGATGAAACAGGAGACTCACATTGGATGCACCCATCTACTACTAAAGTGTTATAAACTTTATGGAGAAAAGTCTAGAGCTGAAAGCTTATAACTCTAACTCTTATTTCAAGAATGTAATGATTTATAGGAACTGTAGAAAGGTAATTTTCATAAGAATAAATACAGTTTAACATGCTTATAACACCATGAATCACCTTTCAATCTTTGGCATTATGAGCAACAACTGTACAGCAAATAGCATTACCTCTCTCAGAGCCATTGATTCCATATACAGCATTTATATCATCCAACAGCCTGACCTTGAAACACGTGTCATGGGATTTATATCAGATGTTAACATGTAGGAAGTTTCATTGTATAATCAAAAATTGAGACCTGTAAAACTAACCTTAAACACCATTGACAGATCTGTTGTCCATTCAGTTCACTCTCACCTCATGAAGCTAAATACAATCACACATATTTAAAAGATCTTGTAAAGATGATAAACACCACATAAGTGTTAAAAAGCCCACTAGGGAGCCATCAATTTGAAGAAGGGAACTTAAGAAAAAGCATACATGTATATGTATAAAGCAATCTCAGCTAGAGGGAGCATATGATATATATCTAGCATAATCTCCCCAGATTTGTAAAAAAAAACCCACACATCAGACTAAAGGGGAGTTGGTTTTCTCTAGAAGGCAGTGCAGCTGCACATGTATAATCATCAAAGTTTTGTTATTTGTGGATGGAATATATTCCACAATGGGAAATACTTGCTTTTCCACTAATGATTTACATCTGATTAGACGTTAAAAATTACTCTGTGGTGGAAATCCTTGTCCCCTTTTAAAATTTTATTTTCTAAATAAGATTCTTTTCAAAGTTAGTTTTAAAAATAATAACACAAAAAACTTTACTTTGACAGAAGTTTTTGAAACGTCCTTTTCTGCTCACCACTATCCATCAGATTTTCTAGGGTCATGTTGTGTCACATCTGACATAACTCAATGTGACATTATAGTTCATAACCCAATACACTCCACTGAGTGATACTGTCCAATGAGTCTGTGCTAGGCCTGTAGAGAGCAGTGCACCAAAAAGCAAATTGGGTAATGAACAAAACCTTCAGAAGTCCTCAGATGGTTGCTGCAAGGTTCCCTCTGAGAACTTGATCTTCGTTTCTTGCCTGGAGGACCAGGCAAGGAAAGTAGAAATTCAATATATTTAGAATCACAAAAAGGCCAGATTGCCGATGTTCATTCTGTCAGCAGTAGGGGTAAAACTTTCACAGCAGGACCCACAGCTTTTCTTACATTTCTTTATTAATTGTTGAAAACATCAGTATGGTTTGTTCTTTTATGAAAAAACTTTGTTACTCTAAAGCCATGGATCATCGAAGGCTTACCCCATGACTCCGCTGTCTCCTTCTATGTGGTCAATTAACTGTGAAGACCCTACAAGACCTTTCCCAAGCTTTTTCGTCTCCAGGACTTTCTGCAAAAGAGGCACAGATTTCCACACGCAGTTAACTTGCACTATGGCTTGTAGTTTATAATGGAGCAAAATGTCACTGAACCTACCCCACAGCTGCCTCACATAGTCCCACTCTCTTACATGGGATTTCAGATTTATACAGATTGAAGACAGGCAGCAGTAGGAAGCATGCCATGCTTTCTATGATTCACCAGCCTAGACACAGACACACAACCCTAAAATAAAAGTTAACATTTGGAACATCTCCAAAATGAGCAAACGAGCAACAAGATGATGGATGATTCCAGTTAAACCTCAGGGAACAAGGAAGGTTTAAGTAAATATTTCAGTAACAGGGTCTTCCTGGTTTCTCACCTTTATTCTGGAGAGCAATACCAAGCAAAAAGTCTAAGTCATTGAGGACCAGAGTTACAGCCATGCAGTGTTCATAGCTAGCTAAGATTTTTGAAGTAATGCAGCTACAGCATCCAGCAGCTCCTACTGCATCACCTAAAGCTAAATTTCCCAATGGTTATTTCAGTATCTGCTGAGGTAGACTTTTCTGACTAGGTAACCACTAATCTCCTTGTCTAACAGATAACAAGGTATTTCTTATGTTGCCTTAAGTCATACTGAGCCTGTCCTGTTATAGTAGTCTCAGTCATGTATCATTTGTTTTGACCAAAAGCACAGCAGAAAGCATAAAATTTGTCTGTGAGTTAACAGTTTTCAGTTCCTCAAAGTTTTTTATGTATGTTTTGTTAAAAAAAAATACACCAAAACAAACAAGAAAAGAACAAAGCAAAACCAAAAACATCGAAACACTGTTTTCATCAACTGGCTTTTTCTTTGATTTTACATTCTTCATCTTACTGAGGCATGCACAGGACTCCAACTCCAGAGTTTGATAAGGGAGGAAAAAAGGAAATTTTGGGTCTGAATACTGCTTTGATTCTGTAGATTCCCAGGAATCAAAAGATCCCAGTAAGAAAAGTTGCTAAACTTGAGTTAGTTTCCATCAATAAGGTATAATAAAAACAATGTTTCTAGATGTAGGTTCAGACAGTGACAATGTAAACCAAAATGCACTTACATCAACTTCTATTTTTTAGAATTAATGTTATGAGCAATTTGAAGACAATATGGAAAGATATCAGGTCTTTAGCAAATATAAACAGATGTGTATATCACTAGTTGTAAACAAATATATTAATTAAAAATCATTTTAAACACTGTGTAAACAAATATCAATGCTGAGCAGGTAGCAATGTCCACACTATTTTCACGTAAAAACTATAGATTTGAAGAAACTTTGATGTTGAAAAAAAATTTTTAGGTATGTGCTACAGTGTTAATTAAAATATAGTTCTAATAAATGCTCTTGGAAAAACGTTAATTTATATATCTTTGGTTTTGGAGAAAGAACAAGATTCACATGGTCTCCTCAAGCACTGGAATTTATCTGTAAGAAGCTTGCCAGAATAATAGTACAAGGAGTTGCTGATTTTTTAATGCCGTTGTACAGCATGGTTAATGAATTATTCAGTGAATCAAACTGCCCATGGATAATTCAAAACTAACATCTTCTGGATACCAAATCCTTCATCCAAAACATCCTTTCTGTTTTAATGGGTTATTTTTGTACTAATTTGAAAAATAGCCAGAGTGACTTTCTTAAAAGAAAATATCTATATATATGTTCAGAGAAGAATATTATGGCGTAGACCTCATGGACTTTTCTTTGGAATTCCTCTACACTGTCAAAGTAGTCCAAAACTGCAATAACCGGAAAAACAGTGAGGCAGTAAACAAACGAAGAAAGAAACAGATCCATTGCAAACAAAACTACATAGACAGAAAAAGTAAATGTTTGTATAATGGGTAACATACAGCAAAGCTGTGTCCTGGCCTGCATTTAAGCCTGTTTCTTTCTAAGCCCGAGGATTGCTAGTTTAAGAAAGGAATAATTCCCTGACAGTGACTGGGGGAAGACTAGTAGCCTAAAGGCAAGTCAAACCCTAGGGACAGACCTAAACTTAAAGTCCAAATCAAGATCCACGTCCCAAATGATGTCTTCTTGGATGTGGTATTACGGCTGCGATCCATTTCTTCCTGCAACCTAGCTAGTAAATTGCTTTATTTTAGGCAAAGTGAGTGGAAGTGAAGGGAAGACATCTTCTCCTTCAGAAGTACTGTGTTGCTGTATGGCTGAGCTTTTAAATTTTCGTACGGAATACAAACAACATTCTGCTCCAGTCATAGCCTGTGTGGGAAAAAGCAAACCCACTGGATTCCTTTGCTAGTGTTTGTTCTTTGCACTATTGGATTAAAAAAAGAAGACAGATAGGTGTCAGATTTTCCCACAGAAAATTTCCCATACTGGAAGACTTAACAAGAAATGCAGCGTAAGAAGCTTCTCTTCCCGTCACTGGGTTAGGGATATGTTAGGATGCTCAAAAAAGGAACAAATTATAACTTAGATAAAATGACAGAGACAGAAACCCAGGAAATGAATGGTGAGTGATGGGTTTCTGGATGTATTGTATTGAAATAAATAGGAATTCTGCCCCTGGACTCAGTGGCCAAATTTTCACCCAAAACACTTATGAAAATAGCAAAATAAAGTGCAATACATCATACTGCATGTGAGTGAAGAAAGTAAACTTCAATTGCTAGAAATTTCACTCCTCATTCACGCTAAAGGTAACTGTGCACCTTCCACAAATAACTCTGAAACCTTATGTTACTTGTGGAGGAAGAAGAAGCATCTTCCCAGTTTTTTCATGACCTCCTGAGATCTCCAGTTTGTATAATTCTTTGTTATATTCAAATCTTCACGAGTAAAGAACTATAATGAGGTTTCTTCCTCTTTCATATGGTGATGTAAATTAGGGACCAAGACTTTTAAAGTCAGAAATGGCATACCAGTGTAAATATGCTGCAAAGAAATATAGAATCAGTGATGTATTATAACAAGGGGAAGAAAAATAAGCATGCAAAGCATTGCAAGCAATAGGGCCATGAACAAACAACATCCAAGCAGATGTAGGATCATTAAATTAAATATCACCAGCTACATGGAAGTACTTTGGCAGCCTAAATCATGTAGGAATTTTTGGATTTATACCCATTATTAAAAATGTAGAAAAAATATCTACTTAAAAAAAAATTACAAGCACGTACTCCTTTTTCTCCCGGATGTCTGCAGTTATATGTCACTTCTGACATTGGCCTCATTTCTAAAGTGCTTGCAGTATCTATTAACTTCCGTCACAACTGTCGTTACTCAACTTGATAGTGTTTGTTGATGATGTTCAAACAGGTCTCTGTGCCAAAGAAGATGCAACCAAGGAGAGTTTGGAATAAAGAAAGAAATAAATAGCACATACGTGAGGAAGGACAGGGGGAGGTTCTGCACACTACCACGCCTGGCTAACAGCACAGTCTAACTGGAATACCATCTTTTTGAAACTAAAATGTTCTGTAGCTGTTTCAGGGACAGTTACAAACACCATTGAAAATCTGTCTCGTGAGGAAGCTGTGAATGTCCACCCTGTGAGAATATCATTGATGGGAAGAACAAGCACAGTGCCGACCTTTTGTCCTAGCTAATAGACATAAGCTCACAGTGAAGTTTTCCACAATTAGGTCTTCCACTGTAATGGTCCAGCACAGAAGGATAATTGTGGTACCCTTCACCACAAATTTTTTTCTATGGGCATTGGCAGCAGCAAGAGTTTCTTTGCAGTGTGGCGAGAGAGTAATCTCTCCTCCAGGTAAGAGTCTTAGTATTGTCTTTCATCTTGGATTTGACAAACTTAATAGTTGCCTCCTCTCCAAGACAAGTAACCATTTTCTGATATGTTGTCAAACTTTCACCAGAGTAGGGAAACCACTCTGCAAGTCTTCTCAATTCTCAGCAGTCCTGTGTATTCCTTCAAATTAATCTATTGGATGGGCAGTATTTAATCTAAAGAATTCCTACTCCAGAACATGGTCATCTGCCAAACAATAGAATTCCTGAAAGGATAATCCTAAATTTGTCTACTGATGTCCTAGTTCCTTCCTATTTAAGAAATGTCCTAAAGTGAAAAGATGTGAACAAAAATAAAGTCAAAATATGGACATAAATTTGGATATAGGTTGCAGCCTCTGATGAGGCTTATGGACCATCTGCATTGTAACCTGTTCTCATATATTTATATTTACATAAGAAGTTTGCTGTACTCTAGTAATTTCCCATCCTGGGGAAGAAAAAGATTGAAATATTTCATTCCTTAGAAAAACAACTGCTTTCTTGAATCCCATGATTATGGTGGAATTCTCATTTTAACAGACATATCCTCAGTTCCATTGTGCCACTGGAAAACATGTGAAATAAAATTTCTTTCTAAGTCTAATCGTTCAGACCTTATCAGGGCAATTTGTTTAAGGATAGGAGCAAAATTTTTCTTATTCTTTAGGAGAAAAAAATAGTGGAAATTATAATTAAATAAAAATTGAGTAATCATCATGTAACTAACACATTTGACATCACTTCTGACCTGTATTTTTTTTAATCAGGTGTCTATTATTCAGCATACTGAAAAAAAATTAAGCTGATTTCTTTCAGCATCACCCATTGTACCCTGACATTTTTCCCCCATGCACTTCTGCTGAATGAATGGGTATTTACAGTGCCATTTGACAGTGTGCTTGATAGAACTCTCACCTCATGCCTCTGCTATTATCAAGGGCGAGTTAAATTTAAATCCAACCTTTGTATCTGCATGTGGAAGAATTATTGAAGGCTCATTTTGAAAATAAATGGAAGTTTTAAATATTAGGACAAAAAAAAATCATTTAGCTAATGACCAAAGTTATGAGATGCTAAAGATTGCTCATTGAGCTCAGAAATTCAGACATCAGCAAACAGAAACATAATCATGTTCTATCATTTCAGCTCTGTTTGGGAAAAAGAATCAAATTTTTTTTTTAATTTAATGAAAATAGAATTTGAATCCTTTTCTAATTAAAGCCATTTTATTAAAATTTTTGTTGGACAGCAGAATATCATTAGGCAACATGTTTTTTTCTGCTTGCTGTTACTAGAAGCCATAAAATGGAGTTGTGCAGAAGGTTTAGTGCTCAAAGTTACAATGCAGTAAACCATTAGCATAGAACACATTTCCAAAAACTCTTTCCATTTCATATAAAAGAGTGACATCTATTTCCACATTTCACTCAACTGAGATCTTTTTAAGACTAAAAAAGAATAATGCTTTGAATGAACTAAATTTTACTGTATGACATCTGCAGAAACTAAAATTCAGATATATTACAACTGCAACATCGCAATAGTTTTCTGGCATTTATTAAAAAAGTAATTTGTGAGTAGGAAGCTGAAATTGTGGCCACAAAAAATGAATGTTTTCTGATTGATTTTACTGGAACAGAACAATGGTGACAATGTCATTCTCTGCCATTCCCATATCTCTAGAATGCCATATACTGTACCCATGTCGTTTCTTTGCTCCTGAGAAGCAAACATTGAAATGTCATGTAAGTTTTACATCGGAAAATCGTCAAAGTTGTATACTGAAGCTGAAAGTTACTCTTCTGAGCTTTGTATGAACAGTTGCTTTTTACAATCATTCATCATGCCCCTTTCACTGCAGACCTATTGATCAAGCACATGTGTAAGAGAATAAAGAGAAGTGTTAGCCTTTTCCAGTTACAGGTAAATTGATTCATTAAAACTGTCAAAGAAGAAAATATTCAAAACCATGACAAGGTTCTGCAGTCACCATTCAGCCCAGACAAGAATGCTATTTATGTGATATATCGTACCAATTCAATTTGTTAAACTGTTTATTTGCCATTAAAATATAATGTAAGGAAGATTAAAAAGGCCAAATTCTGATATCCTCACTCAAAATGAATAAGGATTTTTCTGGAGGCAGTGAGACCATTTACAGCACAGAATTAATAGACATAGGAAATCTAAGCAATATATTAATGCGAAGCACGATAAAAAACTGCAAATATTTTACATTTATAATCACTGCAGAGGGAAAGAAATTATTAACTTTGATAAAATGTTTTGTGCGTGTATTCTATAATCAAAGACTGTATAATTAGAAATAATGACAATAAATTAGAATATATCAGGAAGAAACTGCTGACAATCATATTCATTATCTTATAGGAAATTCCTCAAACTGAATACTTATTACATAGCAATTTCAAGCTAGATTGGATTACAGAAAGATTACAATAGTAAACCTACAATTCTGCTAGTGGCAGTTAATTGGAGTCGATAACTTAATATAGCAGATATTTTCTATCACTCTTTCATTAAAGGACATTTGAGGGGGGAATCAGGTATTAAAAAAAGTTACCATATTGAATTATCTTTTCATCATGTCGCTCACTGAATAATTTATCATGTAAATTTATTTATGAAAAAAACGCAACTCAGAAACTTCCTGTTTTGCTAAACCAGGCTGAATTCTTTAGCTATGTCTTTCACATGATTTTTGTCGATATAACTGACACTGTGAGAAAGACTTACAAATGAGACAGAATCGGAGAATAAAACATAAGAATGGAAGAAATTCCATTTAGTTCCTTTTTACTGGTCCTTATAGTGGAAAACAATTGAAAAAAAATCTGAGTTATGAATACGGATCATATTTTCATTTCATAGAGGGTACAGGGTGCACTGCAGTAGAATCCTTTACTCAGCCACAGAAGTAATGTTGCATGTTGTAAGATCAGACAACCAATATAGGAAATATCTACTGAAAAAAAGATAGTGGGACAGCATGGCTTTCTGGCTTTCCAGGCCTAGCCTGAAAATTCAGTGTAGTAGAACTCTAAACCAACAATATTTACTGTATAAAAAACTTACTTTCTTAAATAATATGGACAACAGAGGTGGGTAATACAGGGGATGCAGAGAAAGCTGTAGTCAAAATAGTCACTGGATCTTTTGCCCTCAAGCTCCCTCCTGCTGCTAGCAGGGTCACTTCAACTTCCCCACAGTGGAGTTACTCTTTTCAAGTACTTCATAAGATGAAGAAAAACTGCGGGTGGTTATTTTCTTCTCTCCTCTAATACTTTTCTCGCTTTCACAGGAAAATCTAAGAGTTATTACAAAAAACATGAAAAGCTTTGAATTCAAATTAATCTAACTTCATCAGCTCTGAGTGTGTTGTGAAAACACAGGCTTAAGCTCCATTGGTTTGGATCCCAAAACCCAGGTTTATGGCTCACCAGGACCAAAGAGTAGGTGTAGCCATGACTGCAGCTAAATCTACAGTCCCAGTGAAACAGTTCTATCCCTTCTTAAAGCAAATAGATGTTCAAGATGTGCAAACCAGTGAAGTGAAAACTGGTCCTTCTGGGGTTTGAACAGAAGATTTGGCTAAAAGTAGACACACACATTACATCTGTGCTGCTGACTGATGCAGGGGTGCTGCCAAGCCATCCTCAAATTAGCTAGCTAAGCTACCAGAAGTAGGCTTGCTGAGGCAACAGGGACTTCAAAACCAGATGCCCGGCCCACATGAGAAGCAGACTCAGCCCACACAGAGTTCTTTGCTGCTTTGGCTAAACTGTTTCTTGTCTCTTTAAGCTATGTTGCAGTCTGCAGAGCAGACATGCCCACAGGCAAAACATAAATTAAACCTTGAAGGATAGAGGCAGAAGTACATCTGAGAACATATGGATGGTGGTATTACAGGTAAACACGGTGATGATGTCTAACAGTCCAGTCAATGTGCAGGTTGACATCAGGTGATCCTCTTCTTCAGGCCTGCAGCCTTAGCCTGGAGACCTTGGCCAAATATGTTCAGTTCTGCACTTTATTTCTAAAACGGGATGATTGCTTACCTATATATCCAATAAATGTTTGAGAAAATTATTGCAGCATTTTTATGTCACACCAAACCCAAAGCACATCTGTAGCAGGTGACTGGTAAGGGATGTGTAGGGAAGAATGTAAGAACAGAACAAGTTCCCAGAGCTTTCTCCCAGACTTTAGCAAATTGCAGACCCAAATGGGGTGCCAAAGGATGTTTGTTCCATAAAATTTTGGGTTGCTTTTTGAACCTATACAAACATCCTAACATATGTCATGTCCTACAGTGACATTAGTTTGAAAAAGTACCTATTTTTTTAATTTATTTTTTATTTGCCTTAAACAGCTGTTTACTGATCTCATTTGATGCTTCCCTAGCTCTTGTAGTGGAGGCCACAAGGAGCCATCCTTTCCTACACATTTTCTCCTTGTCACTTTGTTTTTTATACTTCTATTAAATTCTTCATTGGTCTTTTCCTGTTCCATATAAAATAGGACATCCAGGCAATCTAAATAGAGCCCAAGTCCACTCAGCTGTTCCTTCTCATTGTTCGTATTTTCCTTGTCCAGACTTTTTCAATTCTCATACCTACTTTTTTAAAATGTGAGACGAAAACTGTGCATATTGTGGAAGATACTGATAAACATACTCAGTGAAATTACAATGTCTCCCATTAAGTTTTTGTCATTTTTGTAATTATTACTGATTTTTCATTATGATCAGTATTTTCCATTGTGCTAATTTTTCATAGAACTGTCATTATAAATCAAAGATTTGGTTCCTGAATGTAACAATCAGTTCTAAGCTTATTACTGTGCATTACTGTAAAATTGAGATTTTTTTCCCATCACTTTACATTTGTATGTATTCATTATTTTTTATTCCATTATATGACTTATTTAAAATTGTGTGATTCTCCTGCAATTTTTTGATGATACCTCAGTTTATCACCTTGATAACCTGGTAATGCTGACAAATGTTTTTATCTTATTGTTCGTTTTCTTGTCCAGATGTTGAAGAGCGCACACCCAGCACAGATTCCCGTGGGACTTTATTCCCTCCTCTAGGAATATTTTCCTTTTATTTCTACCCTTTATTTCCTACGCTTTAAACAGCTATTTTTCCCTGTTACTACATTCTCTCCCATCCCATGTTTCTTTAAGAGCAAAAGCTTTTAAACATCCTCATCAAAAGGTAAGGGACATGGTCAAAGGTGTTTTGTTTTGTTCTTTTAAATTAAAGTATATTTATCAACCCAAGATATATCTGAAACATTATTAATATTATAATGATGGTGACGTAAGCAATCAGATAACAAGCATGTTCCTAAGGCAGTCAGTTGGTCCATTGCAGTATCAAGGGGTGGAAGAAAACATCAACAACAGTAAGGACATTACAAGGACAACACACAAACGCCTTTAGCAACTTCAAGGATTGAGGGGAGTGGTAAGATACTTAATGAAAGTGACTTCTTTCAGGCAATAAAAAAGTCTTGAATGGCTTTTGACTATGATCATGAAATGAGAGGTGCTTAGAACAAATTAAACAAAGTTTAGAAGATCACTGTGATGAACACCACTTGAGTCATGTTATCCATTTGTGAGCTCCACAGAACAGAGTGCTCCTGGTGGCAACGTACAGCTCTCCCATAGCTGGAGACAATGTACGGTTCTCAGATAATAGCAAAAATTAAGAAATAGTCAGAAAAAAATTTCAAAAGTGTATTTAATATGAATATTCACAAAACCAATGCAGGTTTAATTACACATTGTCACATGTTGTTTAGTTATATGTTGTTACATAGTTATAGATAAACTGACCACAGACTAACCACATGTAGGTAGCGAACAAATTAATACATAGGCATCTCATGACTGTCTATCACTCAGTTTCTATTAGAGGGATATTGCAACTTCTTAAATTTTCATTACTCTCATATAAAAGTTTGTAGGAGATATAAACTATTCAGCTCTGATTCCAGATCATTCTCATCACAGTGTGGCGTTGAGATGTAAGGACTGAATTCAGTACGTCTAGAGCTTGTTCAAAAAGCATTGAGCAATGACAAAAGATGTAAAACTTCAGTTTTACTTTCTGTGACTTAGAAAACGTGGATCTCTGATGTATGTTACACATTAGAGGGGAAAAAATATCTGTATAAACTTAGCCACGGATTTCTTGTGTGCATTTGACAAAAACTCCTGCAGACTGATATCAGCCAACACACTCCAATAAAGTTCTTGCAAAATTGAACTTGTGTCTACGTATACCTTTAGCACTTATCCAACAGGCAGGTGCTCTGGCCCTAAACTGAGAAAGTTGATTTCACCTTTCTAAAATCTGTATTACATTTGGCTGTATCTGAATTCACTTTGTGATGAGTGAACTTCAGTTCACCAAAAGTGAGAGCAAAAAGATTATATTCTTGCCTTGCCTTGCCTCTCTTACTTATACACAGTTTTGAAAAATCCTGTTTCATTATGAAAATTTGGACAGAAATGGATCCTTTGAAAAGAATGTAAAGAATAAATCTTACATTATCAAGGGCAGCTGTCTCTTGTTTGTCTGTGAAAGTAATCTTCCTTCATATCCTGATATCTCAGACATAAGGAAATGATTCACCTTTGACACAAGAGAAAAATGTGTTTAGTTCTAAGGCTGCATTTTTTTGCAATACTGGGATATATGATTGAATTATATACACTGGTATTCACATAGCCATATGGGTCAAATAATAGAAGTAATTTTGTAGATTAACATAACAAATATTTATATATCTCATTGCTTTTGAAAGTGTAAGTTTCACAAGCACATATTCTGTTTTATTTCAAATTCATGCAGTTCTCTTCCCATCTCTCCCAGGAGCTAAAATAAAAAAACATTCAAATATTCTAATAATAAAACTTGTCAGAAAAGTGGACTGATACATATTTTCTGGAAAACAATACTGTTTAAAGACTAAATCAAAGCAAAATACTCTGTCAGTCCAAAGCCAGTGTGCTGTCTTTGATACTATCCACTCCCATAATCATACTTCTAAGACAGTGAACAGAATTTGATCTCTAGCAAGTCATTAAGCTTTTATGTTATGTAAGAAAGCTAAAAAGTGATTAAAATATGTTATTAAATTGGACTGTATAACAGTTCAGTTTTCCAAATACTTGCTATCAATTAATTTAGAGAGACAGATTTAGACATGAATTTAATGCCACTTCAGGAAGCATCCAACACATGTGAAAAAATCCGATAAACAATGAATTTAAGCAAAATATTAAAAAGTACATTTATGGATTGACTTGCAATAAAGACAAAGAAACGTATCTTAAGCACTTGGAGTAAAAAGGGTTGTAAACTGATTGTGCCTTCCAAACCAATCACAGAATGCTTGGTAATTTAAAGGGAGCAACAAAACTAAATGTTAACCTTGATTCAAAGAACGTTTTCCTTAGTCTTCATCCATTCCCTGCAAAGAATGTCTCAGGACTACAAAGTCTACTTTAGGAAAATAATGCACCATGAGCTTACATGAAATTTTTGGATAGAGAAAAAAATTATTTAACTGAATGTTAATGATATTTTACTGACATGTCATAAACATTAGCCATGTCACCAACTACAGCAGACCTAAATGTAAATAACAAGATGGTCAGAAAAATATTAACCCCAGGGACATTTTCAAGAGGAGTGTGAATTCACAGTGTTATACAGTCAGTCATGGTACAGCAAGAAGCTCCTGGCAGGGGGGATTTGCAGCCTCATTCTGGCTACCATCAAGACAGTAGATTTTGTCTCTCGCAAACAGGAGGAAGAAAGTAAGCATTTCTCCAGCTTCTGAATCTAGGGTGGTTGTGTGTTTTCCCAGCTGATGCTCCTGAAACATTTAGCCATAAAGAAGAATATTTCCACCCCCCCTTTTTTGCTCCCCATTTCCATTAAAATTCTTAGGACTTCTACATTCAAGGTATGATTTTATTTGTGTTGCTTCACATATCTAGATTTAGATTTTGAAAATTGTAATGATACCTTTTTCTAAAGGATTAGCGTTTGGGAAGTGATATTCTTTCCCCTGTCTTCAGTTATATAAATGGTATATTTGCACAAACAGAAACTCAGTACCAGTGGATTTCATTATTATGGTGCTAATTCACCACTCTCCATCAGTGATTACACTGTTATCAGTTGTATTCACATAGATACAATTCAATATTTTGCTGCTGATAGCAATGTCAATGGCAACAGCAGATGAGGGGAGGGAGGAGAGGAAAAAGGGAGACAAGGGAAGTGTTATTTAATTCAGCTGATGATCTTTTCACTAATCATGAAGTATTTTGTAGAATTTGCTGTTTTAAAAGCTTCACATAGTCATGTCATCATTCCTGATGATAATCTAATCATATATCTAAACACATGAAAAATATTGCCCTTAATCAAAACGCTGCCAAACCTTTTATTTATTTTCATTAAGTACTTCTGGAATACAATATTCAGCATAGGGACAGGACAGGGGTCTTTTGTTTTCTTTTTCCTAAAATTATATTTTATTTTGAGAAAGTCATTAATCTGGAGAAATTGTTTAAAAAATAGGCAAGGACAATAGCATTTATTGAATGTAGTTGTAATAGAACTTAGAGAATGGGACTGAAAAAGTTTGATTTAGCTTTTTATTGTTGCCATAGTGCAGAGTAGGCTGGAAAAAAAGAACTATTTTCCATGCCAAATAAGTCTCTCCATACTACGCTGCTATTTAGTTTTTGGGAGATTTTTTCCCTCCAGTCACACTATTATTTGAATGACTTCACCCTCTCCATAGACAATTAGAGACTGGAACAAATTAGGATCCAGCTTCATATCATTCCTTGTCAGAATATTCAGCCTCACTGGCTGTCTTTTAGACAGAGATCTCACCCAGTTCAAAACTATTCAGTGATATAAGCATATGTAAGATATCGCATCTTCCCTAGCATGGTAATAACTAATGATCACACTGTTCCCTTTTGATGCCCATGTGGAGGGTCTTCTGGAGTCATTCAGTAAGCAAGGCCTCCCAAAAGGCATTTAACTTCAACTGTACGTGCCATAATTTATTGCAGAATCAAGGCAATCTCTCTCAGTTTCCACTCTCCAAATAACAGCACAAATTTCTTTGTTAACGAATAGTTTCCAACTAAGAGCACGAATTGCTTTGTTATTCTTTATGCCTTCACTTAGAATCATAGAATAGAATCATAGAATCATTTAGGTTGGAAAATACCTTTAAGATCATCTAGTCCAACCATTGACCCTACTCTACCATGGCTGCCACTAAACCATGTCTCCAAACACCACATCTACACGACTTTTAAACACCTCTAGGGATGGTGACTCAACCTCCTCCCTGGGCAGCCTGTTCCAATGTTTGATAACTCTTTCAGTGAAAAATTTTTTCCTAATGTCCAGCTTAACCCTCCCCTGGCGCAACTTGAACCCGTTTCCTCTTGTCCTATCGCTAGTTACTTGGGAGAAGAGACCAGCGCCCATCTCACTACAACCTCCTTTCAGGTAGTTATAGAGAGCAATAAGGTCTCCCCTCAACCTTCTCTTCTCCAGACTAAACAATCCCAATTCCTTCAGCCGCTNAAAGATATTAAACAAGGCTGGCCCCAAAACTGAGCCCTGAGGAACACCGCTTGAGACCTGCCGCCAGCTGGATTTAACGCCATTCACCACAACTCTCTGGGCTCGGCCATCCAGCCAGTTTTTAATGCAGCAAAGAGTACACCTGTCTAAGCCATGGGCTGCCAGTTTCTCTAGCAGAATGCTGTGGGTGACTGTGTCAAAGGCCTTAGTAAAGTCCAAGTAGACAACATCCACAGCCGTTCCTTCATCCACCAGACAGGTTATCTGGTCATAAAAGGAGATCAGGTTCATAAGATCATGACCTTTAGGAGCACAGGGATGCTACAGCTCCTTGCTGCCCAGCCATCAGTTCCTTCTGTCTTTTGGGGAAGCCCTTACTTGCCAGTAACTCGCATGCCAATTCATATCAATATGCCCAACTTCATTGTGCATTCCCTGAGCTTTTCAGCGTCATCAGCCTAGATGTGCCCTACCACTAGCAAGGAAAGAGAGAAAAAGAACATATGAATACCATGAGACCAGAATTTTTATAATGAAAGGAAGTGTTATTCACACGAAGCACAATTAAAGGGAAGCTCATTGCTACAGGATTTTATGGATACCAGAAGAAAGAAAAGGATACAAAAACAATTACAGAAATCCGTGGAGGAATGGCCTATCGAGGGTCTATCTAGCAAACACAAAGATGCTAGTTCACTAACTCCATTAGCCACAAACTGCCAGAACCTACACTGGAAGAAACACTGCATATTTCCACTGTATCACTGTATTTGCCCTGTTCTTAAACTGTTTCCCCAAGTATCCCCCACCGACCACTATCAGAGACAGAATATCACCTAGACAGATATGAGCAACTCTATTCTGTGACCACTGACACCTCAAATAATGGAAATAAAAACTTTTGCTAATTATTCATTGCAGGACTATCAATCAAATGGAGAATAATCTACTGTCAGCTTGATTATCTTCATGGCAGCAATGCAATGATGTTAGAAATATATTGAAGCATAAGGAGCCCCTTAGAATGCATAATATAGGAGAATATGCTATAGCTGTATCATCATTTCATCTGAAGACTGAAGAAAAGCATTTTTTTCACTTTGCTTTAAATGCCAAAAAAGTTTCAGAATTATGTTGCATTTTGTCAGGCTTGTATGGAAATGTTGAGGAATGTCTCTGTAACCTACAGATGAAAGGATCCTAAAATCATTTCCAGATATTAGAATTATTTTTTGGATATAAGGTAAGGATTTCTTAGCTGCTGCTTTGGATTCCTTATGCATGACAAAAATGAGGATGCTAGAGAAATGTTTTCAGTGTTTAGTATTTCATTAACAAGCTTGTTTATTAGAAACTTTAAAAAACAACAATCTAATATTGAATGCACTGAAATGTATGTAGTTATTTTTTCATAGAAGGAAAACATTACAAAAAAGTATTGATGGCATATACTTACTTACTAAATTGTAGTTATGTAATGTCAAAGGAGAAAGATGTATGGAATTTCTGTTCAATATTACATATTATCATCTAAATATCTGACTTCATGTTTTGATTTTAACAAACAAAATTATTTTTATCTCTTTCAGCCACTTCTGCAAAAGTGTGACTTTTCAAGAAATCATTATTATTATAGAAGGGTTGAAATTTGTCAAAAGTTGAATATGGAATGTTTGAGGAATATTGTGTCATGAAAGATTTAAGCAGGTATGTGTGTATGCTTCAGCAGCTTAATGACAGAAATGTTCTCTCAATACTTTAAAACTAGTGATATTTATTATATTCACTGCTATCACAAATGCAACAGTGAAATATATATAGAATAAATACACATACATACATACATTCCTTGTATAAATAGACTTGATGAGATTGCAGAAAACTACTAAATATTTATTGTGTTGAGGCTAAACTTTTAACTAAAGTTATTTTCCTTCTATCTGCAAATATTTTAATGAATCTTTCCACTACATGTTTATTGTTAGAAAACAAAAATGTATTAGATATTTAAACTGACAATATTATGGTTTTAAATTCTGAGTGGGCTTTACAGTAACTAAGTTGTTAAATTGAGGTCAAAAGATGGTCACCCTAAGGCAGTGAGTTCTGTATAGTTAATAGACCACATTTTGGAGCTTTTATCAGATTTCTTCTTTCACAGGCATTAACTTGCAAGTTTCACAATAAGAATCAGGTATTCAATGGCTCTGTTGACAGCCTGGCTATAGAAACAAATGCAAGTGAGAAGGATGTGTGTATTCCTACACAGATTGTATTGATTAGGGTCAGGATCAGTGACCTGAGCACACAGGCAGACGCACCTCCTTGAATTCTGGAGAGAGGTGAGCAGGCTGGAGCAGAGACAAGCACAGCAGCCCTATCTCTTTGGAGTCATGCTGCAGATGGCCATGACATCGCTCAATATTTCCAGGCCACCCACTTGGGAATTAACAAGTGCTAGAATGAAAACAAGACCTGGCTTACTACCTCAGTAGCCACCATTTTATCACTGAACCTGTTGCAACAAAGGCTTTTACCCTTTCAAGCCCAACAGCAGAGTGGTTGACTGTGTTACATAGATATAAAGACAATATGGATGTTAATACAGTCTAAAAGTCTGCTTAGTAATTCTGATGTATGAATACTTTATTGACATCCTCATTCAGATATAGATGAATATTTGAACTGCTGCAGACTGCCTATTCCAATTCTCAGAAGATCTATGAGGAACCTGTTTCAAAGGCCAACTTGACACAAACTCAGTTTGCAGTGGTGGTTACAGTCTGAGTGCCAGACAAGTGCATTTTGAGACATATACAGGACTTCCCATCTCCTCTGTCATGGGCTGATCCTCAGAAAATGCCTCTTGTGGGTAATTTAGACTGTCCATCTGGATGTGGTGTTTTCATGGAAGGAGAAACATCGAAGTAGAGCCAAGGTTCACAGAAACAGTTCCTTGGTAGTTTAGAAGTAGTAAGGGTTCACAGGAAGGTAGCAAAGGCAGGGTAAGATACAAACGCAACCGTTTTGTTTTCTCTGTGTATCCAAGACACACGACTGTTGTACGTGGATTCAAGTAGTTCTCTGAAAGCAGCAAAAGCCCACCATTTCACCTTACCTTAGGACGTTACAACTCCAAACCAGGATGAGAGTAAGCAAAAATGAGTGGCCATTCCAGACAGTAGAATTTTATTTTTTTTTTTTATACACAGTTTGCTGTAGAGCGACAGCTTATTATGTTTTGTAAAGGAAGGATGTGCTTAGCAGCAATAAGAAAAGCTGACTGATTATGTGACCTGAGCTGCTGCACTTTGGTTCAGGTCAGTCATTCTGGGAGGAAGGAAGATTATTTCTACCTGAAACAAAGAATGGGCTTAGCTGGGGATGCTGAATTTGAGCACGGGCCAGGCAGATTTGCTAAGCAGGATGAACGAAAGGACACAGCTTTGAGTTCACTGCTATTAGATTTGCTTGCAATAAAGCCACAGCTAAGCCTCAGTGCAGGAAGAGAGAAGGACACGTTCTCAGACATCCCGAGCAGATTATTTAAGGTTTATACCTTCAGAAAGCTACATGCAGCTGCTAGAAAGCCAGACTAGAAGAAAATGCATTCTGTTCCAAGGGTACAATGGACAAGATATAGGTCTGTTTACAGTGGTTCTTATTTAATATATTTGAACCAGACCGTTTGGGTTTCTTGCAGCTTAAGAGGTTTTTCTGTTCTACTTTAGTATTTTTTAGTATTTTAGCTAATAAAATCTAGCTTTAGGAATAGGAAGTCTCTTGAGTCTGTTCATCCTTCTTTGCTAATAGGGGGAAGCTACAGTGATGTTACCTTTTTGAAGCTGCATTGTCCTGGTTTGAGGCCCACACCACAACATGCATGAAGACGTGTTGACAAAACAGTGTTGAGACTTAAAAGTTGTACTTGTAGGTCTTCTGGGAGAGGCAGAGTCTGACTTTTGGCATTCCATATCCACATTCCCTTTCACAGCTCTATGCTGCAAACACCAGAGTACCTTCAGTATTCTCCCTCCAGACTTACCAGTCCAGACATCTTAGTGGCAACCCCACAGGCGATGCTGCAGGTAAGGAGTCTTAGGTTGGCACACCTGGTGTCAAGGTTGCAGATCAAAACAGTCTTATGTAGATGTAGTTGATACATTTCGCTAGGTGCCTGCCTTTTTTTTCTTTTCTTGAATTACTTCACTGGTTTTGCATTGCTTATGCCTCAGTCAGCTTGCCTTATTAGCATATAACAGGCCATGCACTTGATACAAAAGGTAATATAAAAAACGATTAGCAGCACCAGATTTGGTTGCCACCTTAAATGGACTTCAACATGACACTGGTAAATAAGAAACTCCTTCAGGAACTGGTACACTAGCGCCAGAGGCTGTCTTCCCAGACTGTCTGTAGTGGGTCTATCTCTAGTGACCGTGCTGTCAAAGTGCTTGGAATGAGCTTTGGTACAAAATTAAATTAACAATTTGTAGAAAACATTTTCTTTTATGAAAGAGACAGAGAGACTTTGCTTTTGACACTTTCTGTCAGACCATTTAAGATCATACCACTTGAAAAGAAAATCTTCTGTCCATTTTATAAGAGCATCTTCCCTGGAGCGCACTTCTGTCAGTATACACCGATCAACATGAGGTCAGATGGAAGCAGTCTCTGCCCTTACCAGAACTGTTAATGCTGTGGTTCACAAGGTTCAGTTAACACTATAGATTCCCAAATAACCCTCAGCTATAAAAACAAAAGCCTCTTATTATTTGTAACGTAAATTCTCACACAACACGTAACTGGAATGACATAATGGAAATTTTTCACTGTGTGGGCTTAATGTAGTCTCTTGGGCTACTTAGAGGAATTATTGCAACTTTGTTGGTTTTTGTCTCAGTTTCATTTGCTCAAATGCCTTCAAAAGGAAATATTATCAAGTGTAAGATTTTTTTCATTGGCTTTTACTATTCATTGTTCCAGTGTATTATCAGCTTCTTACTGATGAAAAATGGCAAGTCAAAGAAATTGGGTGTCAAGTTTGAGGCCTGTAATCAGTGGTGTCCCCCAGGGGTCAATACNAGGGCAACAAAGATGACTGGGGGATTGGAGCACCTCCCTTATGAGGAAAGGCTGAGAGATCTGGGACTCTTTAGCCTGGAGAAGAGAAGGCTGAGGGGAGACCTTATTCTTGCTTCTAAGTATCTAAAGGGTGGGTTGAAGGAGGATGGGGGCAGACTCTTTTCAGTGGTTCCCAGTGACAGGATGAGGGGCAACGGGCACAAGTTGGAACATGGGAAGTTCCATTCAAACCTAAGGAAAAACTTCTTTCCGGTGAGGGTGACCGAGCACTGGAACAGGCTGCCCAGGGAGGTTGTGGAGTCCCCTTCTCTGGAGATTTTCAAGACTCGCCTGGATGCAGTCCTGAGTAATGTGCTCTAGGCATTCCTGCTTTAGCAGGGGAGTTGGACTAGATGATCTCTAGAGGTCCCTTCCAACTCTGAAAATTCCATGATTCTGTGATTCCGTGATTAGATAAAAAATGTCAGTCTTACTTCTAGAGTGAATATACAGTAGAAAGCTTACTAAGGTATGCATAGGCTACAATTTTGGAGGAGACAAGGAACAGAAATATAAGTAAAAAAGGAAATTTTTTTTGCCTATGTGCAGAGGTGGGGCTGCTGTCTAGATTTCAAGACCAAAACCAGGCTAGTGACTCTATTCCAAATAAATGCAAATTAAAATAATCTGAAACTATCATAGTGTTCATAGGAAGGGAATAATTTGCAGACACTTATGACAAAGGTATAAGTATATTTTTAATAAGCAGTGTTGTCAGCTCTGAAGGTTTTATAATTTTTTAGTATTTATTTATTATTTACGATTTATTTTTTAAAAAATAAAATTTAATTACCTGAGTTTTAAAGTTTCAATTTTTTTGATTTGGAAAAAAGCTCATATCACAACTTTAACTATGGTTCAGTTGCTACCATCTAATTAGAACTAAAATCTCCAAAATAAACAAAAAAATAAAAGTAAGTGTTAAGATAATTTTATAACTTTTAAGATAATTTTATAACTTTTACATACCTAGTTTGACTTTTGAATATTTTGCTTTAGAATTGTAAGACAGTCTAAAGAAATAAAAGTAAAGATTTTAAACGTTATTAAAAATATAAAACATTTGCAAATTAGTATAAGGATTAGTTCTTAAAATTAATTATTAAATGTCATGGTTTGGGCCAGATTGGCCCAATCAGGTGGAATGATAGATGCTCTCTCTCTCCTGCTCGGCCTCGAAGGGAAGTAGGAGAGCAAGAGAAAAAGAGAGACTTAAGAGTTTAGAAGGAACTAAACTACTTTAATGAAATATTAATAATAACATAATAAAAAGAAAATAATGAAATATGTACAAAACTGTATCAAGCTCCCAGGATGACAATCACATCACCAGCAGGCGCTGGGGAAGTCCCAGACTGGACTCAGTGACAGACAGGAACTGGATTCCGGATCTGGATTCAGGATCGGGATCAAAGGCAAACAAACAGAGAGTCCTCCTCGGACATTGGCCATTGAAGAAAAGGGGCTGACCCTTTGATCCTTCAGCTTTTATACTGAGCATGAGGCAGATGGGATGGAATACCCTGTGGGTCAGTTTGGGGTCACCTGTCCTGTCCGCTCCTCCCCGCAGGTGTGACCCCTCCACGCTTTTCCGCTTCCGACCCTCCAACGGGGCAAGTAACAAAGTCATCTGGCCTTGGGTGTTATAGCAATAAGGATAAGCAAGAGCCTCTCTGCATACCGTTCCTTGGCATCAGCTATAAACATGGGTCTTAACACTCTGAGAGCGAACAGTTTCTGCACAACATGCTGGTAATTTCAGCAGTAAGAAGAGGCCTAGCTGAAAAGTAAAATTACTGAACAAAATAGGTCCTGTTTTACCTCAAATCAGGACATTAAATTAGTGATTAAAACTATTAAAGAAACCAGTAATGCATTAAATATTTGTCACATTCTGTCAAGAATATATATCAAAATATATATCAAAATAATTAAGCACAGTGATTCCAGATTATAGCCTTGTCTTTTTTCTTAACTTTTATCATGATATATGAACAACTGATTCACAGAGACATATGATTGAAGGCCAGATCACATTACTCTTCATCCATTTGAAGTATAAATTTCTTACGAGAAATTTTGTAGTGATACCTTGCCTATCAATAGGCTGTCTTAGTCTTAAAGAAAAAACAGAAATTAATTTCATGAAAGTTAAGCACCCACAGGTGTGGATTTTTAAACAGCAAACTCATTTATAAGAAAAGGTATATAGCAGATTGTGTATGGGCCTGAAGTGAGCAGTTTTGCCTGTAACAGTACCACAGATAGGGGTGATGTCATCATCATAAGCTATATTATGTTGTTTTATACAAACAATATCTGAATCCAGTCCATAAGACTGATATGTTATAACTGAAGGGAAGCTAACAACTGAATCAATTGCTTCAGCATGTAAGTAGGTCTTAGTAACACAGATGGCGCTTTTTTGTTGTTGAAAACATGTTAACTAAACTATTCCATATGTTGATTTACCTAATTCTATTGTGGCAGATTGTAATACAGCCCTCGACGAGAGACGGAGCACATGTCAGACCCCAGGGAGAAGACAAAAAGTCATAGCTACTGGTACAAGGGGGGGGAAAAAAGCAATTCTTGAATGTCCTGTGAAGATTGTGTAGGTAGTATTTAAAATTTTGTGTTCAAACCCTTATAATATACAGCCTATTTCTTGATATCAAAATACTTCCTAGCTGGCCTTGTTACTGATCTTACAAATTCCCATGAAGAGTCTTGAATGACTGTTCTTTCATGCTGCTCTGCAGAGAAGGCTCGTGCATCATTACAAGCTCAGGAATCTACATCTAGAGGATGTTTCTAATTAATGTTGTCTTGAGGTTTTTTTTAAGTAGAGGGACTGTGGTCAAGGTTCCCAGACTCATTCTTCTGCTATCTTACCTTCATTGCATTTCATGGGGGAAGACTCCTTCTTGGAATTCCCAATGGCTTTGAGCTGTCAAAGCTGTTCTATGGAGTATGCAAATTTATGCAAAATCAGAGAGATGAGTTTATGGCATTAAACCTGGAACGTTCAGTAGAGCTAACAAATGGACATGAGGCAGAAATAATTTTGAATCCCTGCTGAGCTGCATGAGATTTATTATACCCACTATACGAGGCTTTCAAAAAGAATGAAATCAAGGTTTTTTCTTCTGATATTCTTGCTTGCAAAATCATGTTTGGGAAACAGGAACTAGACATTACCTCCACTTGTCCCAGTTTCCACATTCTACAGTGAAATGGTCTATTCTGTTTTTGAAAGGCTAGTGTTGGTTAACCAGTATTCAGGTGTTTGAACATCATTCACACTCACTTCTGAAACAGTATTTTGCAATACAGAATGGGCACATTTATTTCTGGGTCCTTCCTAAGGTTCAGGTGATGTTAGATGCTACTGGATCTCATCATAAAGTGAAGAACCAAATAAATTCGAAGAAAGACCTTATTTCTTTAAACTGTAGAAGGAAAGACCACATAAGGATTTGTCATTTGCATATGATCTCAACGTTGAACCGCAGTACCATGACTTACGGTAGCAGATATATAAGTCTAAGTTTGCGCCAGCAGCAGTGAATTTGAGTATAGTTTTTTATCTTGATGAAGAAAGAGAATGAAAAGCAATATAGTCTCATTTATATATTTATATAGTCTCTTTCATACAAAATTTGCTCTTAGAAACCTTAAAAATTGATTTCAAAATAGCAAATCAATAGCAAGTTCAAAACAGAATTAAACTAAATATTATGGCAGAAGTTCAAACTTCAAGAGGAAAGGAAGGGGACAGTTCTCTTATCAAACAAAATTATATGACAATTTCACCTTAGTCCCCATTACACATATCATTATATTATATTATTAATTAGGGATATGATTGATCCCTGGGGGGATTTAATAGAGACAGAACCTTTTAACATGTAAATTGGAGCGGTTGATGTGTCTGACAGTATTCCAAATTTTGTTAAAAAAAGTATACATGCTCAGACCATCAGATGTGCAATTCCAGTCCTATTGTTCTCTCACAAAGCCTGTGGCAATTTGATCTCATAAGTAATTAGAATAGTAACAGTTCTCCTTGGAACTAAGCAGAATATTTTTGATTAAATATGTTTGTCATAAAGAGATCTATCAATTTAAAAAATTTAAGAAGAACTTTAATCATAAAAGGTTTGTGAGTTCCATGATGGAGTCTCTCATCAAAGCCAGGTGCAAGAAAACTAGTGGTTGGTTACTCCCAGTTTTTGTGTGGAATATGGGTACCCCCTAGTGCCATCATCTCCTTCCTCTAACCATCCAGTAATCTTACATTCATGCCATCATCTCCTTCCTCTAACCATCCAGTAATCTTACATCCATGGAACATCAAACAGATGCAAAAGGAGATGATGAAAGAATATAGCCAAAACCAGAATGGTTAAAATACATTCCTCCTCTTTTTCCCCAACAGTACACTCCCTCTGCTCTCCAGTATAAAGCAAAGCCCTATGGTAGATTTTGTGAAGATAAGAATTCAGACTGGCACAACTCCAACAGACAAATTAATAAAAAACTCTCAGCCACATGGACACAAGTGAAGTGTAATTGATGATAACACATTCAAGGTGCTTGAGGGTATTCTCCATGTTAAATCTTCCCTTGTGTTCCTCTTTTCTTCATCCCTTAGCCACATCTACAGTCCTACCGCATAAAACTGCGAAGTGCAAACTCAGATTTTTATGCACTCAGTCCGTTCTTCCAAAGAGCTCAGGCTGTGAGGTTACCATTTCTCTACCAGTATAGTATCTGTATGCATATGTAATGTCTCAAGTTTCGGTACAATCTACTAATGGAGAGTTTAAAGAGAAAAAGCAGGACATAGGACTTCTTAGCTATCTAACTTTGATTTTCCCAGTGGGGAAGTAGCAAAGGTCTTCTCTGCCCAGACTAAATCCTCTAATAAATCAGTCTCTGGGAGAGAAGTTCTGCATCATTCTTGCTGAAGCATCTGTGTGAGCTGAGGAAAGTATGTCCATTCTAAACCACTGGAAAAAAGGGGAAGAGGATATTACCAAGCAGCATGTGCTTAGAAAATCTGTAACGGATGGTGGAAAACAAAACACGTAGGGGATGGAACATTTTATGGCTACCCTACTAAAAATCACTCACTTGCAATACAGCCTAATATATTTCAATTCCTTGGTTTACTTTTAAATAAGGATATAAAGGTATAATAATGTAAAATTTATTTTTTACATGACTTCTTGATTCCAGTGCAAACTGGTAAGATCACATCACATGAGGATGATGTCACTTTCACATATAAATTTGCTTTTATGCACTTGCCAGAGACAGTACTGTCCCTGATTTAGTTATATATTTATTTTATTTAATAAAACACTTCTATTTCATGGTGGCTAAGAGAGACAGAGAAGTGATTTGTTCTGACAAAGCGTGTAATACAACATGATGAATCCACCAAGCATTACACTTGCTGTTTGGGGTTTTTTGTTTGTTTGTTTAGCTCCCTACAAAACTAGGGGTCAATGGGAAGGTAGATGTCTGGAAGAACACAGCACCAACACTGTCAGCCGGGATAAGATCTGAGAAAAGGAGGCAAAAAGAAAAAGATGTTACAAGGCATGTATGTGCTGCGAGGCAAGAATAAGCAGGGGAATCACTTCACAAGGTGCAAGTAGCTAGCCTGGAGCCATTCACTCAGACATCCAAGATATAAGGACCAAAATCAAAGATAATGAGCTAATTTACATATAACCCTTTGTTTAAGTTTATGGTCAATACTCCCTCTCCAGAAGGACCATAACATTAGCAATAATTAAGTTTCGTGTTCAACCATGCAAGGTCAGTGGCAAAGTCAGCAGCTTGATTCACACCAGCAAATTATGCGAGTGTAAGACTAGGCAATATGAGGATTGCTAAGGAGCAGGTTAACTCACTTATGAGCAAGCAAGGACTCGGGAATATTTGGCAGAAAGCTACTAAAAGACACCACTCATATAAAGTATGAGACTCCTGATGAAAGGGAAATGACATTAGAGCAGCTTGGCTCACTTGCGAGCCAGGCTTTTGTGCCTAACGCCTGGGCCAGTTATTAGCAGGGCAGAAGAAATGAAATATGAGGGGAGTACAGAAACCTTCATCTTGTGCTGCTTCTCCTCTCCCTTAAACCAGTCACAACCATAACCTGGCTGTTCAAGCCTGCCATCAGCAGGCAAGTAAAGCAGAAGGAAACATGGCCTGAGGATTTAGGTGTAGTAGAGAGCTGGTATAACAAGACAACTGGAATAGTAATATAAAAGGGAGAAACTTACCCTGCAAAGATGAATAGGGAAAAGGGAAGGAGTAGGGACATGGCAATAAATATTATCTCTTAAGAGCACGTTGTCTCTTAAGTGCAGAGAAAATCATGAGCAATGGCAAAGGTGAAAGTACTGTATTACTGTAATGGAACCCATCCCCTACATATCACCAGAGCCAGAAGAGGAAGTGAATGAGGGGTTTTGTGAGCAACAAAAGAAGTCATCCAAAACACCTGGCTTACAAATAAATGTGAATTTTAATAGCCCTTAAGTCTGTGAAAAGGAAAATAGCAAAGGTGCTGACGCTTAATTAATTCATGTGCATCGGTAACAACTTTTAAATATAAGAATTGGAGACATCTACACAGGGAAAGTGCCTCAAAAGGCAGGAAATGGTTAAAAGCACCTAAATAGAAAATATCTTGGGAGAGAGTGAAATGATGGAGTTCATGATCCTTAGGAAAAGAATGAGGAACTATAAAAAAACAAAAACAAGGCATTTATAGAAAGTAGGCTTCAGTAAATTCATAGAACTGGTAAACAAAGAGTCCTAGGAGAGAAAAAAGAAATTAAAGTGAACTGTCAGCTCTGTAAAGAAACAATATTAAGGTCACAAGTGCAAAATATACTATTACAGAGGAAAGATTAAAGGTGCAATAAGAGATGAGTTTGATGAAATCATGGGCTTTTTGTGAATTTCAAACATAAAAAGAAAGTGGAAACTAGGTCTGGTTGCTAAGGTCAAATATAAAATGTAGAATGAGTGCATAGGGAGAGAGTAAGAAGAAGACACAACAAAAAAACACAAGTCTTTAACTAGGAAGCTAAATTATAACAAGAAATCCTTCCATAAGAGGAAAGAGTTGGTTGATTACTTATTGTAGTGGGGGGCTATTATAGACTGATCCAGGAAAAGTGAGGACTTCAATACTTTTTTGCAAGTTATTACTGAAAAAGTCATAGGGCTGTCATAATTAATACAAGTCACAGAGGGTAAGACCTCCTTCTCTAACAGGGAAGGAATAGGTCAAACAATATCTAAATGTTAGTTGTTTTCAAAACAGTTCAAACAGCTGGTCTTCACTGCAGTGTTAATTAAAAAGCTGGCTGATGAAATCACAGAATCATTTGTTGTTATCTCTGAGAAACTGGCAAGAATGGTGAGACAGGCAAACATACAGTTTGAAGAAATGGGAATTGGAAAAGGAGAAGTCAGAAAATAACAGACTAACCAGCTTAACATGAGCTTCTAGAAAAGTACTGGAAGAGCTATTCAAATTGCTTTTGAAAACCTAGAATAAAAAACAGAGAAATGAGTAACAGCTGGCATCTTATCAATAAGAAATAATGCCAAAATTGTTTAATTTCTCTCTCCCACAGGATAGTAAACTACGTGGGTAGAGGAGAAACAGCTGATACATAGCTTGACTTCAGCAAGTTTTCAGCACTACTAGTATAATCTGCAAGAGCAAAGCATAGCCTTGATGCAAATATCAGAAGAAAGATACCAAGCTAGTTGTATCACATTCTGAAAGCAGTTATAATGAGTCCTGTGTCAAAACAAAAGCATGTAATTAGTGAAATTCTGCTGGGGTCTGTCCTGAGTCAGTGCTCTCATTAGTTATGTGATACAGGTTTATTCAATGTGCAGATAGTACACGGGTGGGAAGACTGCCAGTATAGCTGAGAATACATCTAGAACTCAGAACAATCAAGACAAATTGGAGGTGCCATCTGAAAGAAACACAAGGTATTTAATAATGACAAGTGCAAAGTATTAATCCAAGTGGGAAACATCAGCTAGGTAGTAACAGTAAATAGCTGTTTACAACTATTTTCAAATACGTGGAAGTTTGCTGTAGGGAGCAGCAATGTTGATGGCATTCTGTGTTCACTGTAAGTACAAAAGAAGTTAATGTAAAGGAGATTTAGAAAGATACGAATAGTAAAGCATTGAAATTGAATTTGTCTGAGAACTTTGTATCTTCACAACTTCAGCAGTGTCTTCAGTCTCGACAAATGTCTGTCATTACTGACCTATGTAGTGCTGCCTTGGACAAATCAATGGGCTAAACGATGTCTTGGGGTTACTTCCCTACAATGTCATGATTCTATGTCTATCCAGAAGCCACTGCAGCCACCTTCAGCAGCTAAAAGGCAAATGCATACTGCTTTTCTACGTGAGAATCCAGCTGAGATGCAGGAATGCATGACACCATCACCATATGCTCCGCTCTCTCACAGTAGTATTGACAACAGTTCCTTCCTGCCAGCTCTAAAGTATACTTCATTCCTTCTGTATAAACCATATGCACAGGGAGAGCGCTGATAAGGAGACACCCTACAGTCAGTGCCAATAGGTTTCAGCAGATGATGCCTGCAGTACTCGCTTGTAATTTGGCTCTACATTTGGGATTCTGTAAGGTATCTGCAAGGACCAAATATAGCAACCTGGCTAGGTAAATTCACATAGATACAAGGGTGCATATGAAAATTGAAGACAGAAGAAGACAGCAATGAAAACAAGAGCAAAACTGCAGCAAATGCAGAGCTTTCTCAATCAATCCAGGTATAGACAAAATGTTCCTATGGGCACAGCATACATTTTCCTTGGCATTTCTATAATCTTCAAAACACCTTTTAAGAATATTAGAACATCAGTAGCTTTTAGAAGACAAAAAATTATAGGAACGTGTTTGCATTGCTTTTAAAAAACAGATTTATACGCCAAATCTAACAGAAAAGGCCCGCTCGCCTGTCACAATTGGGAGAGATATATTCCTCAAGAACCATTCAAATCATTAAAAATAGATTTTAAGGAATTTTTCTGATAGATCTGTTACAGGCTACCATTTAGTGCGGGTACACTTCTGAGATCTAGTAATTAACAAATCCCAGTATGTCTTTTTCTTGCATCCCTCTGATACCTAAAAATTAATAACAGCTAGTCTTAATTTCCTGTGTGAATAAAATAAATCTTTCTTTCCAAAGGTATTCTAATTTTGAGCTTTAATCTATTAAAGAACATCTGAGCTCTTTCAAATGAAGAAAGCTGAACAGCATTCAGTCTAGATATAATCTCTATACACATGTGTTGTTATAATGGTAACATAACCAGTGGGAATATAAATTCACTGCCCGTGACTTTGTCACAGATATAAAGATCTTCTGGAGAAGGCATGTACATCAAGCATAAGAATACATGACATTTCTCCACCTCTGCAGGAATCACTTCATCAGATACTCTGTTTAAGGAAATTCCAGCACTGTAATTTGCCTTTTTGCTTTTAAGCAACAATGTGATAATGCAGAAGCCGCATTTAATGATTCAGAATGATTTAGTTTGCAGGAAGCCCATTAATTTTACCATATTTTCCCATACTTTTCAGCACCATGTCCTGTCATCTGGAAATAATAGAAACCATAATAGTAAATTATGAAAGCTAAGAAAAAACATGCAAGTACAGTTCACATGGTATTTACTGGTATGCTAATGTTAGCCCAGCCTAACCAAAGTTAGAGTTTCTTGGTAAACCTGGATTAGCTTTCTAGTGAAAAGGATACTGAAGTAACAATCAAAAACAAATGTGTCATAGTTCTATATTTATTTATATGACGGCATGAACATAAGCCAGATATATGGATCCTGAATCAAAAATATATGGCAAGTGAACATTTTCTTATCGTTGCAAAGATGTATAATATGGACTCTGCGAGTGTAAAATGGGAATAAGAAAGAGTATCATCACATTTCAAGTGTGACTAAGTTTTTTTTACCTCTCGCTCTTAGAAAGTGTTGCTCAAAGTTATTTTTAAGTATATGATTACTACACTTTTATTGTAAATTTATCTTTTCTGTATTCTGAAAGGAAAATTTTTTGTAAAGTATTTGGATCTATCATCTCATTGTCAGCAAATTTAGTTTCCTCACATTTTTCAATCAGAATATCAGTTTAGAATGAAGCAAGGTTTTCTAGTAAGGCCCATAACAAAGCTCACATGTAGGATTCTGTAGCTCAGTTATAAGCAGTAAATATATTTTTAGTTTTTGACAATGGGAATGTGTTTCAGATGGATTTAATAGTCTCTAAAAGCAATTCTCTTTCTTCAGATTAGAAAATAGTCAATTAAATTGAAATTAAAAAAATCTCTTCACAAAAGAGGGAGGAAAGGAAAAGAAGAGGAAAAGCTTTGCAAATTTCATATGCTTCCACAGTGCTCATTATGGCTTGTGATCTCTAGGAAATGGTGTGAATTAGAAAGTCTCTAAACACTGGGCCAGTTCTGATGGCCGTTAGTTAACTGAAAGTTAAGTGGCTCTTTGCATCCCGCAGTATACAGTCTCTACATAAATATATATGTACACATTCACATACAAATATGTGTAATTTTTTTGTCTATTTATTTGAGTATAGAGATAGATAGACAAAGAGATAGATAGATAGACAGAGAGACAGACAGATTATGTGGATACTAGTGTCAGACGCTCCAATAGCTCTGTTTTGAATAGAATATGAAACAAAATGGAGGACAGGACATCTCAGAGGTGTCATCAAAGGCTGCAGCGCCTCCCTGACTTACATTATATAAATCTTAATGGCCAATTTGGTCACAGATGCAAATTTTTAATATGCACTAGATAGTAATTACATTAGAACAGTCACAAAGTAGCTGCATCACAAACCTGAGCATTATTTTGCTTTGAAGTAAAAGACCTTTGGGTTCCTTAGCAAGTTTCTTGCCAAATCACTGCAAGATCTGTAATAAATAGTGGTAAAGAAAGAAAAAGACTAACAGAAAGAAATTCCCAGGATTACTTGGCTATATAAGCTGTACTTAGCTCTTTCACACCTTCCTTTACTGTTTTGCTAATTGTTCTATACACCTGCGAATGTGATGTTGGTACCAGAGTGGTCAGCAGAACTGATGTTAGTGTTGCTGGTCTCACAGAGGAGTGTGCAGCTACTCTGATCAAACCCCAATTCCTGTTGAAGGGAATTTGAAATTAAACTCTCTCTCCATTTCCATGCCTGGTACCCTTAGACTGTTACAATTGATGCCTAAAACCTTTTACACTGCTGAATTTTAGGCACATGAATAATCTATTTGAGAAGACACTACTCACAAGTTTAAAGGGATTTCCGAGATTTAGGTCCTACCCAAAACAATATGGAAAAATTTATAAAGCTGAGAGGATGAAAAGAGGGATTTTCCCTCAGGACTATGAGTACAGCATTTTAATCAATAATCACTCAAAAGCTTAAAAGTGAATAAAGCTGTGGAATAAAATATTTTATTTTCTTCTGTATTACTGCTTGAATAATACCCTCCACTAAAGAAATTTATGGCCCATAAATATATTTATGCTGATCAGAACCCCTAGCATGAAGGACAAGTTGACATACATTTTTATATAATTCAAGAAACTGAACCTAAATGAACTTAGATAGGAAAACAGAACAGATTGGAAGTTTTTCCAAAGATATTGTATCTATATCATGGAACTGGAAGACATTGTCAAATTAGAAACATGTAGTGATTTTTTTTTAAATTCTATTTGTTTTACTCACCTAACCTGTGAAAACGAGGCATACGAAAACATTATGGGAATGTCTGCTATGAATTAGTTTGGGTTTTAGAAAAGAATTTTCTCAAATATTAACATTTATCATATTTTTCTAGCAGGGAAAAATAATTTATCGTAATTGTTAGTGATCACTGCATCAATCTACATTTCACTCTTTTGCTGCCCTCATAAATAACAAGAAACTGTCTAAAAAGAAGTCTACAGAATGAAGTCTACTGAAACCAGAGACATCTGATAAAATCTAACTAAAATATATTTATTTATCATCCATTATTTTGAAGAATTTTGATACAAAGTAAGAATTTGACCGCAGGTATTTCTCTACAAATAGGAGGGGAAAATATGTTTTCCAAACAAATAACAACTTATGCCATACAAAGAATGTCATGTGTTAGTTTGAAATAATCTGGTTTGGAAGGGAAAGGAAAGATTAAGGTGCTAGTTTGCATGTGCCAAGTATTTAGATTACATTTATATCTTTGTTTCCTGTTCAGTAACAGGAACTTAGTTAAAGAATTCCTTTTAATCCTGACAGTCATAGTGTGTCAACAGAAAGAACCAGTCTCTGAGATACTGGGATCATAGGATTATGTTCAGCTTCTGAACTCATTATCAGGAATTTGAACTGGAGGTACAAAAGCAGGCACTATATTGTGCTTGTTGGTCCATGTGCTTACAAGGGCAGCAGTTGTATTCCTGGGCAACTCTCAGTAGCTACAATTGCCTGGGGTTTTTTTCTGAAGGACAACCCTAGCAACTCTAAGCAGCCAAAAAAAACTGAAAAGACACTTCTGTATGCAGAATGCAAAAACATAAGCAAGTTCAGTAACTTACAGTAAAAATACACCCAACAGACTCTGAAGTCAGGATGCCACATACAAGCCCTTCATCATATACAGACTAAAATTAAATTTCATCCAGAATTTTTCCCTATATGTGCATTAGTGTGTCTGGAAAATATATCACTACTGATGCACAAAGATGTAGTGTCAGACAACCTTCTGATCAACTTCTGATCAAATCTTAGGAAACAGCAAAAACAGCATTGCCAAAGAGTAACTACCGAATGGATGAATAAAGAAATAATGAATTAATTTAATCCTTTTTAAACAGTCTCCAACTACTAGCACATGTGATAAGGTTATTGAAGACAATAGATAAAAAGGTGACAGCCTGGTGCGTATGATTCCCATCCACAGTCCTGAAGAAATCTTCCTTCAGTACAGTGAGGGTCCTACAGTGAGCACTGTTGTGACTTCTTATTGAAATCAATAGCTTAGATGGCTGATGATAAGCAGATTGCAGGAAACCAGATGTTCCTTGATTTTACTGATACCATGTTCTCAAGAAAGTGAAGACGTGAACGTATGATTATCTGTGTTCCAGATAAAATAGTAAATCGCTGCTGTATACATACTGCAGTCTTAGATCCCTCCCCGAACACCGGTTCAGAATACTTGTCTGAGCATAGGTCCTCCCACAGACCTTCTTCTAATGAGCCCTTTTTCTGGATTGTCCATGATGAGATCGAACTGCACATGGTCAGGCAAGCTGCTTTCCTCCAGCACTGTCATATTTTTCTTCCGTAGTCAGGAAAGGAAGCAAGGTCATTCAGATCGGGACCTTTGTATTTGAGAGACTTCATAAACGACAAGGTGGAGATAAAGGTTACAGCCAGATGTGAAGTAGGATACTGACTGCTTTTAGTAAGGGAACAAAAACTGTCTATATTTCATGCCTGAGTCTGTACCAACATGCTGGGACTTAAACCAAATGTCCATAGCTGTTCAAGCTGCTTAGTGGCCAGCTCAAACTCTGCCTGTAGAATGGATCAAGTCACCTGTTTCTCAAGGCAGAGAAACTCCAACACACGGGCAGTAGCTCACAGTCTAGATCTGTCCATAAAGGCAAGAAGCTTGACTGTACCTTCAGTACAGCCACCCAAAGGCAACAGAGATAGCCAAACTATTCCTTCCAGTCAATAGCTGCTTGAAAATGATGCTTTGGCTTGGAGGCAATAAAAGCCTATGAGGAAATGCAAGACCAAAGATGGAGAGTTGGTTTCTTTCCTCAGGTTCAATGTTTTGGAAAAGAGTTTCTGTTAAAAAAAAAAAAAAGCACTGAGATTGGAGTGGTAGTAGGATAGGTTTGTGTGTCTAGAAGTTAGAGAAAAATTGCTTAGAAAGTAAACAAGCTATCTGTGGCTGATGGCTGGGCATAGAGTCATGATATTAATATGGAAAACTTTAATTATATTTTTGATGAAAGAGCATAGTACTGTGTACTTAACGTTATGTGATCATTACACTTTGCTAAGGGAAACATCATCAATGGATTCAGGAATACCTTATATCTATCACTGGGCAGTGATTTTCAACAATCTTTGATCTGGTGAACCCAAAAACATTTCCTAGGGCAGATGGAGGCCATTATTAGAAAGGTAAGATTTATGGCACATAATTAGGGGAAATATTCTCTGCAATTAGGATTTCTTATGACTTTTAGTAGATGGAGTGTGGAAATGTCATCTATCACCAGTCCTATGCATTCCCAGTGAATGAAAAATGGTACATAAAATATCCTGTAATGATGCATATTTACTTTACGTATGTTAATAAAAGTGTGAGGAAATCAAGCTGAAATAACTGGATTCCAAATACTGTTTTATTAACAAGATGGAGATACATGAAGGCTAAGTCTTGATGTAGCTGGCAGCCCCACCAGTGTTTAGATTACAGTATTCTCAGGGGCCCCTACATTGTCATTTGCAAACTGACGAATCTACAAATCTCCAGTATTGTTCTCAAGGGGCAATAGTTACATTTTGCAGAGTTGTATATTTTCTCTATCCCCTAATTTTTTTAAATTTTGCTCTTGAACTGTATACATTGTGAAACCATGCCTGACATTCAACTACACAGACAGTGAGTGTTTTCCACACTAACCTTTCTAGTAAAAACACAGTTTCTCCTGCAGGGACTTCGTGACACTGTTGCAGCTCTGTGATATATTTAGTCAAAAGTATGCTTGCTTTAGGGTCAAAACAGTCTCAATCGCCAAGACTTATTTTTTAATTTTAAATTTTAAACCAGATTTTACCATTTTTGCTTGCACAATACTTTAAACTGTCACGGATTTGACTTCATTACTTTCTGCAATCAAATCCTATAAAGTAAGAGCTTCATTTTTCTCCACGCTATCTGTAAAAATGACAAAATTCTGCAGGCATTAGTGGCTTAGCACAGATTGTTCACAGGATTCGTACAACCTCTGAAAGTATTCTGCTTTCTTGGCTGAGTCATTAAGATGTGGAGCTGATCATAGGTTTGAGCCCGTAACAGAATCTGCCTGCTTTTTGTATCATCAGTAATTTCATTAGCTATTATTGTTCAGACCTCTCATTTCAAATGGTCAAGTCTTTCACTCAGCTGTCAATAATCCCATGTTCCCCCAGCAAAAACATTTAAAGCTTTTCCGTGAGTATTCAAGTGTTACATGACATAGTTTTATAAATTCTAGCCCTACTCTTCTGCATTTGTTTTTTTATTTGCTGTCTTCCTAGAATAGATTCTCACCTTCTTTATCTGTGATGTATACAACACTTATAATGTAAGGAAACCACACAAACACATTTGAATTTCAAATTACCATGCTTATTAATTATAAACAAAGATATAGATCTATATGACATAAATAATAGCTGCTTTGCATGATTTAAGATTACAAATATAGTCATTCAGAGTAGAAAATTTAGAGGGAGCAAAGGCAAAATCCATCCAGATGGCCTAGGAATTCAGAAAAAATATTTTCAGCAATATATACAGAATAATTTGGGGAAAAAGAAGCTTCATTTTCTATTCCTCCAATTGCACAGCTAATGCCATCTTCATAGCTGGATAAGACTCTTCATACTGTGTGTCACTTGTTTACTTATTTATTACTTTCTCCAAACAGCAGAAATGTTGACTTAAGGTTACAAATACCAGAGATACACAGGGAAAATTATAGAGTGTTTGATTTATGTATGTTTTCCCAACAAAATGTTAAGAATAACTCCTATATTTGTACTGCAAGAATGAAAATAACGAAAAGAACTACAGCCTTTTTATTAGCTCAGGATTTCTACATTGCCTATTAGGAAAAAACAACTTTCTGAGCTATTGAATCTAGTCCCCTCCTACTGTTACTGAATATGGCCAATATACTCATTCAGGAACCAATCAGCTTCCTTTTTAGTGCTCACTAGATGTTTTGTACATGTAGGTATTTTTATACACCTATTTGTGGAATTTCTTCCTACCTTCCTTAAATAAGGGTGTAACAAGACCATTTTTTCCAGTTCTAGGAAACCATGATGGCCATAATTTTTCATGAATGAATTCTGTACATAGACTTTCATAGATAAGTATAATCTCAGTTAGTCTACTCTGTGACAGTAAACACAAATACACTATATCCCAAATGCCTCAGGATTCAGTTAAATAACATAATTTAATATTTTACACATTTTTTAATATTTTCCTCCATCGACCCTTTTTTGATACTAAAAAAAAAAATGTGAGCTCTTTTCCTTCTTTTCCTACCCAAGGAACATAACTGCTTGTCTCCTATTATTCTGGACACCTAAGTAGTGCAAAGCAGTTAGAAAAGAACTCATGAAAACCACTAATGCATCGCACTGTAGGATTTTAAAACATTTTTTTTACAATGAGACTGTGACCTAGTAAGTTACCTTTGTGTTCTCCAATCTACAAACGGTTTACAGAAAACTAATTTTGAAAAGATTTCTGAATTTTTAAGGACACTAGATAGATGTATGTAAAGTTGTCAGAGCACCAGCAATGCTCTTTCATTTGTATTTTTAGTAATACTGTATTTTTTATACGTTACATTCTTCCTTCAGACCAAATTTTATTTCTGATATTTTTGTTGGTTTTTTTTACTCTTATACTAGTTTTAATATCACATAGAAACTATATAAATTGGCATGAAAACATTATTTTTCTTTTCCCACTTTACCTTTTCCCAAAACATACCTGAATGAAAAGAAAGTGCCATTTCTCCTCTCTAGCTTCACATGCAGTTTTCCATTCTAAAGTGGAGTGTTCTGTTGAAGCAGAGCTCTGTAACAGTACGGTAGCAAGAGAACTGGTACCTGGGAAAACTAGACTTTCCTCCCTCACAAGTTCACAGTACAAAATAGAACAGATTTTATAGCTTGCTGGCAAAAGAATTTCTTACAGAATTTGGTAATATTTACCACACCAACTGTCTTTCTTGACACTCCATCAAATAAGATTATTTCTACATGGGCCCAGATCAAAAGTTGATATAAAATAAATGAAAAAGTTTCCTTGACACACAGGCACCAATTCATTAATCTATGTGAAGCTTCAGGATATTAAAAAAATCTTTGTAAGTAAAAAGGATATCGCTTGTCTGTCTTGTGTTTTTTAAATGGTCAGCTCTTTAAATGACTGTACAAACCAGCAAGAATTTCATCTGTTTGCAGGGACTTCTGCCTAAGCTGCATGCAACCAATTGTATTCGATAATTATCACTGCTGTAATTGATCATTATTACAGATTATCCTTAAAATAACATCAGTTTATTTCATACTGTTTATCTCTTTAAAAGAGATACATGTATAAATTTATAGAGAAGAATACTTTCTTTTTCATTGTTCTTGTGATCACAACAAAGAAAATGGCTTTTAAAAGGGGATACCAGCCAGAAAACATATGACACTGCATATTATATTTTAAATTAATCAGTTTGGCTAATATGATAATGCCTTCACTCAGTCTGTCATACTGTCAAGGACAGGATTGTTTTCTGCTTACCATCAATCTAGTTTTCCCAGAGTCGAGAATGGACACAATTCATGTGCAGGCAACTCAGCCCATCACGCTTTTACCCGTCTTTTCTGAACTGTGATCGAGCTTTTATCTGGCAGCAACAAAGAGGAATCATTACAGGGATAATCACAAGAAAAAAATGCACAATCCATCTAGTGAGAATACTGGCATGTACACACTAATCTGAAACACACATAATACTTTCCTGCCATATTTTTAGTCAAGATGAACAGAAATCTAAAGTATAAGGGAAGACTGAAGATCTAACATGGTTAGTTTTAAGGGAATAACATTGGCAGAAAATGAGGTAAGAACTGGTAATAAAAGGAATATTTGATGCAGAAAATTTAATGAACACACTACAAAGGCTTCACAAGTGCCATGGCCTTGCAAATATAATTCCATTATTTTTTATGTGCAGCAATAAAGATTTTGACAGCTAGACGGAGTCATTGCAGAATATGCTTTCAACCCTGAGGTAATTTATATTATTAAAGCATTGCCTCTGATAGACATTTAAGAGGTACAATTGTAGTCACACTTCACATGGTAATATATTGCATCATTGCTAGGACGTAATTGTAGAAAAACAACTTGAAGATGAAGAGTTTCAAATAAAGGAAGCTTTAAAGTGACCATGATTACACGTATGTTTTATCAGCATGTTCAAAAAATGTTGTAATTGCTCTTCTCCATTGCCATATGTCCCATTTCCTTATCTGTATACCAAAAACTGTTGATGTGTCTAGTAAAACACTTAAAAACCTATTATTACAGACAGCTGTTCATCTGTTTTCTGCTTTCAATTTAATTTAACTTCAAATTTAGTGGGGAAAATGCACAGATTGTAGAATTCCTAGGGAAAGATGTGTTACCATTTTAATTAAAGGAAGAGGCATAAATACATAAAATAGTATACTTAATTCATGAATAATATCAATGTAGTCTTTAAGAAGAGCATGGGTCTATTTTGTTTTTTTTTACTTATCCTGGGACCTAACAGAAAAGGGTCGTGTAATTTGGGATCATTTAGTAGAAGGAATATGAAAGGCTCATTGAAGTTTAATGAAATGAGAAAATTCAAGATTCAGTGAAAAAGAGGAGAGGCACATAGTGGAGTAGGGCCTCAGGGGAGTAGAGGGTCAGAGCAGAAGTCTGAGGTCCTAATGAACAGCTGCTCTTCTGCTTCCAGCCTGGAAGAGAGAGAGTGTCTGGACTCCTTGGGTTTTGCCTGCACCAAGTAAAGCTGGCAAAAAAAGCCTAACACTGTGACCAGGGAACAAATACATTTACATTTTTTTTAAGTTGGTATTTTTTTCTCAGAATCACAGAATGGTAAGGGTTGGAAGGGACCCCTGCAGATCATCTAGTCCAACCCCCCTGCCGGAGCAGGGTCACCTAGAGCAGGTTGCACAGGAATGCATCCAGGTGGGTTTTGAATATCTCCAGAGGAGATTCCACAACCTCTCTGGGCAGCCTATTCCAGTGCTCTGGCACCCTCAAAGTAAAGAAGTTTTTCCTCATGTTGAGATGGAATTTTCTGTGTTCCAGCTTGTGCCCGTTGCCCCTTGTCCTGTTGCTGGGCACCACTGAAAAGAGTCTGGCTTCATCCTCTTGACACGCACCCTTTAGATACTTAAAAGCATTGATAAGATCCCCTCTCAGTCTTCTCTTCTCCAGGCTAAACAGACCCAGGTCTCTCAGCCTTTCCTCATAAGAGAGGTGCTCCATTCCCTTGATCATCTTCGTAGCCCCCTGCTGGACCCGTTCCAACAGGTCCATGTTTCTCCAGTAGTTCCTTGTCTTTCTTGAACTGGGGAGCCCAGAACTGGACACAGTACTCCAGATGTGGCCTCACCAGGGCAGAGTAGAGAGGGAGGATGACTTCCTGCGACCTGCTGACCACATTATTTTTAATGCACCCCGGGATACCATTGGCCTTCCTGGACACAAGGGCACATTGCTGCCTCATGGTCATCCTGTTGTCCATCAGGACTCCCAGGTCCCTTTCCACAGAGCTGCTTTCCAGCAGATCAGCCCCTAACCTATACCGGTGCGTGGGGTTACTCCTCCCCAGATGCAGGACCCTACACTTGCCCTTGTTGAACTTCATTAGGTTTCTCGCTACCCAACACTCTAGCCTTTCCAAGTCTCACTGAATGGCAGCACAGCCCTCTGGTGTGTCAGTCACTCCTCCCAGTTTTGTATCATCAGCAAACTTGTTGATGGTACACTCTGTCCCCTCATCCAGGTCATTGATGAACATGTTGAAGAAGACTGGACCTAGTACTGACCCCTGGGGAACACTGCTAGTTATGGTCTCCAACTGGACCCTGCGCCACTGATCACAGCCCTCTGAGCTCTGCCATCCAGACAGTTCTCAATCCACCTCACTGTCCACTCATCTAACCCACACTTCCTAAGCTTACCTATGACAATGTGATGGGAAACAGTGTCAAAAGCCTTGCTGAAGTTGAGGTAAACCACATCCGCCACTCTCTCCTCATCCACCCACTCAGTCATGCTATCACAGAAGGCTATCAGATTGATCAAGCATGATTTCCCCTTGGTGAAGACATGTTGACCACTCCCAATAACCTTTTCCTCTACGTGCTTAGAGATGACGTCCAGGATGAGCTATTCAATCACCATGCTAGGGATGGAGGTGAGGCTGACTGGCCTGTAGTTTTCTGTGTCATCCTTCTTGCCCTTTTTGAAGACTGGCATGACATTAGCTTTCCTCCAGTCCTCAGGCACCTCTCCTGTTCTCCATGACCTTTCAAAGATGATGGAGAGCGGCTTCACAATAACATCTGCCAGCTCCCTCAGCACTTGAGGGTGCATCCCATCAGGACCCATGGATTTGTGGGTGTCAGGTTTGCCTACATGATCTCTAACCTGATCTTCCTTAATCAAGGGAGAGTCTTCCTTTCTCCAGGCTCTCTCTCTTACCTCCAGAGTCTGGGATTCCTGAGGGCCAGCATTAGCAGTAAAGACTGAAACAAAGAAGGTATTGAGTAGCTCCGCTTTCTCTGCATCCTCCATCACCAGGGCACCTAACTCATTCAGCAGCGGGCCCACATTTTCGCTAGTCTTCTTTTTACTACTGATGTATTTGAAGAAGCCCTTCTTATTGTCTTTGACATCCCTTGCCAGGTTTAATTCCAATTTTTCTTGATTTTGGAAGAGGAAAGTTTGCTTTGGCTAGCAAATTAAAATAATCTGGCCAGTCTAATTATGCCACCACCCCAAGATGATTGTTGACCACTTTAGGAACCCAGACATCATTTTCTTTTAAGCTTTTGCTCTGTGTTCAGCAACAATAGGTTCTGCAATATGTAACACAAAATAGCTGTTGAATTCAGTCTTCTCCCAGTCAGAGAAGGAAACCTTCTCAAAGCCTCTGTTTGCATAGCTAGGCCTGGAGATAAGCAGTGTATCATGGTGCATATGCCCTCACCAGAGATCTAGGGGGGTATCAACTTTCTTAACAAATTCAGCTGTTGAAAGGTACAGATATTTAATGTTGACTGGCTGATTATAACTTTAATATCCTTTTATAACAGGGAGATGCCCTGCTACAGCAACAAGCTGTCTGTATAAAAAAAGGCAAGCACTATCATATGGAGCTATTCCCCTCACACACACCCACCAGTAGCATCATAAACAGTTAAAATAGTAAATACAGCATAATTACCATGTTTCTTCAGAAAACCTACTCACAACTGTCCTATGGGAAGAGAGTCTGGCATGCATCTTAGGATAATTCTGTTCCATTTCAGAAACAAGACTTAACATGAAACCTTACAATACTCAATTTCAGAGCAGAATATACAAACCATCAAAGACTAGTCTATCGCTAATATTTCATATACATATTTAATTATTCCTAAGATATTTAACAGGGGATCATTCAAATTTGTAATCCCAGATTTTCATGTAAGAGTGCCCGAATTTATGTCATATTTGAGGTAGCATGCCAAAGTGCCCAGATTTAAATGAGGGGTTTTATTATGCAATGACATAACCTCTCTGAAAAATACCCCTGAAAATCCTGCACTGATATTTGGAAGTAAAATTTCATATATCAGTCTTTGATCCCGAGTGGAGAAAAAGTTAATCATGGGTTCTGTCTCTGAAAGGCTATATTTAGGAGAATCAGCAATTGCTATACAAATAGAGGTTTGTTTCCATTCAGAACGATTCTTGTTTACTTGTATAGATGTCATTAACTATTTCAAGACTACAGTGCCTTAGAGGGCTCTAAGAACTCAAACTATGTAAGAAAGGTGCAAAAATGAGATCTGCAGAGTGATATTTAGTATCCTTAAAATATGTTGCTTAGTAGAATGAAAGCTACATGCTCCTGACAAAGTCCTCTTGATGGGATGATGGAATAGTCCTCAACATGTGAAAACAATTAAAAAGATATCTCTAATTTTAAATTTAACTTTCAGCACTTACTGAGAGAAAATGAGGGAAAATCTCTAGTCACCACATTATAATGGTATAACTCTTCAAGTTGACGTCTGGCTGTCCACCAGGTTCCCTGTAAAAAATAAAACACTTCTAACAATTAGGATGACAAAACCCAGAAATTTATCATGGTATCAGTAAACTCGGACACAGTACCAGACTGAACAATACACTTTAGAGTTTTGGGGCATTAAATAGTTATTTATTTATTTATTTATTTTCATTTCTATGTGCTGTTGATTCTGAGCATGGTGATAGAATTGTCAATATTTGTAATACTTAGGAATTAGGCATTGGCCTTTCAGAGAAATTTCTGCAGTCATTCTTACCTTTGTATATCTGGTGTTATAAAAGAGTCTCCTTTTCTGGAGGATTGACTCTGTCCCTGTAACACAGATTAAAAATAGCTATGCTGGTACAGTGAGGACTATAAAGAAGCACCTACCAGCCATTTCTGTGTTGTTTCCAGTTGAAAAATGTTCATAGCACATACCAGATTCCAAACAAATTGACCAAAAATATCCTGCAAATATGGACTCCATCTGCCTTTAAGTCTAATGAGTAATACAGTGCATATACTAATCATAAGCTGTTTGCCCATGGCAGGCAGCTAGAAATGCTCTCACTTGTTTGGAAGGCACACAAGTGCGTGTGAAGATGGCCAAAAATTATATAGCAACATCTCTTCCTGAGCCTCTTCAGTAAAAGGAGTGCAATTCTGGTTTGGTTCAATTCATGCTTAATCCTCCTGTGTAGCGGTGGAGGTTGTTTACGAGTTAAAATTACATATAAAAGGATGCAAAAGACCATTTTAATGGCCTGCCTTTGAAAATTTAGTCTAGTGGTGTACATTTACTCCTTGAAATATCTTATTAATACTCTTTGCATTTAGTTACAGGTGGACTCTGATTTTTTTAAACATCAGCTATAAAAAGCTGTGAGAATTATTGTATGAAGTAAATTATATTTTTCTTATTAAAATAAGTGGTCCCATACAGGTGACTAGATTAATCTGTCTCAGCTTACAAAACTGTCATAGAGCACATACAATACAAAAGATTTTGATCATCACAACGAAAAAAAATTGTATTACTTCTAGTCAGAATATGGGACTGAATTTTATCACAAATAATGCAATGCCTCCTACCAGCTCCTTGGCCTATAGCAGAGGAACGCTTTTACCTTGGGTAAAAATCCAGCATGTTTGGACTTCTTTGCAATTTGTTTCTTCTTTCCAAAAATACATGTTCTATTTTGCCATATATATGCTCCTTCTCCACACAACAGCAGATACTTCTTTCCAATGTATAATAGATAGTATTGTCCCTGACCCTCGGGTGTTCCAGCTGGATGCACTTGACAAGCTCCAGAAGATGAATCTATTTGCATGACCTTAGAACTTGATATGTCTAGTGTCTTAACTTCCCCGTGATGCCGACAATCAAGTTTTGATGGATAGGACTAATGAAACATAATTCTGTAGTTATGAAGCCCCCTTGTGCTAATAGTTGGGTTAAATCTCTTTGAAGCTGGTAGGCGTAATAGCTGCTGCTTGGAATAAATGTAAAGAGATATTGAACCCTTTAATGGAAACAAATAGCTGAAACAATATGAGCCATGATGAAAATATGACTACAAGGGAAGAATGCTGTGGAGGCTAAACCATCTGTCAAAACGGCCAATATATGGGAGAGATGGTTTGGTGGAAAGAAATCTAAATTTGACCAAGGACACTATCACAGAAGCATCCTTGAAGCTATTGTGATTCTCAGGAAAAAACTACGGCAGCTTTGTAAGTTAAGCCCTAACTTTAAAGAAAAACTTAAATGGTAAAAGAAGAGCATGGAGTGGTGATCACATAAAAATATCCTGCTTTTTTGTTCCTGAAAAAAAAATACACAAAACATGGTAATAAAATTGATCTAATTTTAACTAATAATTTAGCTCAAATAGAAGAAATGACTAAACAAGGATAAAATTTGAAAAAAAAAGAAGCTAATGTAAGTAGAAGATAAATGACATGATAGTATTTTATACTTTTCACCTAGAAAATTCCTCTGCTGATAGCTAAAAATAACCACCAAAATCATTTTTGCAATACTGTCAGAATGAAATGAAAAATAACATTACAGATTTTCAGATATAAATAACACCAAATTAACTGATCTATGATGCCAGCTAAGCTTAAAAGCTTGCTTCCAGAAAAAAAAGAGATATCAGAACAGTTAGTAAAGACAGCTATTTTACTTTAAAATCTCCCCTTGGCTATTTTTCAGTAACTTTCCAAGATTTCTCCTTTTAAACAAGCACTAAGTATAAAAAGATTCACTTTAGTATAGAGTTATTTCACTAGCAATTTGCTAAGGCTTTTTTATTCTAATTTACCTAAACTGTTAACCTTTAATTATTGAGTGACTATTCTGGATAAAAATTATAGAGGTTGTTTCCTCTGCAATTGTTTTCAAAATTCTTAAAAGATGAAACTAGTAAATCCATATTCATCTCTCTGTCACACAAGAATAGCTTAGCCAGAATAAGACACCACCTACCTCAAAATCAGATTATGTTTTGGGATTCTTTCTACAAGGGTGTGGAGGTAGATGTCTGCCATGAATAAAAATATTCACCCTGTAATATTGCTCCTTTAACCTTTAGAGATCTGATTTTAAATGCAATAATGCAGGGTTTTTTAAAATATATTTTTATTGTTATTCATTCCAAGAACTGAATAACACAGAAGTATAAGCGGAGGCCTAGGCAATCAGCTCTGCTGAGGAAACTCAGACATATTTGTTTCATTAAAAACAGAGACTTGAATACGTCCCTAGCTTTGTTTGTAATGATAAAACAAAAATGCCACGACTCATTTACTTCAATTTTGCACTGAATTTGTCCACAATACTTTATTGTTGTGTGCCTTTTCCTTGGAAGGCTCGATTGAGAGGTGGAAGCTGTTACTCACATTGAATCATCATAATTTTTCCAGTCTTGATTTTTGCAATGGCAAGAACATGTCCAAACACAGCAGTGGAGTTAACATTCTGACCCAACATTCATTCAAATACACGCATCGATTCACTAGGCTTTGAAGCATACCCGTGATGAGACTCTGTGAAAGATAGACTGACTGATTTTAAAAAAAGATTAATCTAAATTAAAAAATAAAAGAATAAGCATCTTGGGATTATTATCTCTGAATTTACTGCTGTTTTTATTGAGCTAAGAGCTCATTTAGGGCAGGGATATATTGTAGATGCAGATGTGCTGCTTGGCACACTAATCCCTGATCTAGCCTAGACAGAATGGCCAGGAGGAGGTTGGTGCGTGCCATCATCCTGATTGATAGAAAGCTGAGATGCATCTAGCTATCACAAGCTGAGAAGGACTTCTATGTCCTGCACTTTAGATGCAAAGTTAGATTAATGATAGACAAACTGATATAAAATGGAAGGGTCCCTCACAGTTGAAAAATGCAAGTGAGGAAGTATCTCACTCTATGATAACACGAAAAATTCTTAAGTTCCTTTACCATAATCATGTAAAAGTTGAACAGATCTGATCAAACAGTGAATAAAAAAAACAAAAGGCATTTTTTTCTTCTGCAAGAGAAGCTGGGGCACTGTGTTGAAATGGAGCAAAAGGGAACAAATTTGAACTATCCAATTGTACAACGTTTCCGAGCTGCAGTTTGTGAAGCCTACAGTAATTTAACACATGTCATGGAGCACTTAGAAATGTAATAAAAATCCTGTTTATTACTAGTGCAGCTCTGGGCCAGAGCATTCATGTGAGACTCATCTGATCCTTATAGTTGATGACCTTAGAAACTATCTCCATCAGGAAGAACAAGAAGATTTATTGTTCTAGGGATTTTTATATCCTGCAATACTTTCACAGGCAGATTTTATATAAATATGATTGTTTACTAAAGCTTAGACTCCTCTGTGTGTCTCAAAATAGTCCTCTGCAGATCTAATATTCTTTCAGAAAAATAAGATTCCACCGCAAGCACAATTACCCCCTCCTTTTTCCAGATGGTTACCTTCCTCCTGAGGAGCAGAGACAGAGAACGGATGGGGTTGGGTGCCTTGGCTCATAGATTTCAGCCCAGAAAATTCAGCTGTCAGGTAGCACAGCTCTCCCCCTTTGTTCTCAATCTCCTCTTAATTTGTCTTCACAAGAGGAAGATATCTAGCCAGTATAACACGACTGAACACAAGTGAAAAATCAGGCGCATAGAATCACTGGGACCTTAGCATGAAGGAGACATAGGTAAACCTGCACTGCAGAATTTGCCAATTTATCTCTCCAAACTCCTTCCACTGTAAAAGTTCCTATATGGAGATGAGGAATTTAACTACATGAAGCTTCTGTTCTTCAGTATTCCAGCTTATTCTTCCTTAAACTTTCCCACACAGCACACCTGAACAAATACCCCAGCAGTGCAAAAGCTGTTGCAGGAGGAACTTGGGGAAATTTTCTCACAAATTCTTTTACACTTTTTCCGAGGTGTTCTCTCAGCAAATTTTTGTTTGTTAGAACTTGCCCTTTAGGTAGGGATGTAAAGCACTGGACTCAGGATAATGACAGCTGATCCTCAGATGCCCTTAAATTTTCTCCTCAGCTGCTATTAGGGGAATTCTTCATCAGCTGGATGTTGTTGAGACAGTCATGATCAGAAATCTGGTCTACCATGTTAGCTAATACAACGCAGGCTAAACATGATGGGTTTTTGCACAAGCCTGCTAGACAATAATGTTCCTATATCTTCCAGAGAATGGGCAAGAGTGGGCCCTGTGTAGCACAAATGTAGGTTTTGACTGGATCAACCGATGAACATACAGTTAAACTTGAGACACACTCCAGAAAGCCTTGACGATCTATTAGGAATCAAAGAAGAAAGACAGAATTGGGACAGGAAGGAAGAATGGCAGAATATTTCAATCTTTATGATCAAAATGGATATAGAATAATCAATCTTTAAAGTCACAAAAATATGGAGCGTTACTTCTCTAGTAAAATGCACTGTATTTATTAAAAGATGAGCTAGTACCATCAGCTTTTATTGACAAACCTTAGCCAGTTTTTGGGCAGCAGTGTAGGACAGTCTCAAGTGAGAGAAACTGATCTTTAAAATCAGAAAAGAATTAGCAGAATTTCACCTTGAAATGTTATTATAACAGTCTACGTTTCCTAATACGGACTACTATATTCTTACACTGAACACTGACAAAAATGAGATGAGGCTGGCATTCCAGAAAGGTCCAGGTAATACAATACACAAAGTTTCATTGTTCTAACAAAAATTTACAACTACAAATACTAAAAGTTTTGAAAAGCAACAGGTAAGACATTCAGCAGTATTATATCACTTTTAATAATTTATCTTTTATTCTGCATTGAGTCAATCAGATTTATAAAAATACAAACAAAAGGTCAAAACAACAGCTAGCAGATAAATTTCTTGAACAGGAAAAGGAAATGCAGTTATTTGTACACTGATGAATGTATCACTTGCAGTGATGAGGAGATAAAAAGATTCTTGGATGATAAAAAAACAATTATTTGATCACCTCAGGCACTGTATGTATTTGAGGTGTTTGTGCATGTACACTTTGGCCTGTACCTCTCAGTCTCTCCTTGTACTTGCCAGCTGCAGCCTTTTTTTTAAATATGCCTTACTGACAGACAGAAAAAAAGCTGTTAAAGTCTTTTGAGTGAGGCAGAAGAGACTGTTATTCTAGAAGTTCATCACATTCGTGTATTTCTATGGTGAAGCTGCAGAGTTAAAGAAAAACTTTTTTGAAACACCCAGAGAGCTGCGCACTTCCTTAAAACAGACTATTTTAGGAAAAGAACAACAACTTTCTTAAGAGATACTGACATACCTCTTTAACCTATACTTGTTCGTTAACCTACATTTTTACTTTTTTTTTCAAGAAAAATCAAGACTTGGCACTCTGTCAGAATTCTATTTACATTCTGTATCTGGAGAGAAAAAAGTACCTCTTCCTACACCTTTGCCATTCAGCTGCTGAGGTTTTCTTTCAAACTGTATGTTTAACATTTCTATATTAGGTCACTCCTCTTCCTAAACCTGTATTTTTCAAACCTTAAGTATAGTACTTCTGCAAATGTCTATTTAACCATTCAAGTTAATTGGTTTCTGTTGGGCTTTGCCAATTGTTTTCAGGGAAGCAGCTTAGTTTGGAATTTTGGAGTGTTTCTCTAAAGTTAACATTCAGTTCCTAATCTCTTGATTGTTAAATATTAATTTATTGGCAGCCCACACTCAGTGTGTCATAATATATTTGATATTTCCTGTGCCCAGAGGACCAACAAAAACTCAGGTCTAAGAGGCGATACATGCTGAGCCCCACAGCAATTCTCTTTTTTTCGTGTGTGTTTATATAACTGTTGTGCCTAGCCAGGCCAGGATGCAATTACATTAAGTGCTGTATAAATATTAGCATCCACTTCATCCTTCACAAGGTTCTTGACCACAATGAAAGGTGCGAAAGATCATAAAAAGGGGTAGATTAATTGAGGACCTTGAAGTGATGTCATGATGGTGGTATGCGTAATTTACTGAGTAAAAGAAGCACAACATAGATGGTCTAAGATCTATTCTAAAGGTTAGTCAATTTTTTTTTTACCTCGTCTTTTTTTTTTAACCATTGTCCCTCATATTAAGACTTACATCCAAATCAAGTGCTATAGCATCTTACCAGATCATTTATTTCTTCTTTATGCTGTAAATATTTTAGTAGCTTCTACCATGAATTTGATTCAGTTATTGAAATAAACTGTTTTTCCCACCATCCAATTAAAACCAGCTCTAGTCCGAAAAAAAAACAGTGTTCTTGCCAAGCAAGCATATCTAAGCCTTTGCTAAGTCTTCCAGCTTTACAGGAATTCATAAAGCTTAATTAAACTTGAGATGCAACCGTCAGTGAAAAAAAAATCTTGGAGGAAAACTGAAGGGTCACAATTGCTTTTTAGTCTGAAAATTAAGGTAAATGCAAAAAGTGTTTCATATGTGAATAAAATACGTTGGTGCACTGTTTATTCTTATTATCTCACATTCCAGCTATCCTCTTATGTATTAATGGAAAGGTCATGTAGTTTCACTGTGGCTTTGAAAGTGTGTCTACACTCTGTTGAAACTTCCTATAACAGTACTCCTCAGGGAATGACTGCATCTGTCTCAGCTGCAGTAACCCAGGGAGACTACTTCCTTGCCTTTCTTCAGATAATGGAGCAACATTTTCACAAACAGCTGACTGAAGAGCAAAGCTACACCTCACTGGCAATTGCCGTAATTAATTACGCTTTGCACAGTTCTTTGAACACCTCAAGCTGTGCAAAGTTATCCAGAATAGGTAGGTCTCTTTAGTGAGATTTGGTAGCAAAAGAAAGAAGTTCTTAGGAGTCCAAACTTTATTTTTATTAGCATGGTGCTGGCCTTGNTTCAGGTGATCATTCTAAACCTTTTTTTTTTTTTTCTTTTTTTTTTTTTAATTTGAGAATGAAAAAAGATTCTAATCCAAGGTTCATTAGTGTCTTGCATTGAAAATGACAGAATACATCAGTACATCTAAAATGCAGTGTTTGAAGAAAGTAAAATGTATTTTATTCAGTGTCCAAAAGATTTCAGCCTGATAAAGCAAAGGTTGGAAAGTATAAACGTACAATTTCAAACATCTTGTGAACTATTCTAATGCTTAATCTTGAGTTTGATGAACTATTAATGCTCCCTCAGTGAAGTGTTGCCAAAATTTCCCAGTATAAAAATATATATTTACTTGACCAGAGAGAATTTGCTGAATTTTTGCTAATTCAATATATTCATTTGATGAACATTGGATATAATAATGGGTTTTCAGGTGAGGATGATTTTATTGTATGCTTTAAAAACCTTAAATCAGACAGTATTTTCATTTTTAATGATGGAATTCCCTGAAAACCTTTAATACAGAGGTATTTTTGCTATTCTCCTAATCTGTCTACAAATGCAAGTTAGATAATCAGGCATACAAGCCCTGCCCCAGAGGAGTGACGTTGACTTACGTTCAGTCAACTGTATAAATGAACTACATAACTATTCTTATAAATTTTAATTCATAGTTTGGATAAAAATACGAGACAACGCAATACTTGTTCTGTTGACATAGTTACTTGATTTCATTTCAAATCCTGGAAATGTCTACCTGTCTTTTTCAGTATCATTAATCATTTTAAGAAATACAAAAAGAAGTGATGATATCTAGTAAAAAAACAATCAGAATTTTATTTTAACCATTCTGTAAGCATATGTAAATCATCATTCTTGTTTTACTTAGCTTTTGATCCAAAATTTGTAACATACTGCACTAATCTTGTGTTTTTTAAATAATTGTGCTCTTAAAACACTTGCTTAAGGAAGAGATATACTGCAAGAATAGTAACAAAATATCAGATATATCTTTGTCTCCTTTTATTCCAAAACATTCTTAATAATTGTCTATTACTTTGAGACATCAACATGCCCTTACATGGCTGGAAAATCTGAAACTCTCTGGCACTTCTTACCCTGCCTCTGATGGGAAGTATGAAACTAAAGTAATATCTTCTCCAGGTGGGACAGGTAAGTTTCAACAGACTGTGGAAAAGGTATGGAATGACTGCTGGTGCCAAGCCATGTGAAGTAACTATTAATAATCACTTCCTAGTGCTCCTATTTCTGCTAGGCTGCTGCAATACCAACTGGAAGCTACCAAAGAAGAGGAGCCCTACTAGGCTATTCTTTTCCAGCCATATGGCCTTTTCAAAAGCTCTTTGCTACTACAAGCTGGCCTCTTCCTACCACAAAAAGAATTATTTTTATGGCATTAGGATCCAAACTACATAGAGCACCAGTGAAAGAACTTTTCAACTGTATCTGTTTATAGACCATAGAGAAGTGCTGGTAGGGTTATTGATATCACTGCCCCTCTTGAATCATGAGAAATAATATTTACAAACCTAGTAATGTAGGATGGGACTGGTTGCTACGAAGCACTCTTCACTAGAGCATGCATGGAGCAGAGCTGGTGTTGCTTTCTGAGGGAGCTACTTATTCTGCTTGCTTGACTGGTTGCTATGGTTCAGAGAAAACAGCAGCTGCTCAAGGAAAAGGAGGGGGAACCTCTGACAAAAGGACATGAAAACCATTAGTCTAAAAATTGATTTACTGTTAAGGTAGGGATATCCTGGGCATATTCCTCTGGCAAAGTTGAGAGAGGAAACAGAAAAGATGGGGGAAAATAAAGGACAGAAACATTATTTCATTCCACTCTGATGCTAAGACTTACATTACTGATATTATATCTCTCCGAAGCTTAAATGAATAATCAAAATGTGACAGCGGAGCAATATATCTTTCTATGTCCATATTGCTGATAGTTAGTAAACAAAGGTATTTGAGACAAAATTGTTGTTTCCTGTTCTGAGCACTGAGAAAGATGTATGGTATTTTAGATGCTGCTGTATGGTAACTGTAGGGAAATGCCATTAGTTTTTCAGGAAAAAACATCTCTCATAAATAAATTAATATCTTTAATAGTTTCTTACTTAAAATAGCATAGCTTCAATATAAAAAATATTGAAGAATGCTGTGAAAAACCGCAGCAGAGCATCATTTTAGCTCGCGTTTCCCACCATCGAGAAGTAAGAAAGCAAATTCATAGTGTATAATTTTACCAAGTTCTAATTAGTCAGTTCTACTCCAAATCAAACATGAGGTTGAATTAAGAAAAAAATCCAAAATATTTGAAGCTGGGAGAAGCAGATCATTCTTCCATAAAGAAAGTGGAGAAACTTAACAAAACAATGGTTGTATGTGCTTTTTCATGTAGGAAGCAGTTAATTTTATTGTAATGAGAAACTTGTCAAAAAGGAGACATGGGAAAGAAAAGCTGCTGAGAGGAATAGTTCATGATCTGACCTACAGTCTTAGAGTAAACTTATTGCATGACTATTTTCACATTAGAATTGCAAAGAAAGCTTTGTAGTGGTGTCTCAGGAATTTCAGAAAATGGTTTTCAAAGAAAGGCAATGTGTTCTCAAATCTTTTGTAATTTTTCCCTATAGAAACTGCACACTTATGTTAGTCATTTGGACAGTTAAAGGCCAGTTATATAGTGTTTGATGTCGTAGTTTTGGGTGATATTACTGTTGGAATTTTTACTACTTCTCTTGGGAAGATGATTAAAAAAAAAAATAAATGTAGAGCTATCTGGAGATCTATACCACTCAAATTCAAAGTAACTGAAAAGTAGGTAGATTCTATGACTATGGAATAAACAGACAATATTTGTATTGTACTGAAATTAGCATCAAGTATTCCGTGGTACTTGCTACAGTTCTATTCACAGAACTGAAATAACAAACATTTTAAGAACAGATTATGAACTAGTTGAACAAAACTTTCACTGAGTTTTTTAGTTGCATCACGAATATCAAGAAATATTGAGTGTGTACTAATAAGATTGTAAAGACATAAAAATTGACATAGAAAATGAAGCTGAGAATCACCAAAGCAAACCATGTGATATATATATTATTTTTTCTTTCATTCTACCCATAGAGCTTTTAAATGCTTAAAGTTTGCTGCTACTTGATAGTTCTTTAACATGAAGGTAACTACAGCTCTTTTCCTTTAATTTGTAACTGTTTATCAGTGCAAATTTCTTTGTAACCACTGTCCACTGTTGCACCTATCTCAGTGCAGTTTATATAAACATCTTTCCTTAACAAAAATTTGTGTAATTTTAGAGTACTTCCTTTCCCTCATCCCCGTTTTTGGTTGTTACTGTCTGCTAACTCGTGCCTATAGAGTTTGTGAATTCTTGGGAAGTTTGCAGATCATTAAGTACCCTAGGATGTGGACCTATCCTTTCTTCACCTGTCCTGCAACTAATCAGGAATTGACTTACTGGATCACCAAACCATACAGTGGCTTTTAGATAGCCAGTGATTGGAGATTTTTCCCTTTCCCTTTCCCTTTCCCTTTCCCTTTCCCTTTCCCTTTCTCTTTCCCTTTCCCTTGCCTTCCCTTCCCCTCTCCTCTCCTCTCCTCTCCTCTCCTCTCCTCTCCTCTCCANCTCCACCGCCCTTCCCCTCCCCTCTCCTCTCCTCTCCTCCCCTCTCCTCTCCTCCTGTATCAAAGGCATAGGAACATGAAGATTCTTTATAGAGCGTTCATGCTTTTACCATAGACTAAGTTCATATTTTTTTCTAAATAACACCTCTAATTTACCTGAATTTTATTCAAACTGAATGAAGTCAAATTTGTCATAGTCAAACTATTGCTGAGACACTGGAAATATAAATAGTAACTGTGAGCCTCAGTATTTGTAAATATTGTATTGTTCAGTATATACTAGCTTTGCCCCTCCATTCTTCAAAATAACTAACAATCTTTGATGCTCAACTTAAGAATCTTCTTGATTTTAAAAATTTTTTGAATATTCATATCCTACTTACCTTCAAAGTAACTTTATTATGTTAAAAGTCAGATGTCTAAATGTCTTCATCTTGGAAAAAAAAAACAATAAAACCAAAAAATTGCAGTTCTGAAAGCGTGAACAAAAGTTATGTTGGCATTTTTTTCATAATAATTTTTCTTAACAACTAGTTGAAAAGATTATCTAGTTTTCAAAGTGAAGCACGCAGTTGTCACTGCCCAGCATAATGCTCAATGCTTTACAAGTTTTTTTATAAACGTCTGTAATTCTGTGATCCTGTGTGTCATATTAATTCTGCCAAATAGCATGATGTAACAGAAGTCTAAGATGATTTGAAGGCTAGCATACTTGTAACAAAATTGATCAGTAGCTTAATGACAGCATTGTCTTCTGCAGAAAAGAAAAACAACACAGAAAATTAAAATCTATAGTTGTGTTTCTTCTCCTTTGTTTACCCACTCCTTTGGTGTTTTATGTTTTCTCTGCTTTATATTTACTGCATTGTCTAGTCAGTCATGTCTTCTTGCATACTTATATCAGCTGGTAGAAAAAGTGTGAGCACATTTGAGGAAGATATTTACTAAAGTGTCTGTCAGAAAGGGAGTGGGGGGGTGAGGCTTGTTCCCTTCCGCACATAGATCTGAACAAATGGGTCCAGCTGCAGCCGTAACATTTGCAAAGTATCATGAAAATTAGCAAATCTTTTGTCATTTTTCCAAGGACCCTCTCTGAGCTGTTCTTGTTTCAGTGAATATCGGCTTTCAGTAATAGTTTTTCAGCATATATCACTGTACTAGTCAATTAAGCTATTTTATTAGATTATCATGACCTCATCCATTCATGTAAAACCTATGACTATTTAAAATTAAAATCTTGTTTTTTAAAAATGTTTTGCTTTAGTTTAAGACCTCTGTATTATGTGAAAAAAAGATCAGATGCACGTAACTTGAATAGAGGAAGAAAAATATTCACCTGTCCTGACCCAAATATTTCCAATAAGCCTTAGGATTCCCTTGGATTTTTTGTTTTATGTTGATCAAGTAAGCTAAAATCTAGGGGTTTTAGTTCTTAATGGGGATCCTGTTCCCTTTGAGGTTTACAGTACAGGTACCATTGATGTCAATAATAATAAAATTAGTTCTTATAAATTCTTACATCCTGGAAATGAGAAACAAGATTTTAAGGAGTCTGACCACACTGTGATGAAATCCTAGTTTTCATTGTTACTGTTCAGTTATCTCCTTTCATTCTTGTGAGGACAGTTATGAAAAATGTCAAATCAATTGTAGGGAAGCATTTGGTAATGGAAATTAGCATGCAGAAGGTGGCATAGCTGAATGGGAAAGATGCAGAAGAGAAACATTTGTTTTACCTTCTAAATTAAATAATTTCTCAGGAAATACTTTTCTGATCCAATTAATGCTTCAAATGGTTTTGACATTAACCCAAAGCACTTATTTTGAGGAGAAAATATCTTGAATCCTCCTCCTCTCTGTAACAGTGCACAATGCACTGTTACTGAGATATGCAAGCTACCGTGGCTATTATGAAGCTATGGAAAAGGGTTTTGGAGAAACAGACCCAGTGAAGAAAAGAACTCAAAGGATAAGACTAAACCTTGGATGGTTTAGCAAAAGTTGGTAGTTCACAGGCTTGGAAATGCTGAAGTTACTCCTCAGCTACAACACAATGAAAACTCTGGAAGGACCAGCGGAAAGATCAGAAATATTGATGATAGAAGAAGAGCAAGGCTGAATACTGACACATTCAAATGACTCTCAAAACCAGAACCGTAAATTTAACTTTGAAGAGTGCCCTATTTTTAGTCAATGACAAGTTACTGAGTATTTCTGTTTTTCCTTCGATTTCTTTATACCAGATGTAGTGAAAAGTGAGATTACAGCATGACCATTTACAGTTATCCCTGATTAAGAGATGAGAACCTTCTTTTTAACACCAGTAAAGACTGCCAAAATTACTTAGGAAATATAAAAGGAATCAAAGATTTCTAAAATCAGAGTCTCTGACTTCAGTGCACTTGAAATTAGGCCCTGTTTTCAAAGTCTGCAGGAACTCTGTGTTCATAGAATTCAAGGGTTACAGAATGTTTGTGTTTGTTGCAAATCTTACTGGGAGTTTACATGGAACAAGGAAAAGACTGAAAGTTTCTGTAACTACATAATGAATACACATATTGTTAACAGGTAGCATTAAAAAGTTAAATTTTTTGGAGTCATATAAACATGTTTGATGCAGATAGCCAATATTCATAGGATAGAGAAAGTGATGGAATGAGAGGTTATAGTTGATGAAATGTGAAAAAAATACTCAAAGTGAAATATTATTTAATAGTTAAGGAAGACCACCCCTATCTTCTTTTATGAGTTAGCATCAGGAAATTACCACTGTCAAAGGAAATTTTGAGAGGCAACAAAATCAGTTATTAACTGCTCTTTTATTCAAACGCTACTGCAGCCACAGAAATTCCTTAATCTCTTTAGAGTGTCTCCTCTACTTTTTTTCACTCTTCAGCAAAAGTATTCCAGCAGATAAATTCATTGTTTTAGATAGTGATTTATCTTTACACTTAACTCAAATTGAAACTGCTATCTCATATGCAGTAAAAGTAGAGATTTTGAACCACTGTTAAATGAATATACATTTTAAAATATTTTATACAAATGCCAAATCGTCTTTGTATCTGCTTACCCTGCTAAATACTGTCGCTGCCGAAAAATGTGCCAAAAAACATATAAAGCCTTAGAGAGATTGGCACGCTTGAGAGCCACATAAATTTAAATAATCTCTTTATATCCCAAAATAAGTGGAAGTGGTATTCAGACCAGTCAAGTGCAACTTCACAAAGCAAAGAAAATGGAGTTAACTGTGAGGGAGTCCCAGGGCAGGAAGGATTATTTTGATTAATCTGGCCTAGAAAATTTTAAAATTCCACAAAGATGTTTTATTAAATTACTGATAATCTGGGACAGGGAGAGGAAGGAAGTTTTCTTGCCGTTACAAGTTTAGGACATTTTCCAGTCTTCTAACAAACTAAAATAAGTAAGTTTAAAACTTATGGCCTGAATCCAATCTGCATTTAATTAAACTGCAACAAATATTTTTAAAGTCTTAGAAAGCCTAATCAACTATGGTTGTAATTTTTCTCTCTTGTCAAAGGAATCCATGTACACTTACTGTGCTAAATAAACAGTCACTGGCTAAGGTGTTTAAGAATGAAAAACAAAAATAATAACAATAACAAAAACTCTTGCCAAGTTAATTGCAAACACCTGTAGTCTGATTTCTATTTCAACTCTTCACTAAACTTTGACAAAAAAAAAATACCCAAAGAACTAACACTCTGGGGCATCCATTTATTGCTGAAATTTGCATCTCTGAAACAGCCAAAACAATTTCAAATATGATTTTAGCATTTTTAGCAAAGCAAAATATGGAGGAAAATTGCAATTTTATCAAAGTAGTTCTTTTCAGAATGTTAAATAAAAGTTTCCGAAGAGGCAAGGGGATTCAAGCATTAGAGATTTTGTATTTTGTAAATACAAAATGGAGTAAAAATAAACCAATGGACAGCAGACACCACTTATTGAATCAGGCTGGAATCCAGCTGTCTTTCCATCCAGTTGAGTACTCTAATGATTACACTATGTAATGTCATTCTTATCCTTTTCCTCAATTAATATTTAGTTACATGAAGTAGGGACTCTTCAAAAGGAGATTGATATTTACTCATTCCAGAGTATCCTACAAGCCAAGAGTTATCATACTCTCTTGAGATGTGGAAGAGCCAAGTTCAAGTCTTTGCTCTAAATCAAGTGTAAAGAGAGTTTTGGTCCCAGCACTTCAGCACAGCAGATAAGTGCTCTAGCAACTTTACAGGCTGTGGGTGGAAGTAGCCACCGCCTCCTCCAACTTTTTTTGTGAATGATATTGAAACTTGCTGGTAGATCCAGCTGTCTCTTTCCATATTTCTCTTGTTCTTGATATAAAGTTGCTTATGATGTGTTATATTTCACTTCATTCTGCTAAGATCCTTATTCACTGGGAAAAAAATTGGAGATCACCATAAAACAATTTTAAAACATATTGCCTCTGCTTATTGCAAAATAAAATAATTACACAGAACCGTGAATAAGTACCAGCACTTTTCAGGGATTAGATAGATCAACAGATGAGTGGTGTGTGTGTGAGGGGCAGCTATTGCTGAATAAGACAGTAGCTCAAGATCACCATCACAAGGTTAGTAAGTATAATACAGTGTTAAATAAGGTAACTTTCTAACTATAATCAAGCCAAGGTTTAGAGAAATTCAGTTAGCCTACCTTTTCTTTTGAATGAATTAGCCATACTAAACCCCTACACTGATCAAGTCTGCAGATAGAAATGTGCTTTAGGCAATGGGAACCCTAATGAAGTTTACTTTGCTGCATGAGCAACATAAGGGGAAAAAAGCTTCTTAAAAAGACTAGACAGGGCCTAACCTGGACAGGCAGAGGAATTAGAGAAGCCCTAGACACAGAACTGAAGAAAAAAATAAGAATTTATAGATAGATTCAACGATGTCTCAAAATTGCTGTCATAGCTGGCTGGATCTAAGGGAGGAACTTGCAGCAGACAGGCCAAAGCCTAAAAAACTGTAACTATTATTATGCCAACTACGTGCTCCCATAGGCTAGCGTCAGAAAGCTTTACCACTGCCTGTCTGCTTCCATTGCTGCTGGTCCAACATCTTTAAGGAGTACTTAAAAAGACAGGCATAAAGGACATTTTTTTCATTAATCAAGATCTTCTTTCTCTTCTGTCTTCTCTGTGGGTGCTATTTTATAGATGCAGAACTGTCCGTGCCAAACATCTATCTAAATTTGCTTATAAACACCGCAACCACTTTACAAATTGGTTTCTCCTACAATTCTCTGTGATAATAAACAAGCCATCCCAGCAATGAAACATGCTTTTGCTCTCTTTTGACTGCTGTTCAGACTTGTTTCAGAGTATGAGAACTGTTCACTCTTTCATTTATCAAGATTGTGTTTCTTTTTACTGCAAAGAGATCATAAATAGCAATATGGTGAAAAAAAAAAAAACACCACAAACAAAAACCAACCAAAACCAACTTCCCACTGAAGAAGAAAGGTTAGATGAGGCTTTAAAATAAAATAAAAAAAAAAAAAAAAATTTAACAATGTTAACACAGATCACATAGCTTGAGATGTTGACTTTCTTGGTAACGGTTGCTATGTAAGGTAATCTGATTTGATGCCATCAACTATAATGAGTGAATATTTCAGGATTATTGCACTACATTAACAAAAGAATAATGCAGAGACTAAACAAATAAGTACAATGAATTTCAACAGTCAAATGAAAAGAAATACAGTGGTGAGTTAAAATTACAAAAAGAGAAGAAAAAGAAAAGAAAGATGGGTGAAAAAGTAAAGATATTAGGCACTGATTGCACTTTGGAATTTATTTCAGTAAATTCTACATAGAAACCATTATCAAATGACAGATACCAACCATAAGAAACAAACCATGATTCTGTCTTCAAGTATTTTCCCATTAACAAGAAAAAAATTGATTTGGTGGAAATTCACTTGTCCTTTACTCACAGATTGCTTCAACAACATTTCATTGTTCATTAACCTGTGGATATGAGACTAACGTTCTCTGCATGCAAGTGCATTGATAGTCTTTCTCTTCTCCAGCGGCTCTTTATGAATGTTCAGTAGATACTGCCCTGACTTACAGCTTGCATTCATTTACACTTACTGTTCGATCATGTATACAGAACTGAGATTTAGCTGCATTTGAAAAGGAGGTCATGATTCAACTTTGATTTTTGTAAACATTTATCATTAAAGTAAATTTAAAAAAATCTGTATATGTAGTTTGGACATGACCTAAAAGATTCTCAGAATTAGTTTTCAACCTTATTCAAAGCCAGTATCACAAAATTATAGGTGAGAAATGTCTCCTGAGTAAGCTGTCTTACAAGACGTGTGTGTCCTTACTTTGGCTGTAATATAAAAAAGATACTCCTTAAAACTGTAATTTGATTCTACAGTGGGTGATCTGGTATTCTGGTCATGCAAAGATGTGAAACTAAAATATTGACTAAAAGAAAAAAAAAAAGGCAAGCAAAAGCTGTCAAATCTTTTTTAGGCTTGGTTTAAGGTGTTGCTGATACTTCTTGTCAGCTTTCTTTTTTAACCACATCTTTCAGCTCTATACATTGTCAAATTATAATCATTTAAGCATTTTACAAATTCTCAACACTTCAAATATTTCATTCTCTGCAGTAATCTTTTTAGGGTATCTTAAGTCTAATTTTTCATCACCGTTGACTATTCACATACCAATAACTTATCTACATGGCTCCTTTCTTTGAAGTGAACAAATAAAGCTGTGGGTCCCTCTGGCTTTTCAAGCAGTACATATTACAGTGACTCTCAAATTAGCTCCTTTCATGAACACTTCATGGTTTTCATATTTTGAAATGTCAGAGTAATGGAGATACTTTATTATGGGCATTGTAGTGCTTATACTTCCTGGTTTAGATTGTCATTCAGACCTACCAAGTCTTCAAAAGTTTCCTGTACTTATTTTCTCAGCATTTCTGTCTTTCACTTCAGTCCAAATGCTTTATGTTGGCAGGAAATTTGCAAATGTCATTCCTTTCTTCTGATATTCTTCTTTATATGTATTATACCACATGCTCAGTCCTCCTGAATCACCCTTTTTAATGGGCTTTGTATCTTTGTACTTTAGGTCTCTTTTCAGACTAAGCCAAAAGTAATTTCTATGTAATTCATCACGTTTTGCTTAAAAAGGAGAAGGAAAAATGTTCACTTTATCCCTACATTTCAGCTACTGCGTTCTCATTATCCCTTCTTGTATCTGAAAAGAAACAATATTTCAAAATGCTTTGGCTCCTTTTCTTTAGGAAACCACCATGTTTTTCTTTCTACTTGTTACTTTTTCCCTCATTACACAGTTCTGCTTTAACAACACTTACCTGCCATCAATTTCCTTCTGTCTCTTAGTTTCTCATTCAGATGCAGCTCCTGTTCAATAGCTCTCAGCTTCTGCCTATGACTGGCAGCAAAGCTTAAAGTACAGCTCTGCACCTTCTTCCCCACAGTCTCAAGAGGAGATGTCTGAACCACGTTTTCAAAAGCTCGCATCTACACTCTTTGTCATTTATACCCACATATACATTAGCTGCCTTCCCTTGCCATCTAAATTATCTTATCACTGAGCTGTCTAGGACTCTCTTTAGTGTAACAATTTCATTTCACAGCAAGTACTGCACTTTCCCTGTCAGCTCTTTAATTACAACGTCAGGAAAATTGGTGGAGGTTGAGGAGGAAACTACTATTTGTCTTCTGCTTCGAGGGTGGAGGTTGTGTGTGTTGGGAGGGGGAAGAGGAACATAAAGGCAGTGAAGAAAAAAAAAAACAAAACCCCTGCCTAAAAAAGAGGAGAAAACATTTCTTATTCCTAACAGGACAATCTCAAAAAGAATTATTTGTGCACTTCCCTGGACTTTGAGACTCTTACACCAAGGAAAGAGTCTGCGTATCTCTAAAACCTTCTATAGTATCATTGATTGTCCAGGTACTGCCTATAATTTTGTTGGCACGTTTTAACCTGCCTTTGGCAATAGGTTGTATAAACATTCCTCTGAATACTTTCATCCAAATAAAAACATCTCGTTATTCATCTAAGTAAACATATTACAGACTTCATATTTTTCTTCTGCGAATGGCTTTACTTTCTACCGGGTTTTTTTTTCCGAATGTACAGTCTCTGCTTATTGAGTTGATTCTAAAATTGGTTAACTGAGAAGATGCTGCTATTGTCCAGATCCATGATGAGTTTCAAATATTGTAGCTCCCATCTTCAGTGTAAGTGATGGAGAGATGCCAGTTTGCATTGGTGAGGACTAAAGGGGCAGAGCTACAAACCTTGAAAGTTCCGACAGCTTAGTTTTCTGTGTCACTAAGCACTGAATAATTTGAGAGTCAGATCTTTTGACCTTCCCTGGTAATTTTTCGATAATCATTCACAGACTGTGATGTTGTGCAAGACCCCAAGAAAGGGTTTTTTGCACATATGAACCCTACAGAAGTTACTGGAGAAGCGATGACAGAAGGATGGATGTGTGATTACAACCTGGGCCTTTTACTATTATTGTTCCTTTGATAGATAAACAATTAAACAAATAAGCAAATGTATGCTTTACCTTGTCCTCTGTAAAATACTGCTTCCATTTTTTTCCCCATAAGCATGAGAAATTCTCTTTATTTCCTGTCTATTGATAGTGTTCATCTCTCTTCTCCTTTTGGTAGTGATACAGTGAATCATACGTATTCTGAAGCAAGAAAATATTCTACCAATATATGTCTCAAGAATTAAAAGTTTATGTATGTAAGCATATAGTTTTCAAACTATTAATTGCTTACTTACCTTCAGACCAGCAACAGTCCCATGCACACTGAGGTGGGTTGATCTTGGCTAGACACCAGGTGTCCACCAAGCCACTCTATCACTCCCCCTCCTCAACTGGACAGGGGGGAGATAAATACAACAAAAGGCTCATGGGTCAAGATAAGGACAGGGAGGTCACTCAGCAATAACTCACTGGCAAAACAGACTTGACTTGGTGAAAGTAATTTCATTTGTTAGCAATCAAATCAGAGTAGGATAATGAGAAATAAAACCAAATCTTAAAACACCTTCCCTCACCCCTCCCTTCTTCCTGGGCTCAACTTCACTCCTGAGTTTCTCTGCCTCCTCATCCACCAAGCAGCGTGGGGGGTGGGGAATGGGGGCTGCAGGCAGTTCATCACAAGTTACCTCCGCTGCTCCGTCCTCCTCACATTCTTCCCCAGCTGCAGTGTGGGGTTCCTCCCACAGGAGACAGGCCTCCATAAACCTCTACAATGTAGGTCCTTCTCATGGGCTGCAGTTCTTCATGAACTGCTCCAGCATGGGTCCCTTCCACGGGGTGCAGTCCTTCAGGAACAGACTGCTCCAGCATGGGTCCCCCATGGGGTCACAAGTCCTGTCAGCAAACCTGCTCCAGTATCGGCTTCTCTCTCCACGGGGCCACAGGTCCTGCTAGGAGCCTGCTTGTGCACGGCTCTCCATGGGGTAACAGCCTCCTTCAGGAATCCACCTGCTCCACCACCACCACTGATAGGCTCGGACTTGGCCAGCAGCGGGTGTGTCTTGGAGTCGGCTGGCACTGGCTCTATCAGACATGGGGTAAGCTTTTAGCAGCTTCTTGCAGAAGCCACCCCTGCATCCCTTGCCACACAAACCCAATACACACATACAGAGCTCATGGCCAAAATTGTCAGAACCTGCCTCAGTATATTCACACCGAGTTGAGAAAGCAGGAGCATATAGCTTCTATTACAGGTATATATGCAGCAGTAGATATAAGGGCCATGATTAGTTGTCGCTATACTATAATGCATTCCTAGACTTTAACTCGGTGAAATGGACAATAGCAGGCACATCCAAAATGTTAAGTCTTTTAAATAAATAAAAACCCTATACCCTTCCCCCCCAAAAAATCACCTCATACTAAAGCATAGAATGCATGGTATATCATTTATGATATGTAAAGCATACCAATACAGCAGTGCACCCCAGACATCACAGACCACTGAAAAATAGAAACTTAATACTTAAAAGACTGGTTTTGAAGTCCACATTAGAACCTCAAGAGGCATTTAGATTCCAAAAATCTGTTGTCACAAATAGTTTAAAATTATAAATTTCCTATCTAAGCACCCTTCAAGTTACAGTGATGTGGGTGGAGATCATCCAAAAATGAGAAATTCAAAAGCCCACTATCAGCCCAGCATTTTATTGCTTGCTTTAAAACCTTACAGACCTGTGTGACACGTGAACTTTGAACATTTATTACTGAAATGAAATAGTTGCACATTTTAGTATCTTCAAAGGTATAGACAGTTGGTTTTGAAAGACAAATTCTTTTAACTTCCTCTATTAATTATTTAAAATCTTTTTTCCGATGATATCCTGCCTTGATTCCTTGATTCTGACTTCTTGCTCTTCTATAATTCTAGACACGATTTGCAGTTTTATTTTTAAGGTAATATGTAAGTTTAAAAAACAAAACCGAGACATCTTTAAGGTTACAACAGTTCCACAACAACTTATCACAACAATAAAAAATTTAATATATTTTAAGGAGAAATTGGATAAGCTAAGAAGATTAATGAATAAAATAACATTTGAAGCAAATAATACTTGACCTTTTTAAGGATGTTTAATAACTTATATCTGTAACCATATGCAAACTCAGAATCAGGGTTGATATGGTTTATTCACGTAATGTACATTCTGAAAGACTTAAAAGCATATGCCAATTAGTGTGCACAGATGCCTTACTCAGTGTATATTAAGCCATAGATTTTTGACGATCAGAGGAAGTTGGATTAAGCATTAGGACAGCGTGAGGGATTTCGGAGGCCTGAATTCCTTTCCATGTCCAAACAAAGGTTGAACTTGAGCAAACTATTCAATACCAGGTCTTCCTAGGTGAACATTTACTGACTCTCAGTAAATCAGAAGTTACCATTTCTCTCTAGAAGTCCATAAATTATCTTTTTGCTTATTTGCTTCTTTGCTTATTGCTTATTTGCTTTCACTTTGAGCTACCTAGATGCCAACAATTCTACCTTTGCACTGGGAAAGTTTAAGTCAGAAACTGGGTATTTAAAAAACTAGGTATTTCTCAGGGGTGGATCCAGCATGACAATATGGATGTACTCGGCTATAAACTATTTTGAGGAACTTCATGTGAACTGTTAAAACTGTGCCATGTTATAAAAAAGAAGCCGAAGATCCCTGGTCAGAGGAAGCATTAGTCTAGCCTAGTAGTGAAGGTACTTTGGGAAGCACAGGAAGAGGAAAGAACAATTTTGGTTCTGATGCATACTGTAGGAATCGCTTCTACAATTTTTTCAGTGTCTACTTTACATGAAATTCATACACAGACTTTGAACAGGGTTTGGATCCCACTGTGTTCTCTAAAATAGTCTAGAAACTCCTCATCCATCCATTATCCAGCTAAACTTTCACTGTGGTTTTTTTTACCCTTTTTGGTTTACACATTAAGAAAAACAGATGAATACTCTTCTACAGGCAAAATAAACTCTAATCTGGTGATAAGACATTTTCCAAAATTGTAGGATATATGGTTTCAAAACCCTCAGGAGTTGAAACAGGATTGCCAGATATCAAAACCTGTGTCTATCATGAAAAGTATTGAGCACATTTTTCCCTGTGCTTTCAAAGCTACAAGGCACTTTTCCAGAAGCCCAGTGTCTTAGGATGGTTAGTTTCCAGAAAATATTACTCATACAGATAAATTTTGCATGTAAAAAGCGACCATGTCACAAGCACACTGGAACTTCAGTTGTGCTGGAGTTTAGCTGCCCAGAACTGCAAGAAATTACAGAATATAAAGCTAGCAAACTTTAATTATATTGTACTTATTGATTAAAAATATGTACTTGCATGTCTCAAAAAAGAGACTGGTTTACGTAAGAGAAGTTTTAAGAGACTGTCTAGAGAGGGACCAGATTTTCAGGCATAAATAGACAAGAAAATCTTGACGGTACTCTAATGTAAAGATTTACAATATATTTCAAGCATTTACAGTTTGTTAGGTCTAGACCTAAGAAGGCTGCATTAGTTTGTGACCCATATCTTCTCAATGAGCTGTTTTGGGTATCTTTTGAAGCATTCATCTCTTCTTAGAAAGCTTCGCAAAAGTTTCAGCCCTATTATATGCTATTGTTTCCCTTTCCAATTTCTGTAGTGTGTAGGCTACACCAAATTCTACTCCTTCATGCACAGGTAGTGTTGCAAGGATAGGTCTCACACTTAAAGTTAAAGGACACTGGTCTATAAGAATTTCCTCATACTCCATGACTGTGGCCCGCAGTGTATGATGATACAGTGATCAATGACTGCCTTCCCAGAGATGTGTGGCTACTCTCAGCTGATCTGAATGAGTCAGCCTCCTTGGAGTGTGTAGCTCTGATTCTTCAATGTATAAATCAAACTATGCTATCAACAAATTAATGCATTTATTTCTATTTATTTCTATGCAGGTTTTTACTGTATTGTGGCAAACATTTTCAGCAGGTTTAAGCTGAGACTAAAAATATCTTCAAATTCTGTTTAACATTAAATAATCTCATGGATCTTTATTAATGATAACTTTGCTTTACTCTGTCATTGTAAGGTTGGCACGTAGATTAATTCAACTAAAAATATGTCTTCATTCTGGAACTTTCCGGTAACTCGTGCGAGGTTTTGAAATGTGGCAACTTGGTGACAAATTCCTATTCTTGTCCCATTGCGTTGCTGTTAAACATGGCATTAAGGTCAGTCACACTTTTGAAAAGTAAGCTTAGAAGGACAGAGTGCTGCATCAAAGATATAAGTGAATGGAAATTGGTCTTCTATTTTGATTAGGTGTTGGGTATTGACTTTGCTGTTTACCATCCATAAAAATAAGATGGAAATATTTTGGTACTGTGTAATTATGGAGCTGCACAACTATTGATTTTGGTCACCATTGGTAAAATTTTAATTAAATCATGTAAACATGAAAGTTAATATTTTCTTGATGTTTGTCTTAAAGTAGAATTTTAAAAGCTCCATAGTATTTTCCTAATTTGATAGTATTGAAAAAACACTGTAAAAGAAAAAAAAATAAAAACAACTCATGGCTAGTGTTAATAGCTTTTGAAAATCATTAGACGTGTTTTTCCTTCTATCGTACCTTTGGTAAAATATTTCTAGATATCAGTACTTCATTAATGCTTATGCCTACAGATACTTTTAATCCTTCCTCTGTTTTGCTTTCTTCAGACTACAGAAGGGACATAATATAGACTATTTTGAAAGCCTAAGGCACGTAGCAAAGCAGTCCATAACTGCTTTGTTTTTTTGAGAAAATGAAGCGCACTTTTTTTTTAGCCATGTTTCTCCCAAAGTTTTCTATAAACAAAGAACAAAAGTTTGATTTAGTAGCAGCCTAATATGAGATTGTGCCTGGGGATTTGTGGTAAATGCCTATTAAATCTGTAGATCTTGATCCCAAGCCAATGGAAAGACTCCTGCAGACCTGAAAGCAATTAAGACTGGTTCTGCTATCCTTAATATTAGGGAGCAGGGAAATTTTTCTTTCCGGGTGTCCTTAAATCCATATCTTACTCAAAGGCACAAAGTAGGGAAACAGCACAAGCCCAAATAGCAGCTTTCTGCATCAAGAGCAGGGGGTGGGAAATAAGCTAGGCCATTCAGATACTGTGCTCTCTTATGGAGCAAAAGCATTGTGTTACACCACTCAGTTATTGACAAAGTGGTTTTTTGTACACCTAATTATGTATCGACTAAATATATTGAGTATAGAGTATGTTTGTATATGTTGACCTGGTATCCCGAGGTTTAACAAGTTGAAAGTCAGCAGTTTGCCTTTACTGTGAAGGCGGCCAGCAGCATACTGGATGGTATTGACAAGAATGCAGGCAGCACGCAGCGGGGAGTGATCCTTCTCCTCCATTTGGCACTTGTGAGGGAGCACCGGGAGTCCTCTGTCCAGTTCTGGACTCCCCAGTACCAGCTGGGCCACACCATACTGCAGTCAGTGAAGATGAGGGCCCCCAAGAGGGTGAAGGAACGGGCACAACATGTACAAGGAGAGGTGGGAAGAACTTCAACCTCCTGATGAAGGGTGTAGGGAAGGCAGAGCCAGTCTCTCCTCAGAGATGCACAGTGATAGGACATAAGGCAGCAGTCACAAGTTGCAACATGGGATTTCTGGTTAAATACAGGGACATATTTTTTCACTGTGAGGGTGATCAAACTTTGGGAAAGGTTGTCCATAGAGGTTGTGGAAACTCTAGAGATATTCAAAGCTTGACTGGGCTTGGCCTTGTTCAGGCCCTAAGCAACCTGATCCATGTAGGTCCTGCTCTGGGTAGGAGGTTGGACTACATGTCTTCTAGAGGATACTTTTAGTTATTCTATGACTGTGATGAAATCAGTGGAGTAAGGGCTGAATCTGAGAGGAGGAGGAGGTATTTACTGATCTTACTGAGTCCTTTTGCTTCAAGAGGGAGGAAAATGGACTATTAATCTCGTTCAAACACTTACCCATTGTCTGAATAGCATGCTAGGAAGTGAGTCCATCAGCTGTGTCTCTTTGTCCATAAAAGATCTAATATTCCCTTATTTTACAGACCAGGGTCCCAGGGGATAGATTCTCTAGATATACCAGCCACGTGCTAAAGCTAGTAAGTATGTAAGGAAAATATATTCTTGCCAGTTTGAGAAAAAAAATTTTTAGCTCTACATCAATTAGTCAAATCTGTTTAAGCATTACCTTAAATATTTATTGACTTTCCTAAATGTACCTTAGAGTTCTGGTTTAGAGTATGCCCAACTCTGAAGTCCACAGCAAATGGTAATAAACTGAACTTTTTTCAGTAGGACAATGTAACAGCATGCTTCTTGGGACTTGCTGTAATATTGTGTCTAAACTACAATACTGCCTAAAGGGAGTGGCACTGGACAGTGTTTTAACTCTCTTCCTCCCCTGCAGTCTTTTATCATTTTTCTGGAAAATAAAATATTCTCACACCACCAGTATGATGCCTCAAGGATTTTTTGTTAAAGAGCCAGACAGCCTTTTCTAGTTGTAGGAAGTTCCTGCATCTATGTGTGATTTTAAATGCCGTACTGTGTTATGCCCTTTGTACTGTTTTCTCCAGTGTAGCATAGGTAAGAGAATATTGGTACTGAATTTAATTTTATAAAGAAATCCTGTCAAATATGCATGCTATTTAAAATCCTAAAAACTATCCTGCGGGTGACAGACCAAGATTGAATTGCATAGAAAAAGATTTCTCTGGTCAACCTCAGTGCAATGCTTGGGCAAGAGGGACAGAAATATTAATATGCCAGTTACCATTTTCATTACAATTTATATTATTGATTCCAGTAGCTTTTGTTAGCATAATAATGAGCATACAATCTAAATGAAGAAAATCTGAAAACAAAAGACATAGCTAATGCATATATAAGTACATATCTACCACAAGAATTTTTTTCCTTCCTGTCCATGCTCGTTACATTCGTAACACATCTAATTGATTTATAATTCAATCCTAATGGACTTTATGGGGTCTTTTCTTACTTTCCTCAGTTTTGGGAATCTCTGCTTGGAGTATGACTATAACTGACAGGAGTAGGCAAACTGGGTGCACTGATGTACTGAATGTTAACTTTTATATATAACAGAATATATGTTGTGTGACTGTGAGTGGATGTGTAATAAAAAACTTAAAAAAATGTCACTGTATGCATGAATACCTGATGGGTGGTGGGTTTCTGTCAAGAAAGGCTATTTAGGAACCAAAAATAAGCTAAACGGGAATGCCAAAATAATATCAGAAAGTGTATTACATAGGAACAGTCCATTTTGTATTCCATATATACCATGTATGTTCTAGAAATATGACATCCTAGAATGTTTTATACGGTTTTCAAAATGCTAAAAGAAAAACAAGAATAACAGTCCTGCCTGTAAATCCCAATATTATAATCATTAACATGAATCCAAATTGTACAGGGCACAAAGGACACATAAAACTTCTTTAAATGATCCAAAACAGCTACTTTCTTCCTTGACTTAAATTCAAAGTTCAAAAACCTGATCAGACTGGAAACTAGTTTCTGGAATCTCCTCTGTCTCACTGAATTAAGCTTCATTTTCAAACCCAGCATGGGCAACTAGTATGGGACTTTAAAATGATACAGCCACAATGTCCAAAACAGCTCCCACTGGCCCAGATCTGTACCTAATGGGGCACCAAGGAGATGTGAGGCTCTGTGGTAGACTGATTATTTTTTAAAAGAAAACTGCTTGAAGCTGTTGGGGATTTAGACAGTTAGAAAACATGTTCTGGTAAGGAAATTGATATTCACAGAGCAGGCAAAGCAGAGTAAGTCCATATAGGTGAATAGTACAGTAATGCAGTAAATTGAGCTGTATAGACACTCTCTCCACCTGTGAACTGTAAGACATTTATTAATTTAATAGATATGCAGTGTATTTGCAGACAGAAGGAACATGACAAATACTTAAGTGCCACAGAGTATGAACAAATGCTTATAATTTTCCACCTTTGACTCAATAAGGAGTATGGTTTCATTTGATTCCTTTATCAGTGAAATCAACCACTATGGCCATTCACTGGACAGGCTTGGAAACTGCAGGAATTAAACGATTCACCATAGAATCTGCTTTCCAGCACCACATTATCACTGTCAGATTTGCACATTTGCTTTTTCTTTGGCTTTTTGTTGACTTATTTTTCTGTGCTACTGAAGTTATTATGCTTATGAACACGATATAAAAATGTTTTCCAGCAGCACAAATTTAAAACGTGATTTTTACGTGTCAAATGCCATTACTTCTTTTCCTTCTACCTCTACAGAGAAGAAATCAGATGTGAAAATATATTGTCCTAAGATATGGGAGGCTGGGGGGATGGAAGGACAAAGCAGCACTCCCTTTAGAGTGGCAATGAATGAAACATATGGTAGTTTGAGATCTTGCAGAAATTATTTCTATAGTCCTTTGTCGGATCTCAAGAAATTATCTTTGGGTACGTAATGGACAATCTCATTGTGACAAGAGACCTGAGTTGGCATCCACCATTCTTCTATTGCTTCTGTTTGGCTTCTCCTGTGTTATTTTAGATGGTCTTACAATCTCTGGAGACAGACCATAAAGCAAGCCTCAAGATTATGAATATGACCATGTAACAGCCAGTACAACAAACAGAGAATAAAGCAGTTGTTTTCATGGCAATCCATATTAATGAGGATCATAACATTCTACCATGGCTTTAATTTGCTATCAGGTGAATGGCAATGCTGTGGAATGGAGAAATACTTCTCATCAGGTTATATGGTCATGCTGATGACTGTGAAATTCAGCTATTTTTGTAAAAAATAAATACATGACATACTGACCTCCAGTTTTCGTAAAATCAGCAGTTTCTGCGAAACCTGTTTTTCTTTATTTTTAAATAAGAGGTTTCATAGGCTTAGCAAAATAAATTTGCCATATTTTTCATATATATTAAACCCAGAAGGAATTATTTTGATTACAGTCCAAATTCTTGTTCAATACAAGTATCTGATTCTTGCTCAGAAAAATCTTACAGGCCTTATCTTCTATTGTGATACATAACATGTTTTCAGAACAACCTCTTGTCCTGGACAGAAGACTTGAGGTGATGGAGAATCCAATGCTCCTCATCTAAATTTAGACCAAAGGGTAATATCCTTAATTGTTAATAAATATTTAAAAAATAAATAAACAAAGAAATAAATAAAAAGAAAGAAAGAAAAAAAAAAGAAGACAAAATCCTAAAAACTTAGTCACAGTTTGCCTTTCTTCAGTTTCTGTATCTAGCTAGCTGGAAATTTTCCAGTGGAATACTTCTCTTTTTTTAAATGGGAAATGGCAGTTTGTCAAAGTCAGAACATTTATTTGAGGTCTATTGCTTTTCTTAGGAAGGGTTTTCAGGTGCAGGATGGGGAGACCTTAGAATAACCAAAACCCCAATGATTCAGAAATTTGCACTGAGTAACAGGGACACCAGTTTAAGCTTTTTGTGACTTGCAACGGGGATATAAACCAAGTATGCCATATTCCACACAGATGCATGAGACATACTGACATGTATTCATACCTTTTTCTGAATGACATGTGAACGTCCTGTTTTTTAATCCAAATACAAATGAAAACATAAAAATAATGAAGTTTACTAAAATTACCCTCACACTACTTCTGTACACGTATCTTTTGTACACACCTTCCCACCAAAGTTTGCCATCAAATCTTTGCTCCATAACAAGTCTGTAAATAAACAACTCTTTAACTGAACAGAAAGCTGTACAATGAATGCCAAGCAACTCGTAGGTTATTTCATGGATATTCAGTCCCATCTTGACCGAGGATGAGGAAAACACTAATTTAGAGTCAACTTTGTTTCCTCCGTCATTCAGTCTGCGCCAAAGACAGAATTTCATGCACCAGGAAAATGTACACTATACAGGCAGAGGATGTGACAGAGGCGGACAATGGAAACTGCAGTTGCCTTAAGGCTCCACTTGTCCCATCCCCCAAGTGAATGACTGGGGTTGAGACAGCTGTGCTAACAAACAGCCAACTTCCACTTGCACTAGTTATTCAGTATCATCCTGAAGAATGCACTACATTACTCAGAGTGGTATCTGTGAGTAAACTTGCTGTGGGGATTACTGCTACCCGTGAGATAGCCGAGCTGTGAGCTGCAAAGAGACCCGCTGTACTCTGCGGTACCACCCAGACAAAAAAATCCGCTCTCTGTGAACATGTCATTTTCTTCACTTAGTGCTGAATTGGATTTGTCTCTCATGGACTGAAATGAGAAGATGGCATGACACGCTTCTCTGACATATGTATGCATCACTAACTTCCTGAAATAACAAGTACACTGCATGTCTGCACAGAGGCAATGGATGCTTCTTAAAATGCACATACATATTTTATAGCCTCATTATAGCAGACTGGCTTTATATTTCTCTTTTAAAGTCTTGTATTTTTAGTAAGGTATTTTCCCATTGTGACAGTCAATCTAACAAAATTATGATAATTGGATTTATCAACATATCATTTGTTGCCCTCTGGGTGAAATTCACATGCTCTCTAATGAACTGATGAGATTTGAATGAATCACACATTTCTTACATGTGAGAGAATCAGATATTTTCCAGCAGCATAAATATACACAGTTAAAATTATTATGCTTGATTTTATCTGAAATGTGGGAAGAGTTTAGGTAGAGAAAGAAAATAACTTCATGTACCATTGCATTTTAAAATGTATAATTGCAGGTATAAGAAAATCAGACATTAAGTTCTAGCAACTTGAAGATTGGGGTTTATGAATCTAAGCACATGGTCGAAAAGGTTTTCCTGGAAAATTTGTATCTGAATGTGCTGTCATAAGATTGGCACTGCCTTGGGTGCCTTAAATCATGTGCTAAAGGCAGAGCTCACAAGAATTAGCTTGCTGTTGGAAAATTTACCTTCTAAATCACATTTTCCCAAATGCAGCATATCAGCAATGCCTCTCTTTGGAGCAGGACCCAATTCATCAGGCAGAGAGTCACTATATTTGCAGAGTCGCTATCAGTTTTATTTCAAAGGTCAGATCCTATAACAGGGAAGAAGCAGTAGCTCTGCACTACACCTGCTTGTGATGGAATCAAAACATCAGGTGAGGCAAAGCAGAGAGTCTCATCCACAATCTGAAAGATTGCAATTTTGCTAAACAAAGTGAAAAGTGAATTAAAAAAGCCTGTTATGATGGAAGCCTATCACAATATTGGCTCACTAACCAATGTAGTAAATATTTGTGTATTGACAGCACAAAATTGAAAACTGTGAGCCAGGCTTCAAAATCATTGCATCCACAAATCACAAATTTTAATAATCAAGATTATTATGAATTGGTCTGTTTTCTAATTTCTCAGGGGACTTCCACTTCATATTTTCTAATACAACACATATGTGTGAGTCATGCCAGTTCTTACTCATATATATCTTGTACATTGTACAGAGTGCATTGTGTCTCTCTGCTTCAGGGTTCCTTTCTTTGATGATCAAACTAAAATAGCTGAGTCAGTAGATTTTTTTCTGTTAATAAATTTACATAGATATATTACACCAAAACCTTTTAGAGTAATAAGAAATTATAAAGCACCAGTGTTCCAGTTTGAGACTGTTGCCCTAGTACCAGCAAAAAGACTATATATGGTTACATGTACATAAGTTGTACCCTCAACAGCAGGACTAGTGAAGCCTAATTTCCAATATATCTCTGTCTTTTTCCCCCTAAAATACACCCCTTTGCCTATTACAGCAAGTATATCTTGCCACCCTATCACCTATGAAACTTTCACAGAGCAAGGAACAGCAGTATTGGTCTGGAATAATGTGCACATTAACTGGCTGGCCACTACGAAGCTGTAAGCTAATTTGGGCATGTTGCCTTTACCCTGCTGAGGATAAATATCCCATAGCATTACTGAGTAACCACATCATCTGGTATGCTTCCTAAGTAAAACATGTTGTATGTGGCAAAGCAACTGAAATATTAGCGGACTGATTTTTCTGTTTTAACTCAGATAACTTCATCCAAGCTGTATGTGTCATAACTGATGAATGATGATGAGAGAAGAGGGATAAAAACTGATGTCTAGGTTGGTGATTTACAGCACCTCTTCTAATTCGTAAGGCAGTGAAAATGATGTAGACCTCTAATAGGCTTTCCAAGTATAGATTTTCCAAGAATAACTTCAGATTTTTATCACAAGGCAAGCCACAAGAAGATACCGGGGAAACAAAAGCAAGAGAAATGCTGATATGAAAAACGGCATAGAAGTGGTAAACCCTTTGTCCATGTCAGACCATCTTTAATCACATGGAACTAACTGAGACTAACTGCACCCAGTTTTAACCATGAAGTAATGAAACTGGTACAGCTACCCAATGTATTTGTAGTGGCATAGTTTCATTTTAATGGCAAAAAGATAAAACAATGTTTCTATCTTGAAACTGTCTTTCTCTGGCACTGATAGGCTTTGCTTGCAGATGTTCCCATCTGCAGGTATCATGGAATGCTTCATTTGTTCGGACTCTGAAGCTTGTCTTTTCTCAGTAGGCTGACCATCTGAATTTTATGAGACATTACGACTTAGATATTTTAGATTTTTAGGTTTGTTTCTCCATATTAAGTTCATGATTATTGTACTGCATGTATTCTTTAAACACTATTTGTATTTTATTGCTCCTTGTTGAAGATTTTAGCAAATTTCTTTTAAGCTAACTAATTTTGAATAGATTGGTTTCTTTGGGCAGGTTCTTTAAACTTCCCTTGTCCACCGCAGGGTCAGCAGAATTAGATTTCCTTCTCACAATTCTCCAAAATTCCGTCAGGGCTTCACTTCTGTACTTCAGGCATCTGACTGTAATGGTGAAAAATGCTCTCCATGAAAAAGTTGATAGTAGGGCTGATTACTAGAGGTGAGATAGCTGTATAGCTATAGGTAGCCACGTAAGGACTTAAGGACATCTGAAGTGATAAATCACAGCTATTGCCCCAGAGTTGCCATTCTAACTGCTTTAGAGGAGCAGACAAGCAGCTACTGTTCTGCCTGCTAGAGCTGAGCTGACATAAGGACAGTCTTACAACGTGCCCCGTGTAAACGACTACAGTACCTGACATTCCCTCACACTTGCTTTTAAGAAGAATAACACAGAGCCCTCTACTTTCCATTGCTGTTGTAACATTGCAAAGCTCAAAAAAGGGGCCCTCAACGTAGCTGTCTGGGACAAATTCTGCCCCTGGATATGTGTATCTGATTCAGACTGAGGTCAGCATTTTTTCTCTTAAAAGTAGATGGTGAAGGAATGTCTTATGTACCCTGAATTGAATCATCTCATGAAAAATAAATGAACAAAATTATCATCCAGGAACATTAAAATCTGCTCTAGAGGAGTACTGGGACAAGCAGAAGTCCAGCTTGCCAGCAAGTAATTGATCAGGAAAGCTTTGTTGATGGGTGGTTTTTACATTTGGTATCAGCATCTAACTACCACATGAACATTTTCCAAATGTAAGTGCCAATTCAGGGTACTAAAAAACATTGCATAAAATATAATATTTTGTATTTTAATAAATAGCTGGGAGACACAATGTGGTGCAGTTCAATCTTAAATACTCCAAGCAGTAAAAATTAGTCTAAAATCTGAAATCCTTATTCACTCCTTAGGGGAAAAAAAAAAATAAATCCTGCTCCTGTAAAACCTTGGTCTTTAACTGCTTCAGAGGAAGAATAATGGGATTTTTTTTCTAGCAAATCCATACAGGGCAGACAGAACTTTGGCTTTAAAACCATATTTATGGCAATAAAAAAAGATTTTTCTTAAAAGCAAATAGGCAACACAAGTCATTAGGCACTTTCCTTATGCCTAAGTCTCACACACAGATAAAGCTGTATGTGCACGGGTTAATAAATTCTAACATTTTGAACCTTTAACTTACTCCTCTGTATAAGTCAAGGGATGTATATGGGATGCAGGTATTCTTATCACTCTGATTCTTCAGAGATTTCAGGGTGTTTCTCAGATATCCAAATGACAGTCTTTTATTAAATGAAGTATTCCTTTTTTTTTTTTAATAAATGTGGCAAGTGTTTTCATATCTAGGTAAGTTTATTTGTTTAAATAGCTCCCATATACAGATGAATGATTTGAAAGGAAACAGGAAATCTTGCATGATGGGATACGGTTGCTGAGTGATGTCTGTGGGGACTGCTTAGTGTTGATAAATAACTAAGGAATTTGTCTATCAACATTTTGCATAAACGTCAGTCATAGAACTTGTGGTTGGGTTGAGGCGGCCCTGAATGACAATGTATTTCTCATTTATGTACAAGCTTTAAAGGGGAAGAATAGGGAAACAGAGAACTTATCTCAGAGCAGCATACGTTTTTTGAATGTGGGTGTCCTCCAGCAGAGTCTTCTCCAATTGCTTCCTGTGAGACTTTGCAGATTCCAAACAAAACCCAGACCAACTCATGCCTTTGGCAGGATAGCAAAGTAATATGAATGTGTTCCATGCCTGAAATATTACATTTCAAAAGAGTCCTTTACATTAAGTCTGGTACCAGATTTGTCAAGTCTATAGGCTCGTAAAAACGAGACTGTCGTTTGAGATGTGAGAGGAAGCTAGACAGAAAACGCACTAATAGCGTTCTTTAAGTTTTACACTTATTCAAACATTTAACAAATTATATGTAACAATCTGAAATTCCCAGATACCTCCACAGAGCTGGAACAGTAACAAGAAATAAATACTATAGGGATTGAACAGATATTTGACAGACTAGGTTTCTCCTTGTATTTATATAAAAATAGGTATTTTTACATTAGTGGAATCTGAATCAGCTCACCCAAAAAGCACATACTGTAGCTTTGCTATCCGCCCAGCACACTGAGCCCACTCTGGGTTAGCTCTACCGCCAAAGCAGTTAGGAGCACACATGTAATGTTCGCAAACAGGCCCCAGTGAGTTGATAAAGCACAGTCTGGTATTATTTCAGATTAGAAGGGCCTAGAGAATTTCTTTAGTATTCAACTTTTCCCTAATTAGTCAACTTAAAATAGCCTGAGATTGGTATGCATAGTAGCTATCACAACATCTTCATAGCACCAAACAATCTCTTTGCTTTTAAGATCCCTTGTAAGTGATATATACGGGCTTATCTCTTCTCTCTTTGAAAATGCTGTAAAGTGAGGATAACTTGAGGTCGCTCTTGGTTTACATAAATACAAATGAGAGCAGAACCAGGACCAAAGGTCTTACAAGTATTGTCTACCAGACTGCAAAGCTACAAAATGCAACATCACAGAAATTGGCCGCTGCTAGGCCTGAGAAGTTTCAGGAAGCTGGGCTAGAATTCATTCTTTCATAATATCCCAGTACAAGAAGGATTTTAAACTCTAAATGCCCCAAGACTCATCTTTTCTAGGTGAGCCCCAGTGTTTGCAAACCCCACAGAAAATCATCTATATGTGACAGTTTGAATCTAACACTCTTGCTACTATATAAAGCTGCACAAACTGCAAAAAGAGATGACGATAACTTTTGTTAGCTTAGATGTTACTGTGATTACATTTCTACATCCTAAAATCCCAATACAAATAGAGTAAGTTAAAGCTATCTTCTGTGTTAAACAGTGATGGAGGATAATAGAAGCGAAGGTCACTACAGGAAAAGTAAATACTGCAAGAAACGGTAGTGATGTTCTATCACAGGGCATCTTCCCTGTTGAGACCACAGTGCCTTACTTAGTGCCCTACTCGATGTGGAGTAGGATGAGCTTTGCTTTCTTGACTTCAGCAGAACTTCAGGGAACTCTGACACTGATGAAGTTAGGATGTTTATGGGGAAGGATTCCTGAAAAATCACAATTAAAGAATTTCACATATTAATTTATTGCAGACATTGTAAAAAATACTCTTCTTTTTTTTAATGCAAAACTTCAAACTGGAATTAAGCCTTCAAAACCATATTTTTTTATTAAATGTAGAGCTACAGTGGGATTGACGGAGACAATAGCACTCATAATACAGACCCAGACACACTAACTCAACATAGAGAAACAAAAGATGCTCGGTTGCTTTTCCCCTGAACTTCTACAGGTGCTTTATTTTTATTTTTCACCCCAACTTCAGTAATTCTCAGCATCTCTAAACCATCATTCTTCCATTGATTGTGATGTAATTATTGAATTTAATAGAACAATGATATCTACTGGAAGGTTTTACTCTCATATGCACTAACTGAAGAAAAGTGTTGGATAAGATAAACAGTGTTCAGTAATAGTAATGACTGCTTGCGCTCTCATCAAATCTCAACCCAAAGTCAGACACCTAAAAAAGGTGAACATGTGCACAAACATGTACACTTCGGTTTGGTATACACATTTTAGTCTAGGGAAATAGTTTGCAGAGTAATCTGAAGCTTTAGGGAACAAAAATACAGATTTAGTCAATTATACCAGCAAGGAGAATAGCTTCTTAGGGTCAGATGCCAAAAAAAAAAAAAAAAAAGAAATGTTTCATCTGGCTTCAATACCATGGGAAATAATACAATAGCTTTAGGAAGCGTGCATAGGACTAAGCATTTACTGAGACTGAGGAGTTTACTGCTGTATCTTTTAAGAATAAGTGACAATGCTCTTCTTACTGTATATTTTAATATCTTAATAATTTTAGTTGATTCAGATAAGCCCTGAGCCTGAAAATACTGAAAACACTTCACTTTATCTGTTCTCTACTTAATTTTGTTAAGATAGTCAGTACTTTTCTATACTCCTGTCTCTCCTGAAACTCAAACAAACATCAAAGATGAAACAGGAAACCTGTGGAAAAGAGACTTACACTTCTTTCTAAGTAAGTTTATTTTCAGGCTTGTTACTTTTTAAAATACTAGGTCCTTCAGTTGCAGGCAAAAAAGCCTCCTAACAATTCACATCTCTATGGAATATAATTTCTGATATTAGAATAGTTCAACTTCAAAATAACTCCTTGATATCTGTGGAAGACAAATTATACACATATTATATGGTTTCATGTCACATGCACTTTCTCTCATTCCCATTCACTATGTGTATATCACTGTAAGTTTGACTCTAGATTCATTCTCCACTCTTACCTGATTAAGAATTCGCATCATCTCAGTGGAAAATTGGTAAGTGAAGGAATTATAATTTTCTTAAAACATTCCACCAATGATTAAACATGTCAGCTAAGAAACTTAATTATAAATAGACTACTATTTTAATTTTATTTGCTTGCCTTCAGTTATTAAAAAAAAAAACAGTTTTTTTTTTTTTTTTTTTTTTTTTTTTAATATTCCTCCCTAGACACTGTGGATTGTACACATTTGTATTACCTCTAGTTTGTATCCATTTTAGTTTTTCGAAAAAAGCCATTCTAAGCTAAGAAAAAAATATATGTTCTGATCTGAAACTTCAAAATGTTGTTATTCCAGTTGGCATATTCAGTATCAAGAGTCAAAAAGCCAATGGAATGTAACTGGTAACAGCTAGTTAACAAATATAACTCCCTTGAATTATTACATTTAGAGAGCTCTTATTGTATTACTTAGCCTTGCAGCGAACTAGAAAATTAATGTGGTCATTTTAAACTGGTTAAACCGGAAAATATGCTTGAGACAGATATGTCTAATGTAGTTTTGTGACAGAGGAATTGTGTAAAAATCTTAAAAATTATACAACTGCCGTTTTAAATTAGAGTACTACTTTTAAATAATTTTTTTCTTTCTGCCTTTTAATTTTCTTTTTTGGTTGTACTCATCATCCTTTATTCATAATTTTAAAAGCTTTTATTTAAATGTTTCCTTTTTTCTCTCCAAAGTCTTATCTTATTATAGTATTTTAAAGAGAATTTTATTCAGAATCGGAGATTTTTTTTAAATCTTCTCTGTACTGATTCATTCTAAACACTTATTATTTTCATGAAGCCCTGAGTGTTAACTAAGGATTTTCTCCTTTTTCCGCTGAAATCAGCCAGAGTATGCCTTTGATTTCCGCATGACAATACCCAGCACTCGAGCTGTGTCTACCTGCTCCCTCAGAAGTTGTCCCCATGAAGCATCCTGGGCTGAACTACCTCAGCTGCGTGCCCACTTCAAAACCTGGGAGCACCACGGGAGCCCTTCAGTTGCGTTTGTCGTTCAGCAGAAGCGAGGCTTCTCTGTGGAGACAGCTAGCACATAAATTTCACATAAACTTTCACCTGATATGGCCTTTAACAGAAGCACTATGTGGGGCTTGTCTATATCACATGCTACTTGGGACCCTGCGTAAGGACTGGTGAGGAGAAGACATTTTTGTGAGGTGCAGCTGAGCTCCCCTGCAGGCCGACACCACACCGCTACAGCAGCCATAGTTATTAATATTACTACTCTGAGTAAAAATATGTGGGCACTCATTTAAATTACTATCATTTAAAAATTTCAGTCGAGATAAAATATCATCCTCAAAATTTCCTTTACCTGATCCTTTACCTCCATCAATCCAGCTGTGCGTTCCCAAGCCACAGGTACTGTGTCACGTGGTGTCCTCCACAGCAGTCTGAAGGGGGTGTCCGTGGCAAGGCGTTGGCAGCGGGTGGGCTGCAGGGGTGGCCTCGGTGAAGAGAGACCAAGGGCTGCCCTGTGCCGGATACGGCCGCTTCCAGCCAGCTCCACGATGGACCCACTGCATATTTAAGAAAGGGCAAAATATTTAAGAAAAGGAGAAAAACACTGGATGGGGAGAGGAGGAGGGAAGAAAGAGTGAGAAACAACAGTGGGAACCCCAAGATCAGAGGAGGGAAGGGGACACTCCAGGCACCAGAGCAGATATTTCCCTGTAGCCCCTGGAGAGGACCACTCCAGAGTAGATATCCACACTGTGGCCCATGGAGGACCCCACACCAGCGCAGGTGGATATTTCCTCAAGGACTGCAGCCCATGGAGAGCCCACAACAGAGCAGGGAGAAAGTGCAAGGAACAGGAAGCTGCAGAGAGGAACTAATATGTAATGACTATATCCCCCCCACTCTTCCTGCACCACTTGGGGGCAGGTAGAGAAACCTGGAGTGAAGTTGCCTCTGGGAGAGAGGGGAGGAAAGTTCTTATTTTAATGTTTGCCTCCATTTCTCACTACCCAAATCTATTCTAAGTGGCAATAAATTGAATTAGTTTCTCCCAAGTTGAGTCTCTTTTGCCTGCAATACTAACCAGTAAACAATCTCCCTGTCTTTGTCTTGGCCCATGAGTTTTCTCACCCCGTTTTCTGCCCCTCCTCACTGAAGAGAGAGGGAGGGAGTGGCTGGGTGGGAATTTGGCTGTTTGCCAAGGCTAACACACCACACAGTCCCACAGTTAAATTAGCTGTCCAGACTACTTGGGAACCTGGAATTGGAGCAATCCACATTTGTGGGTTTTTTTGTTCGGGTTTTTTGTTTATTTGTTTGTTTTTTTGATTAGGCTTTCGGTGACTTTCTGAGAAGGATCCTGATAATGCCAGCAGTTGAGGCTGGTTGACTATCTTCATTCAACCCAGACCCAGGAGGTCTATGACAGCAATAAAAGTACCTGCAGGTGAGTATAGGAGTTTGCCTGAGATTCAGGATGCTTCTAGGTGTATTCTGTAAGCACCAGTACAGACAGACTGCCAGAGATGGCCTTGGAGATGGGTCAAAGCAGAAGTGGAGAGATGCTGGCTCCAAGAAAGGAGTCTAGGGATTGTAGAGACCAAAAGCAAAGCAGGTTCTACAGTACCCTCTGAAGTTTTCTGAAAGCTGGCTGAATGTTTTCCTCATTTCATTTTAGGTGCCAAGAATAAACTCCTGATTTTTTTGCCTCTCCTATATTAAGGACTATCTGACCATGATGACTGGACAAATGTGGTAAGGTAAAGGACTTTCAGGAGAGATAACTGCTGGCTTGTAGTCAGCAATATTCAATATGCATTTTTGCCAATAGCTCAAATTGTTCAGGACAAGAGGATCGGAGAAAGAAAAGTGAGAAGAGCTCAACTGTGGACAGACTAAACCTGGAACTAACCTCAGCAAGGTCCTGAGGGAATAAGGCCATACTTTATGTAATGCTATTTCTGAGGGATTTTTTGACCCATTTGGCTTAAAGATGTGTTACTGAGACAATGTGCTGATTTGAAAGCTGTCTAAGCTGAAACATGACCTAGCTCACCATAAGAGTGACATAGGGACAAATACATTTGTGAAACTTCTGCTAGAAATACTTTCCCTTCTATCTGGCTGATGTCTGAAAGTATGACAGAGAGACCATGTGACAGAGCTAAACTTTTGGGTAGGCTTACCTGCTGCTTGGGGATATTATTAATAAACTAACCCAGAGGTAAATAAAGGTTTGTTTCATTAGGCTCGTTAGACACACTTCTGACAGAGATACCAAATGTTGTCATACAACAGGGACTATGAGTAGAAAGAGGCATTCTCAATGTAAAGACAGTACCAAGCTTACCAAACTGCAGCTTGGCCAGCTTCCTAGAAGATTCTCAACAGCTCAGACTGAGTTCCTGAGAAGTCTGCTTTCTTAGGATCAGGAATGGAATATAAGTGGACTGACAAAAATGACTGAAATCAGGCTGGACTTGTAAAGAAACCAGGAACCAGACAGGTGTGACTCAGTCAGAAGCTTGATCAGCCAGAAAGATATTAAGGTCCTGGGCAACGTGCTCTAGGTGACCCTGCTTGAGCAAGGGGGTTGAACAAGATACCTGCAGAGATGTTTTCCAACCTTAACCAGTCTGTGATTCAGTGAGACTATAAGTGTTTTATCTAACCTGGAAAAATAACCTTATTAAGTTAGTATGACTGAGATTACTTTGAATTATGTTTCTAATCTAATTCATAGACCAGGCCAGTTTGTAACTGGGAAGCTCTCTAAATTACATGGGAATATGAACACCATCTTGCTTCTTTTTGGGCCGCCCCATTGCAAACTGGATTAAAAAGTTTGAAGAAATAAAGCACGATAAAGCCTGGTGGGACAGACTGAAATGGTGGTGTGGCAGCAGAGCAACCAACTAAATCAATGTCTCTCCTTTTT
>VYXH01010021.1:182440-213901 GCA_013397275.1 Burhinus bistriatus | reverse complement strand
TTTTTTTTTTTTTTTGGTCTTCTCCCTTATCAGTGTTCCTATATGCTTTTGCATGCCGGATAAGGTAAAGGTGGTATCATTTTTGAAGTGCTGCGAGTGACTGAGGTCATCCATGTCAATAAGTGGGAGAGGGGAACCACCTGGAGTAGGTAACAGCTGTTATCATTTATGGAAGAGGCTAGGGTCAAAGACAACAAAAGCTGGTAGTAATATTGGACAGAAAGACTTACTGTGATTGATGGGTGTCATATTAGGTTCACATGCAAGTAGTTGCTAATTGTACTTTGGTCACCTGACCACTCTGCGGGAGCTGTTTGCGATTTTGGAGCAGGAGCCCCAACAGATTAGTATGCTGTCAGATACAGGCTGAGAGGAGGGCAGATGCTGTGGCTGTGCTCCTCCTTCTAAGTGATTTTCCACTTGTCATTGCAGCAGTAAATTGGGACCTGGCTATGGTCAGGGATGTAGCCTCTTAACTGTGTAGCACAGGGCGTTACTCTGAGGTATGGAGGTAAGCTGTCCCCACCCAGGAGGGCTGCCAGCCAAGGATTAGCACATTGGTGGTATTAAAGAGTTTCTGAAGAGGTTCCCTGGGTATGACGGTAAGCTGGTGCAGAGGCAGGCTATACTGGGAGCCTCTGAGATAAGTGGTGGCAGATTCCAGGCACAAGGGCTTGTCAAGGATTGGGTGCATTCAGGGTTTCTCCCCTTCCCAATTAAAATCATCCAGGGCTCTTTCCTGACGCCCTGGAAGAGTGATACTATTGTACATCACCCCACTGATGACGTGGATGGGGCAACGATGGAAAAGAGGTGCCAAGAGCGATCTTACAGCACCTCACTTGCAGTCCAGACCAGATTCTTCTGAAATGAGATGGAGTACTTCCAGGTATTTCAGATGTAAAGCATCAAGCATTAATTTAGCTTTTGTTATTCAAGACAGCTAGGAAGTATTAAATCAGAACAGTTCAAATATACGCTATACTGTCCTGACAGTTTAGATGTTGCAGGCAGAGGACTACCTACAAGTAAACATAGGGATTTGGGGATGCTGTTTCTTGAAAAGGAATGAGTAATAGCCCCAATGGTTGCATTTAAATGACTTTGAGAGTGGGAGTGTTCGTTAGGCTCAGTCATAGACCTGATATTTCTCTACCTACAGACTGCTGCCAAATTACATATTTTATGAACATGAAGTGGAAAGAAGGACTTTATGACTTCCTTTTTCTATTTACTCTCCTGGCACCTTGGAATCCCATCTATCCCAGTCCTGCCCTGCAGACAATTTTCCCAAACATTTATTACATTAATTTCTTTAAATATTTTAAATACCTTTATATTTCCTTTTTGAAAACCAGATTGAATTTTCTGATGCACTTCTGTTGGTTGCCTAAAATATTCAGTCCTTGAATTTGTATTGAACTCTCATCAATCCCCAAGACTCTCAGAATGATAGTGAATGCACTTGTAACTTTTTTTTTTTTCAATTATCTTTTAGCTATATCAATTATGTTTTCGTGCATTTACATTACTTTTCTGGTGCTATAGCATCAGTCCACCTATTAACATATGAGGAATATTCTATACTGGCTGATAACAGTGTGCCCTTAGGATATATTTGGATATCAAAGTCAATACCAGAAGCATGCTCACTTGCTTTTGGTAAGCACTGATTTTTAAATATTATGACATTATTTCATTTAATTACACTAATAGATGAGAGTGTCTTATGATCAATACAGGAATGCTTTGATCTTAATCATTGATCCATTTTTCATAAATATGCAACTTTTTCATCTGTCTAGTAACAATGATAATGGGAAAGTGCAGGGTTTTTTTTTTCTATGGCAAAAGGGGAATAAAAAGATTTCACATGCCTTAAAAGCATGATAAAACTGGCAGAGAGGTTATAGTTACATCACAAAAATGTATTAATGCATTCTTGAAAAAGTAATAAAATATATGGTTATAGCTACTATTTGCTATGAAGATGTCTTATAGTGCCCAAATCCTACAGCAATAAATTGATTAGGAATTAGTTTGTTTCCATAACTAAGAAACCACATCAAAGGCTCTGATGATACTGTAAAGGAGATGAGTTCTATTACAGGTAATACAGTTACAGAGAAATATTTAGGCCCAACTGGATGTTTTAGATCGAAGGAATCTGCCTACAGGTACAAAACAAGCAACTGAAGTTAGTTAGAAAACAAATTTGTATCAGGCCTAATGTTGGAGATGACTGGAGGAGAACTTCACTACCAGACTCATGTACTTGGATGGAATTACCTGCAGTGAGGGGACAGGAGGAGTCTCGGTGGTAAAACACCAGAGGAACTAACAAGGAACAGGCCTTGGGTTTTACAGACAGACGTTGTGTTCAGCCAGGCTATGAAGTTAACAGAAAGGCTTACTCCGATGCTGATTAATACCTGAACTGAAATACTCTCATATGGCTTTAAAGTGGGATGTATAACAGGCAACCACGTGGAAGAAATTTTTGCTGAAAGAAAGCTGAGGTGGTATCAAATTCTGAAAATGGACCAAGGGTGAAACTGCAAAAGTGCGATTGGGAAACTTTGAGGCACGGAAACTATTGGCTCTTGCTTAATAACTGTGGCCGTCAACTCGATGTCCTGCCTTCATATAGAGAGAAGCAGGAACCAAGAAGCACCTATAATCTCTTAATCTCATTGGTAGAATCCAGATCTTGGATTTTTTCCCCAATCACTTGACATTTTTTCCTAATCTCCATTTCCACTGGTGACTAGCCCTCTGTTATCATCAGAGGCCACATTCTCTCTCTTCTTTTCTCAGTTTCTTATGTCTTTTCCAACCCCCTCCTCATTCTCTTAATCCTTCCACCTCTCACTTCAATTCTGATCACCTCTTTAACCTCTTCTCCCTCCCTAAAAACTATAATCAAAACATTCGACTTATAGAAAGAATTTCACGCTATCAGCGCCATTGTCTTGCCATAATCCCAGCCATTTTGTTGTTTTTATCCCTTGTTTTGGTCTCATTCTTTGCACATATTTTATTTATTTCCGATCTAGTGCTTTTTTTTTTTTTAGGAAATTGTATAATATTTCACCCGAAAATAACACTTGAACAATAGTGAATATGATGTGAAAATATAACTTCCAGATTTGATTTAGATGAAAAAAAAAAAGCAATAGTAAATTTAAATGTTTCTAAATTTCATGATTTGGAAAGAGAAGAGTAGAGGAGGGTTCGTAGAAAGGAAAATCAGGGTTCAAATTTTGTCAGATTCCAAGGCTTCAAAAAAAACTTTATAATCATCCAGTCTGACATCATCTTTGATTGCTTGACAAGAGCTGGAAGATTTTTTTAATTAATCGATGTTTTAACTCTGTGCTTTTTAGAAGGAAAAGCTTCAATCTGTTTTTTAAAAATGTGTGGCAGAGATGCACATACATAAGCTGTTCCAATTCTTAATTACTCTCAGTGCTATAAAAAAATACAGTGTTTTTTTCTAGTCTAAATTTCTCTATTTTAAACTCAGGCATAGGAATTTTTTATGCATTTATCTGATAAAGAACACTCTAATTAAATTCTCTTCCCCTTAAATATTTTCACATCGTAATCAGCCCACCTTCTTTTAGGTAAAACTTCAGCTCCTTTACTATTCTTTTGTAAAGAAAGGATTCTCCAGCCTCCTTTTCCTCCTGTTTTTTTCCTTGCAAACCTCCTCATTTTTCCCTAAGCACTCTAGCCACCCATATTAATATTTAAGCTCTTAAATAAATTACTTGATTTTTCAATATCTTTCAGAAGTCAATAGAAGGTATGGAGACTTTGTTCCTTGCCAGATCAGGCCAGGCATTGTCACTACATTTGGGCTTATGAATTTAACCTGATTCACCCATTTTGGAGAGAGAAGTTCTAGCTATGTATTATACCTGCAGAGAGCCATGTTCCCTTGTGATTTCACCTGATTTGCATGGGGGTAATTAAGATTATTTTTTTAAAAAAAGCAAACCCTTGCCATAGATCTAATCTCATTATAATGTTAATATTTAATTCACACAGACTCTTATCTCCTCTGTTTCACTGGTCTTGCCGCATTACTTTCAGTATTTTTAATGAGGAAATAACAGATCCTAAATTACTTCTACAAAGTAGAAGGGAAATGGATATTAAGTGCTTTTTTCCCCAAGGTTGCTATTTCACATCTAACTCACACAAAATGCAATGTTCCTGTTATAACCCTCGTGGTGTCCTCTGGATCTGCTTTGTTGATTCTGTTACTTCACTGACCAAGGATAAATACATAACTCTCAAGCACTAAATGTGTAGGATTAGGCCAAGTTTATTTTCTTTTGATGTCATTTTGTATTTAGAAGCCAATCCTTGCATCATGAGGTTGAACTTGAAAAACAAACAAAAAAAACCAACAGAAGTTTCCTAAAAGCTCCTAAACTCTGTGATGAATATTACAAATGTTAATTCTTTCTACTCAGATCTATAATGGTCGATATTATCTAATCTATCTGTTATATATGCAGTTCTTAAAATCTTGTACTAAATATCAGCAAAATTATTGGTATAAGTAAAGCCAGAGAAAGAGAGAGAAAAAAAAGAGATACAGACAAAGAAACAAAATCACGAACTAATTAGAGCACAATTGCAACAGCTCACTAATAGATTATGGAGGAATGAATGTTAACGATCTCTTATACATCATTACAATTGTTTTTATGGAGTACTTCTCATTGAGTAGGTTATTAATGTATTTGGGGCAAATGGCCCAAATATAATTTCTCTCTACACATACATTCCAAAGGAGGAATGGCTGGATATAAGATACTGTGGTTGAATTGCTTTGTTACATTGACCCGAGATGATAAAATAGTGCCTCAGAGACTATTAAAAGTCGCCATAACTTAAAGTAGTTTCCAGGATGCTCTGGTTTAGACTGAGGAGATTAAATGGTTCCAGGGCCTCTGAAAGCAGGAAGGCAAAAGTAACTTACAGTCATTTCTACCCCTGATCCTCAGGTTCTGCACCCGGGAGAGCCTGATCTGACTCAGAGATGGTAAGCTTGGCCTGAAGACTCCAGGCTCATGGCATGGCTATTCTTAACTGCATACAGCTGGAGATCTCAGACACTGAAGGTTCCGTAGCAGAATCACGAGTTCAGAAATCCCTTTGTATCTTGTCTTCCTTGTGTGACCTCTCCTCTCACACTGATATTCATAGATATATTCCTTTCTTTTAATGATCTCTGTCATAAAATCCTTTTTAAGAATGCATTCAGCATAAAAGGGAAAGAAAAACATTCTGGAATGCAAGTATCTTCACCCACTTATTCACCCACTCATGCAGCCTTTGCTGTTGTTCATTTGTTTGTTTTTAAGGGCAATGTTTCAGTTCTACTGTTAATGTTCTTTTATCAAATACTTAGAATAATCTGTAGATAGACATAAAGTTTCTGACACATTATAGTGCCAACAAAAGGTCACTTAGTAATGAACAGCATAAGCAATTTTTTACTATTGCTGGGGTTGAAATGTGGCAAAAATTTCTTTCTTCTGTATGTTGTAAATCCTTAATGACTGACATTTCTTTCTTTATGTATATTTCTGTGAAAGTTTCTAGAAATAAGAGAGCTGATAAGAAAATAAGAAATACGCACTCATATTTTCTAGTCTTCCCAAATTTGATTAGCTCAAATGAATCACAGGAAAGCATCCTTGTTGTCTTTGAACAGACTCTTTAAAGCTTAAGCAAATTAAGTCATTGAGGAACAGCATTTCTACTAAATTATTCAATGCATGATTTCAAAATAGCTAGTGAACCCCCCTCCCCCAAAAAAACATAGAATGAGAACAGGGGGGGAAATTTGCTTAGGCATTTCTATTTATCCCTAAGCAAAGTTTTTGAATACCAACTCTCTATTCCTGAACCAAAATAAGCTGCAATAAATCACATATCATTTTACAAAATTAAGTGCAACATACCATAAGTGTGAAAACTAGGATAAAGCTAGGCAACATTTGCCATGTCCAACATTGTCCAGAGGAGACTACTTAATTGCTCATGGCAAACTCATACGATACACACTACATATATGTGAAACCAAAGTATACTTAATCTCAGGAATGAAGAATGGATTCTTGGAGAAATACTCTGTCTCTGAGCAAAGTGTTCCTAGAAGCTGGCCATGGTGATGTAAGACATGCTGAGAGAATTCTAATACAGCAGGGTGATTAAGACCAAACACTTAATAAAGATAAGAAATTAAATAAAGATTCTGAAATTTGTACCTCACATTCATGTATCTTATATGAAACACTATAGATAAGGAGGAGTTGGAAGCCACCATGCTCCTGGAAGGTTTCAACCTAGTTGCCATTACTGAAACATGGTGTGATGAATCCCATGACTGGAGTGCAGCTATCAATGGCTGCAGGCTGTTCAAAAGGGACAAGCAAGGAAAGAGGGGCAGAGGCATTGCCCTCTACAACAAGAAATGGATAGAGCATGAAGACCTGTCTCTTAAAAATAGCCATGAGCATGTTGAAAGCTTATGGGTAAGAATTAGAGACCCAGGTAACAAAGGGAACCTCATCGTTGGTGTCTAATACAGGCCACCCAACCAAGGGGAGCCTATTGATGAAGCCTTCTTACTCCAGCTACAGGAGGCATCGTGCTCGCAGGCTCTCGTCCTGCTGGGGGACTACAACCACCCCAACGTCTGCTGGAAAAGTACCACAGCGAGCTGTAGGCAATCCAGGAGANGCACAGTGAGCTGTAGTCAATCCAGGAGACTCCTGGAATGCATTGAGGATAACTTCTTAAGCCAGGTAACTGACAGCTCTACCAGATGGGATGTGATACTGGACCGGCTGGTCACCAATGCAAGTGAGCTAGTCAGTGACGTCAAGATTGAAGGCAGTGTGAGCTGCAGTAATACTGCACTTGATATGCACAATATGGTGATATGATCATGCACTCTCCATGATATTTGAAAAATCACAGCAGTCAGGTGAAGTCCCCAGTGACTGGAAAAAGGGAAACATTGCACCCATTTTTAAAAACGACAGAAAGGAAGACCCTGGGAACTACTGACCTATCAGCCTCACCTCTGTGCCTGGGAAGAGCATGAAACAGATTCTCCTAGAGGCTATGCTAAGGCACATGGAGGTGATTTGAGACAGCCAGCATGGCTTCACCGAGGGCAAGTCCTCCCTGACCAACCTAGTGGCCTTCTATGATGGAGTGACTACATCAGTGGACAAGGGAAGAGCTATGGATGTCATCTATCTGGAATTCTGTAAGGTGTTCGACATGGTCCCCTACAACATCCTTCTCTCTAAATTGGAGAGATATGGATTTGATGGGTGGACTGCTCAGTGGATGAGGAATGGGTTGGATGGTCACANATGATCAGAGGGCTGGAGCACCTCTGCTATGAGGACTGGCTGAGAGAGTTGAGGTTGTTCATCCTGGAGAGGAGAAGGCTCCAGGAAGACCTTATTGCAGCCTTTCAGTACTTAAAGGGGGCCTACAGGAAAGATGGGGACAAACCTTTTAGCAGGGCCTGTGGCGATAGGCCAAGGGGTAATGATTTTAAACTAAAAGAGGGAAGATTTAGACTAGATTGAAGGAAGAAATTTTTTTTACAATCAGGGTGGTGAAACAGTGGACCAGGTAGCCCAGAGAGGTGGTAGATGCCCCATCCCTGGAAACATTCAGGGTGAGGTTGGACAAGGCTCTGAGGAACCTGATGTAGTTGAGGACGGCCCTGCTCATAGCAGGGGGGTTGGACTAGATGACTTTTAAAGGTTCTTTCCAACCCAAACTATTCTATGATTCTCTATGATAACAGAAATCGTTCTGTTTCAACAAGTGCCAGACTGCTTTCAGGGTGGCACTACTTCCTGTCATATGAATGTTGCCGTATCATAACTTCCTGACACAGTTCATTGAATCTACCATCTCTTGTTCTAGGCTTAAGCTGGTCAGTGAAGTGATTGTCCAGATGATGCAATTATTTCATTTCTTGTACCATGGAACCATATCTGTAGCATGCTGTCTATACAAATAAGTACTAACAAATTATGAATCAGTAGAGTAGTTCATTGATTTTCTCTGAAGTGAAGCAAATATCATAAGAATATTGATAAAAATTTTAGGCTATGAGATTATTTTTTATTGCTCTCTTAGTAACATCTCTTTAAGTTTTCCTTTGTATTCAAACACAGTTGAACCAGTTGGCTTTCCAACAAAGTATATATTATATAAATCTTTCCAGGCAATCTCTAAATATTCATCCAGTATCTTTCTGATGAACTTAACATGGACTTGCCATTTTCTTTGCTTTATCCATGCTATTAAAATTGTAAGTAAATTCCTGAGAGAAAGGAAGTAGAATAAAGAAAACAGAGTCACAGAATCACAGGGGTTGAAAGGGACCTCCGGAGATCATCTAGTCCAACCCCACTGCCAGAGAAGGGATACCTAAAGCAGGTTGCACAGGATGGCATCCAGGTAGGTTTTGAATGTCTCCAGAGTCGGAGACTCCACCATCTCTCTGGGCAGCCTGTTCCAGTGCTCTGCCACCCTCAAAGTAAAGAAGTTCCTCCTCATGTTTAGCTGGAACTTCCTATGGTCAAGTTTGTGCCCACTACCTCTTGTCCTGTCACTGGGCACCACTGAAAAAAGACTGGTCCCACTCTCCTGGCACCCTGCCTTTAAGTGNCCTCCCCAAGTGCAGTACCCTACACTTGCCCTTGTTGAACTTCATGAGGTTTCTCTCTGTCCAACTCTCCAGCCTGTCCAGGTCACGCTGAATGGCAGCACAGCCTTCCGGTGTGTCAGCCACAGTTTTGTGTCATCAGAAAACTTGCTGATGGTACACTCTACCCCTTCATCCAGGTCGTTGATGAATATGTTGAACAGGACGGGACCCAGTACTGACGCCTGGGGAACACCACTTGTCACAGACCTCCAACTAGACTCTGTGCCACTAATCACAACCCTCTGAGCTCTGCCATTCAGCCAGTTTTCAATCTAACCCGCTGTCCATTCATCCAATCCACACTGCCTAAGCTTGCCTATAAGGATGCTGTGGGAGACAGTGTCAAAAGCCTTGCTGAAGTCAAGGTAGACAACATCCACTGCCCTCCCCTTATCTATCCATCCAGCCATGCCATCATAGAAGGCTATCAGATTAGTCAGCCATGACTTCCCCTTGGTGAATCCATGTTTATACCAGAATAATCAAAGATGAATTATTCTTTCCTAAACTTTATTTTCAAATATAATAATGCATTTAAATAGTGAAGCATAGATTAAATTCCCTTTTTATTCTACTTCTTACTTCCTTCTGCCTTTAAGAGTAAAAATGTCAAAATTCTTCTTTTAACTGACCAGAATCTCATTACAATAGATTGCTAAGATAATGACACCTATCATGAACATATTTTGGGGGCACAAAGGTCATTGGTCTTATGAAATTTAGAAAAATTTATTGTTATATCATGTATGCTACACCATCTATACACCAAAAAGACTTTGAGAAACCTGTTCTTTAATTAAGGATTCTGAAGGAATTACTATTAAAAGTGGTTGTGATAATTGCATTGGCAATCTCATCAGCACTGACCACAGCCTCCGCATGTTCTGCAGTCTTTTCCCGGTGTGCTAGAGTTTCCAATTTCCCTTTTACTAAATCCTCAGCTCTTTTGCCTAGTCTTGCTAGCAGCTTGTTTCCCTCTGCCAGTTTCCGTCTGTCACATTCTCCCTCACATCCCTGTTCCATCAATGCGTATGCCATTGTGCCTTACTTATCCACATGTGTCTTTTACATATCCACATCTTATAGTTACCCACATCTGGATTCCCTGCACTCCTCCCTTTTTACCTGTATCTCCATTCCTTGCTTTCCTTTGACATCTTCCTCTCTCTGTTTTCTCCTGGAAATAATAATTCAGGGACCGAAGATCTGGAAAGTGTTTGGGATAATGAATTGCAATAGCAGGTACAATGCTGTTAAGCAACTGGACATTTACAATTAACAATTGATTAGCTGACAATTATGTAGGTAAGTGACACAGATAGCTGCGCTAATCATGTGCAAGAGCTGCATACATTCCTCTTTTCCATTTCTGTTTACACCAAAATTGACTAGATTTCACACACACACACACTGTCTGGGGCATCCTCTACAGCTTTAAAATTGATTAGATAGTTTACAAAATGCACCACACTACTTCAAGACAAAAAAAGAGAAATAATACCAAGCTGAGCCTCAACTCACCTTGCTCTATCCGACTGTACAGGTAATAAAATTGAGGGTGAAAAGCCATATGTGAATGTTTTGACAACATTCTGCCCTACAACTTGAGAAGGGTTAGGCAGCTGCTTCATCTCAAATCAATGAGCATTGCATGTGTCCTTATGAAAGATTAAATTAATGTATGTAGCTACCCTAGCATCCATCCCTGCTTCTGCTGAAGTCAGTGAAGAAACTTCTGCCAAGTTCTGAGGAAGCAGGCTCAAGCCCTTAATATTATCCATTATAGTCATTGCTATTCACGGTTCTGTATTGATTAACCTGTCTCTTAAAAAAAAAAAAAATAGGAGAGAACAGAGCACAGAAAGAATTGTATTAACTGGAAAGCTGCTGATCCTAGATTCTGAAATGTGCATACACTGTTGACCAAATCCTGTCAATAGCTTAGGTTAACTAGTTGCAATGAAGCAAAAATTACAGCCTGAATATTTTTTTTTTTTTTTAGGAACACATAGTTAATTTAATTACATCTAAACCTTACGGGCACAACACTTGAAAAAAATACCTATCTGACCACTGTTGCCATATTAGCATTATTCAAACAGGTTTTGATCTAAGAAAGCCGTTTAGTAATGCCTACTTTTGTAAGAAGTCACTGCTGACTAAGTCTTTCAAGGAAGGTTTTTCCCACTGAGCCAAGCTGGTAACTTTGTTACACTGTGTAACAGGTCAGATTGGCTTCTTTAGCTCTTTTCTATTGTGCAACTAGCAAGGGAGGTAGGTGACAAAAAAAATTCCTTTGAAGAATAATGGAAGAAGGAAATAGCGATGTTGGATTACTCAATTCCAAGTCTTCTTTTTTCTTTTTTCAAATCATTGCTTGTAACAAAGGGTCCTAGTCCTGACTATGAAACAGCAGCATGCAACATCCACTTTTCTTTTTAAATCAGCTTTTACAGAAAAAAAAACACGCAATAAAGCAAACATTCCTTATGTCTGTTTAAGGACTCAAAAAGCTGTTGAAACTATTATACTGAAAACTTTTTTCAGGAAGATTTCGTTCCAGACTTGCAAAACTACATTTTAGATCTGAATTTCTTCAGCACCTTAAAAACATCAGTTTAGAACAGAAGTAATTGCATAACTCTATTTTTTAGGTGACTGTAATAGAGACATGTCCCTCTGGAATGAAGAAAACATCAGCATGGAAACTACTTCAATAATACTCCAACATTCAAATTTATAAGGATCATTCAAATTAGATATTAGCAAGAAGTGAGTTGTTTTAGTGGGGTTTTGTTTGTTTTGGGGTGTGTGTGTCTGCAATAAATACTAGTTTTCCATGAGCTTCTTGAAATTGCTCTATAATTTTTATATCTGTGATTCCTGTGCTTTAGAGAGGAAAATCTTGGGTCAAATAACTAGGTATCTTATCTAGAAAGCCGGTATTCTAATATTCTCTTGCTCAGGCTATATCCTCAGGTAAGTGACCTGCACCTCCATACACATCCTCTTCAAATAAATATAAACTTTCTTCTTGAATTCCACTTGCTGACAGATCAGATATTGGGAGGCCAGTTGATATTCATGGATCTATGCAAGTTTATGCCAGCTGAGCAATTGACCCTAATCCCTCATTCCTCAGTTTCTCTGGAACTAAAGTACTTCTTTTCACACACCAGTTAAGTCTGCTAAGTGACAACAGTGTATTTATCCAGCACGTCATTTACAAAACCCAAGTGCTTAAAATTGAGGAAATGAAATGTTAAGGATGTCATAAATCTTAGTGTTCACAAGGAGTCTGAACCAACTCTTACTGAAGTCCACATGAGTATTTCCACTTGTTTCAGTCACAGCTGGACTGGGTCCATAATAAACAAGCATTTTGTCATATGTACGGCCAGATAAGCCACTAAGAGATGCTGATTTGTGCATACAAATGGCCTAATATGGCAGAGACAGGAGCAAGAGGGTGTTGTATTATAGGCATTTGGTGCAAATACAAAGTCTATGGAGAGCTCAGGAAAAATTGGTGTGGGTATCAGCTATCTTTCTTCTCTGATTTACAGTTTTGCACCACTTACTCAGATCAAAGGATCTGAAACACAAGGGGAAAAGGCTGGCATTTGTTTCTTCTCACTCACCTAGAGTCCTTGTTATCAAAGGTAAGAATGGACGATCACTTTTCACTACCTGTGCAATCTATGTACTTCATACTCCTTCAAGGAAATAGGCTGTTTTTCAAACATTTGAATAAATTTACAACTACATAGTAAGAAGTTGTAGCATATTATGTACGAGTAGTTCATCTTTCCATTTATTGTATACTCAAATCGCTTATTAAACCCACAGAACTATAACATTCTTGTAATAACTTTATGTGAAGCTTTCTTATTCAAAATTAGCAATAATGAAGCATATATACTTTCTACACAGCTTGCTAGCACACACTAAGTATCTTAGAGTAACTAACCTTAACATTTTAAACCTTGGCAGAAGCCTTTCACCCTTATTCATTCTATTGCATGGCAAACTCCCATTAACAACATGATTTGAAGGACTCTGAGCTTCTCTCTTCTGAGGGAGAATAATTATTTCATATGTATTTTTTTCTTAAGGATTGTTTAAGATGTCATTGACCTTTCTAAATTCAAATGCTAAAGATGTGATTAAAACAGAGTACAAATATGCAAGCAGGACTCAATTTCATAGTCAAAAGTTTGCTCTGTACACATGCAGACTGGATTGCTAGTGGCACAAAGTTCTTGAATGAAGAGAAGTAATGGGAGAAGAACTCAGAAAAACCATTAAAATGCAGCTGGTCAAAACCTGTGGACCTGCTAAAAAGTAGATCAAAGAAACTTTTGTCAGACATTGACAAAATTATTTCACCATAACTCAAGGCTCTATTTTCACAGTAATCTTGCAAAATATGATGGTCTGTATCAAATTCATGGTGCTAAATTTTTTTTTTCCTTCTTCTCGTAGGTAAACTACTAAGTTTACCTAGAAGTTTCAGTTTTCTTGATTTCTCTTGGAGGAAAAGTTAATATTTAGGAAGGAAAATTACAGAACACAATATTCTCCAGAAGCACTTGCATAATAGCATCATCAAATGGTAACAGAACTGATATTTTACAGTAATTCTCCAACTGGTTATATTTATCCAGACAACAGAGGCGGCTTAAGGCTATGATCTTCAACACTGAAACAAGTATATCCAGGAGAACAACAGATATTATCACAATATGCTGGAGAAGAATTTTTTTTCTCATGCGAATCATGAAGATGTTAGATACAACTTATAACACAGGAAGTCCAGTCATATCCTTAAGAAATAAAATAAATTTAGTCCCTGGAACTACTTAGAACCTGATTATAGCTTTGATACAACTACTGAGACAAGGAGAGAGGGTGATGCAACATACACAGTCATCATATTCCCAGTTTACTTACCTCCCACCTAGTACCTGGGTTTCTACATTCAACATAGTAGCTCTGGCTCAGTACTAGAGTTGTCAGACTATAGCTGGCTCCTTAAATCCATATATAATGTAAATTATACTGTACATTAAGCCTGATTCAAAGCACGCTATGTTTTTACCTATTTGAACCCATAGTCTTGAAGCACTCATCAGACATAGAGCCAGACCCTGGTGCATTGGGTTGGCTTGCTTTTATCATGAATTTTAATGGTGAAAAAATTGCACCTGTTCCTAACTGCCTTTCAGCTGTTAGCTGCTGCTGCATGGCTGATACCAGAAACAGATGGGGAAGAGGAGTTCCTCTTTCTGTAGTCAGGTATTGAACTCAGCTGGGACACCAGTGTGTGGAATTAATGGCAGTATGCTTCAGCATGCTTGACCTCAACCCCAAACTCAACAGCCAGTGAAGAGTATCTGAGATGGCTCTGGTTGCACAGTGCTGTACTTGAGCTAATAAGCCTCAGTGGAGATGGCATGGTTTTGCACGGAGTTAGTCCTTTTGTAGCAATTTCTGTACGTATGAAGCAGTTAATCTGCAATACAGATAAACTATCCATACCAACTTGTGCATGTTCATACCTGTGAGTGTCTAGATACACTCATTTGCATGAATACCTATGAACAATAGGCAAGATTCTTATTACTATTTATATTTAGGTTTTCTGAATTTTTACCAGACCTGACTTAATTTTTCAGATATTTTGATGGATGATACTCACTCTGCTTGTAAAGTCTGTTGTGTTTAAAGAAAGCACCTGGGAAGCAGAGAGGAAAATTGTCTGTTGAATTTTTTGGATGCTGCACTCTATAATGCTCTGGGGGATAGAACCCCCTGAAAGGAAGAGAGGGATTAGTCCTCTGCTGAGAGCAAATGAGTGTAGAAAATTACTTTGGGTAAAGAAATTTCCAAACTTGGGGTCATGCAAGCTGGCAAAATAAAATATTGGGGATTATATATTCACAACCTGAATATAAAAACTTTTTCTAGGAACCCAGAGAGGAATCTGGAACTGTTTATAACTTGGAAAGCAATGAAAGGGTTTCTGGAATGATAGTATAACTTCTGGAAAGGTGACAGTAAGTGAAAGGGAGACTTGGGTACGAATCCTTTTGTTTCTATTTTGTCTTACTCAAAATTCTCTCTATTCTAAATTCATTGTGCGAGCTACACTCATATTAAGCCTAGCTTTACAGTTTTTTGTATATTTTTAGTATGAAAAAATTTTAGGTACCCTCTTCTGAAAGCACTGCTTGATCTGAATCCATGCACAGCTGTGTCAGACAGGAGGGATGTGTACTTGTAAGCAGCCCTGAGCCTGAGATCAGAACCTAGTTTTGCTACAGGCAAGTAAATTTCCACTACTCTGAAACCTAGAGCTGACACAAAAAAGAAACTCCTCATCAAAAAAGAACTTAAAACTTCTTAAATAAATAGAATAGATCTAAGTTTTCCAGTGAAGCAGTTACAGGATGGGAAGCACGAGGTTGTCATTTTCAAAGTACCTCTGAAAGATCTCTCTAGGAGAAAGCTTTTGCCATAACGGTTAAATATATGTCTCAAAACACTAAATTATAGCTTGAAGAAAAGATTAGATTCAGGTATAGTTTTCTTTGGTAATGCTTTCCATTTTCAAATCAAATATTTGCCTCTATTGCTTTTCTGGTGCTGTACTACCCTTATAAAGAAAAGTTTTTCCTAATGTCTGATCTGGATTTCCAAGGTTCAATAAGCGAGTTTTGCCCATTGTTGTATCAAAACTTTGTTACATGTTAATATAAAGAGCTTGAGTCCCTCATGTTAGTAACAGCCCTTTAAGTAGTTCTAGGCGGCCACTAGGTCACCATCACTCCTCTCCTAAGCAAGCCCAGCTTCCACAACCTCTCTTTTTAGCCCACGTGGTCTAAGACCCTAACCATCTTTGTAGGCATTTGCTGGACCCTCTACAGTTTCCAGAAACCCTTTAGAACAGGGGACTGGAGGGAAACCAGGCATATTTTAACGGATGGAACTTCACCAGTGTCAAGTCAATGTGACCATAATTTTCCTCAATCTGCTGGCCACGTGCCTCCTAACATAGCCCAGTATGTTATTTGCCTCACTTGCAATGAGAGCACATCCTTGCCTTGTGATACTCAGCCTGGAGGCCACCTTACCCTCCAGGCCCTTTTCAGCAAGCTGCTTTTCAGCCAGTCACTTCTCAAACATGCACAGATGCGTGGGATTTGTTCTGGGCTAGATGCAGGACCTTGAAAATCTTGTTAAACTTCAGGAGGTTTCCATAGGTGTACACCTTAGGTTTCTCAGGGTAACTCTGGACTGAGACTCTCACAATTGTCATGGTAGCTGCTCCCTTAAATTAAAATCATTCATAGGATGATCCTGTGTGATCATCAGGTAATTGATGAAAATGTTAGAAAAAAAGGGAGCCCAATATCAATACTAAAGCACTCTGTTGATAGACCATCTGTGTTCATATCATTTTACATGTCTTAGGCATTACATTTGATAACATTATTAGTGGCTTGCCTTTGAGGATTTCAGTTACATTTTTGCAGGCATGTGATTATTGGTTTGCAGATTTTGGGTTTGTGTTTTGGGGTTTTTTTTGTTTGGTTTTTTTTTTTTTTTTTTAAATTAACTTATTTCTTATCTAGCCAAAGATGTTTTATTGCCAAAGATATTTTATTGTCTTTTCTTTCAGCTGGAAAGTCATTTTCTTTACCATCACAACCCCTCCTTTGCACAAGCTTTCCTCATTGCCTGACTTGAGCAATGTCTTTAATTGTCTCTGCAGGCTTTAGGGTTTAGGGTTCAGACAGCCTTGGGCTGAAGAACTTCAGCTTCTGTGTTACTCACTGTTGCTCTGTTCTGTCTAAACTTAAACTACATCTTTGAGAAGAATGGTTGGCCATTTGGTCTGAGGGTCCCTTTCACAGAAGGACATAAAGGTATATCATGAACTTAAAAATGGTACCATGTGGTTTAGTATTTATTGGAGCTTGCTGCTTCCTTGTAACATAACTTAAATTTTCATGAAAAACAACAAATTCCCCTAATTGGTACCTCAGGGCAAATCAAGGCAGGCTGGAAAAGTCAGGCTGCAGTCTTTGCTTTTCATCCATCGCTATTACCTGTGAAGGCTTTGACACAGACAAGACCTCCTTCAGCGTGTTTGCTCATTTGTAACTCAGTGGGCTTAACGATTACACTATTAAGCTATTTATCCATTTCCTAGTAGTATTGGCTCTGCTACCCTAAAAAGTACTTAAACTAAAGTTTGAACAATATATGCATACATTGGGAATTATAAACTGATTTCTTAAAATCTCTTTTCAAACTACAATAACATTTCAATATATACCCAAATTTGTCCTGTGGCCTATTCCTAAAAATAAAACTTTGGATTAACATCAAGCTTCTCTCCTCCAAATGGTTTGCTGTATTCGCCTTTGTTCAAAGGGTTTGTATTTGAATGGTATGTTATGTAAGTGATTATAAAGTACTTTGGGAATTTTTAGAGAGGAATTACTGTTTACTAGCTCTAGTTTTGGACAATTGGTCATGTTATCCATTATTGGCCTTTGCTGCAAGTTCACAACGTAATATGCTCTGGTACATTTGCCTGATTGTTTTATACAAACTTTTTTAAGACTTACCTTAGACTAACAGTTTGCCTAAACATTGAATAGATTTTGGTAGCTTCAACTGTATCACATTTATATATACTTTATTTATATATACTATGAAAGCAATGCAATTCCCTCAGATTGCCAACTTTTATGCTGGTTCTTTCCATGCAGCAAGGTTCATTTTTGCTTTGGGTAAACTAATGTTACCTAGACCATAAGCAATTTTCCCGATTTTGTGTAGGGATTTATCCATAAATTTTGTGTAAGATGAGGAAGGGAGTACTTAATCTATAGTATGGCTCTTAGATGTAGTGAAATAAAAAATATTTTTCTGTGGTGTTAGTAAGTTATCTCCTTGACCTTAGGAAAACTCTTTTTTTTATTATTTTCATTTGATTTCTTACTCTTTATATTTTTGAATTCTGAGTTAATTTTTTATTTCAAGTCTTCAGAGGTTTGCAGGAGCAAACACTCTTTTACTACCTTACTTGGGAAATTTTCCCTTTGTGACAGAATTATTATGTTCTTTGGATGGTGCACCACCTGTTTGCCTAACCCGAATTCCCTTTCTTTTACCTGGCACCTGTTTCCTGTGTGGCAAATTCTTTCTTTGTTAATAAATTCAAATTTGCAATGAACTCCCCTGGAACCAAAACTGTATAAAAGCATATGAGACTGTATAGAGTCCAAACTGTATTTTTTTTTTAAGACTGTCATGGGCATGCAGTTGTACTGAAGAAACACAATGAAATATTCCTGTTGTTTCACAAACTTCTTCCACTTTGGCCTATTGCCATGAATAATATTCATCACTAAGGAAAAATTTCAGTCATAAGGAATGACAATGGATTTATACTGATTCTTGTTTTATGTGTCCCCATAGAAAAAACCTTTGTTTTGATATCGAGTGTGGTGTGAGATTAGCAGACAGAAAGAGACTTGAGATTCCCTTACTTGATTTAAGCTTTGAAAATAAGAATTCCTGAAAAATTTATATGGCTGCTTTCTATTTGCACTACAGAGAAAACCAATATATTTCAAAAAAACCTGACAAAATATGGCATTGACTTTTGAAGGAATGTTTACATCTGGGGGACATGACTTCTTTCTTGAGTGTACAACAGGATTGTTTGATTAAAAAGTAGGTATGTGATTTTATGTTTAACTGAAGAGTAATGCTTGTGAAGATACTTCAGCACTTTCAGATCCTTTAACTCCTATGCCTCTGAGAAACTAAAAGAAGAAAAAACAAAACAAACCAAAAACCTTACATGCTATACCTGAGTGAGATTATGCACTTTAGGTTTTTAGAATACAAGAGAAAATGAGGACTGTGGATCAAACAATATCTCACTATCAACGCATTACAACACATTGTAATTTCAAGGTCTTCCAAGAAACAGTAGTCCACCTTTAGAAGGATGTCAGAAGAGAATGGTAAATAGTGTCAAAATAAAACTCTACTCAGTGCAGTGTTTATGGGCTGTGCTTGGATATACATGGCTTCTCATTACGTATTTTTAAAAAAGGATAGTTTGGATATTATCTAGGCTTTTCCGTTACTATTCACATTTTTATAGCCCGGGAGGGGCAAAAAATATACATTGGTGATAGAATTGCAGAGCTGTTTAAAACTGTAACGTGTTTTGGGAAGAGAAGCTACTTGTTACTGAGATCCTAATTTATATTTTTCATTCCACATATGCAATCTCCCACTCATTTGCTTCACTCTTCAAATCATTAAATTAATATAGTTATACAACAGTGGTGTTAGAGCAGCACATTCCTTTGAGAGAGCTGAGAATTAATTGCATGGATAACAGAGGTTGTGCCTATTTCTTCCAGTGTGAGTTCTAGCCTATAAGTTTATGCGGGTGGACATTGGTGTCTGGTTATTGTTAATTAGCCTGGCTGTTTGATTGACTGGATCTTCTCTGAGACTCCTGCTCCACCTCCAGAACTGTAACTACAGAATAGGTCAGTGTCCTGGTAGCAGATGAGGGGCTGGGATTTGCATCCCATGAAGTCTCCAAGCCAGCTGAGCCTAAGCCATGCAGCAGTGCCAGGAGGAAGTGGTGGGGAATGGCAGTGGGAGACTCACTGCTGTGAGGGATGAAGGTCCCTGTCTGCTGATCTGACCCATTGTCTGGGGACATTTGCTGCTTGCTGGTGGCTCAGATCCAGGATGTGGTAGACAGGCTGTCAAGGCTGGTTTGGTCCATGCGCTATTAACCCCCTGCAGTTCTTCCACTGAGGTATCATCAATACTGCTAGGGGAGACTTGCAGCACATCAAGTGTGACTGCACAGCACTGGGAGTAAAGGCCAAGGATGAGACAGCCCAGTTGGTCTTCACCTCATTCCTGCCAGTGAAGGGGAATGGCTTGAGGAGGATCTTGTGGGTCAATAACCGGTCATTGTTGTGCAACTCTTGTCAACAGCAGGGATTTAGTTTTCACATCTCTGAGGATCAAGAACTGCTGGGAAGAGAAGGTATCTACCTTACCAAGTGAGGTGAAAGCATCTTTGCCAATGGCTGGCCTACCTGGTGAGGAGAGCTTCAAATTAGGAATGGAGGGAGAGAAAGATGATGATGCTCAGTTCAGTAAGGAAGTGGTGGACAGTGCTGGCAAGCAAAGGGTGCAATGGTGGACAAGAGAGACCTCATAATCAAGAAAACAGCACTGAAAAGGGGGCCATCCCAAGTGTTGCACACAAATAAGGAAATTCAGATAGGACAGCATGATAGGGAACGTGCTTGCCCTTTTCCCAGGAAATCAGAATGAGTGGAGCCCATCTGAAGTGCCTGTACACTAATGCACGTGGCATGGGCAACAAACAGGAGGAGTCAGAGGTCTGTGTACAATTGCAGGGCTATGATCTTATTGGGATCACAGAGACGTGGTGGGATAGCTCACATGTGCTGCCATGGCTGGATATACGACCTTTAGGAAGGGCAGGCCAGGATGGCATGAATGAGGACTCACCCTTGCTGTGAGTGAGCAGCAGGGGTGCATGGAGCTCTGCCTGGGCAAGGGTGACCAGGATTAGCAAGGAGAACAGTGTGAGTGGAGGGTGTCTGCTACCAATTGCTTGATGACTGGAAGAAGCTTCACATTCACAGGCCCTGGTCCTCATAGGAGCCTTTAACCACCCTGAGATTTGCTGGAGCAGCAAAACAACATAGCATAAGTAGTCCAGGAGTTCTGCACCAGTACATGCCAGTGACCAACTGGGCAAAAGCAGCTTTGCAGAAAAGGATCTGGAGGTTCTAGAGAACAAGTTGATTGTGAGCCAGCAATGTGTCCTTGTGTCAAAGAAGGCTAACAGCATCCTGGGCTCCACGAGGAAGAGTGTTGCCAGCAGGGTGAGGGAGATGATCCTTCCCCTCTACTAACATCTGAAGTGCTGTGCCCAGGTCTTGGCTCCCCATGATGGGAAAGACACGTACATATTGGAGTAAGTCCAGACAAGAGCCATGAATACAATTAAAGGCTTGGAGCTTGGAGCATCTGCCATACAAGGAGGGGCTGAGAGGGCTGGGACTGTACAGCCTGGAGAAGAAAAAACTCAGGAGAATCTTATCAGTGTGTATAAATACCTCGTGGGGTGAAAAAAGAATATGGGTGCAAACTGAAGCACAAGAAATTCCATTTAAATGGAAGAAAATGCTTTTCTTTTTTTCACTTTAAGGATGATCAAATGCCGGAGCAGGTTTCCCAGAGAGGTTGTGGAGTTTCTGTCCTTGGAGATATTCAAAACCTGACTGGGCATGGTCCCAGGCTAACTGCTCTAGGTGACTTGGCTTGAGCAGAGGGACTAGACAATGTCCAGGGGTATCTTTTACCATGTGCCATTTGGTGACTTTGTGAAATCAATCCCTTGCAGGAAATGGGAAAATATGTCTTGACATTCAGTTTATTTTGCAAGCCCATGATCTGCGATAAATTTGCTAAAAATTATATTTGGTTTCCCAGAAAAAAACCCTGCTTGAAATGAAAAGAATTAAATGGAATATAAAATCTTTATTGAAAAAAGTTGTGAAACCATAAACTAAAATACAATGTGTCAATCGCAGCTATACAGTAAATATTAGCAGGCTTTAGTGTATTTTCATCAAAGCATTATGTGGGTTACCATGAATGACTTGAGGCTGCATCTCAAGATCTAAATAAAGGAAGGATCTAGCTTTGTTTCACAACCAAAACATTTCTCATTCCTAGGAGACTGTGTGCAGAGATTAAGCACCTGCATAATTTAAAGGAGGGGAAGTTGTTCCATCAGCTCATATTGGTCTACTTAATTAAAGTCACATCTAGGCATGTTTATAAACTGAAACTTGTTCAAAATCACAAATACATCATCTTCAACTTCATGTCTTGCTGTATATGATTACTATTTCTTTTTCTCCTATCAAAAAAATATCTTCTTGCTAATAATTCAGAAATTCAATTCCAGATTTTTAAATAAATCATTCCAAACAGCTTTTCTTCAAATATATATGCCAATTTTAAATAAAATAAATCTGATTTCAAAAAGGTAGGGTTTTAATAAAAATCCTGTCTCAATCATTTAAGATTTTGTTGTTGCACCTGATTATTTCCCTTGCCTCCTTGTTTTCCATATATAACGTGCTCTAAAATAAAATACTGTGTAGAGCTTCCAGCTCTATACAATGGTAGAGCTCAAACTTACAGTAATGAGCGTCATTCTCTGTGTCAAAGCAAATCACAGACTAATGGTGCAAAATTACACAATTTTAATATGCCCCATTGACAACAAAATATTTTTGCCCTGTAAGCTAATTTAAATTTCTACAAGCACCGTATATAGTTTTAGATCCTTTTTCAGTCAGGTCTAGCAGCTAATTAAGCCTAGCAGCTAATTTTAACTTCAGTAGTAGATTGTAATCTACTAATAACACCCTAAATAGTAAAACTAAAACAGATAAAGTATAGAAAAATAAGAATAAAATATAGATAGTCTACGCTATCTTGGGTTGGATAAATAAAAACTAAAGAGACAATAAAATGAATGGAAAATATTACGGGTGACAGATTTCTTTACCGACTTTTCTCACTAAACTAGTTGACCATGAGCTACCTATATATATATATATATATATATATGTCTATGTTTACATGTGTATGTATTTGCTTTAAACCAGTCAAAACAACTTTGTCTGAAGAAAGCATGGGAGAAAGGTTACCCATCCTTCATTCTTGCACTGATGTCACATTTATGCAGAATTTCTCTCCTGAAAACTACCCAAAACTAGGTTTGAAACTAAATCTCTGACCTGAACTAAATAACACTAAATTTCTTCTCAAGTAAACTGGCCACTTGTTAGTGGCCTTCAAGGCAAAATTTAGCCAGTCTGAATGCATATACTTAGATAATAAGTGAACATAGATCTCATATCATTGCCACAGATGAACTTTGTCATATCTATATTTCACTGTTCGTTAGTCCAAATCTTAAAAAATGTATATTAAGTGAGTAAAGTTTGTTTTGTTTACTGCTGCCTTTCCTTGGAGCCAGCAGTTGTGAAACCCTCCTTTGCTCTTTACAGTGACCCTTGCCAAAAATCTTAGTCTGTGATAGTGCCAGGAGAAAGGGCTTTCAGAGCAGATGAACTGAAAATATGTTTTTCTATTAAAACAGAAATAATAATAAATGCTGAATTCTGAGGTTTTGAAACTGAAATCATGAGATCATTACAAGGATCAAAAGCAGCACTGGTTCCGTAAACATGATAAAGTTGCATTTCACAGGAAATATTTGTAAATAAAATATTTTTCAGGAAGAAAAATATGGGTAGAATGCTCATTTTAGGTCACCCATCTCTTTTCTTCCAAATCCTTATGCAGGAGGCTGTTGGGATAAAGAGAAGGAAACGGGGTTACCAACCATTTAAGCCCACTGCCCAACAAAGATTCGTGGGTGACAACAGGTTGCGCAACGGGAAAGGTACAAGGATAGTTTGCTTTGCGCCAGCGAAGTGTTGAACCAACAAACGCTGAACCCCATGTGCTTCAGGAATCCTTACTGAGCTAGATGAGATTCCTAGAAACCTTATGTCTAGCAGTAGGTACTACCATATGGCTCAGAGTGAGGTGCAAGAATTCAGTAATGCAGTGATGGAATAATCTGCTTGTATGAGAAGCTTCCTCTGAGCATTTGCAAGAGGATGTTCTTGGTACCAGTTCCTATGAATTCTGTTAAATAATTTATTTTAGTGACATCATCTGGGAAAGGCTTCATAAATTCCATGAAGTGGAAAAAAATATAAGAACAAAAATCCTTTACAGAAAGGTATTACATCAGTGAATGACTGTACCTAGAAACAAATGAGGCTTCCTGAAGGGAGAAATGATGCTTTTATATGTACCAGAGGAAATGAAAAGAGAGGTGTTATGTAAAAGCAATAAACAATAAAGTAGGGAAGTATCCTTTTGTCTGTTGTTGGTCTGAAAGAGGAAAAATTCTTAGGAAAACAGTATAGTGACCATGTCATTATTCTACGTGTGACTATTAAAACATTTATATAACCTATAATTAGATATGAGCATATTTTTAATGAAAGAAATGCATTTTGACTAGAAGCATCTGAATAAAGCAGAAGAGTGAGTTTGTTCTAATAAAAATTCATAGAATCATAGAATAGTTGGGGCTGGAAGGGACCTTTAAAAGTCATCTAGTCCAACCCCCCTGCAATGAGCAGAGACATCTTCAACTAGATCAGGTTGCTCAGAGCCCCATCCAGCCTGGTCTTGCACATTTCCAGGGATGGGGCATCTACCAACTCTCTGGCCAACCTGTTCCACCATTTCACTAGCTTGTCCCCATCTTTCCTGTAGGCCCCCTTTAAGTATTGAAAGGCTGCAATAAGGTCTCCCCAGAGCCTTCTCCTCTCCAGGATGAACAACCCCAACTCTCTCAGCCAGTCCTCATAGCAAAGGTGCTCCAGCCCTCTGATCATCTTCATGGCCCTCCTCTGGACCCGCTCCAACAGGTCCACGTCTTTCCTGTGCTGACGCTCCAGAGCTGGATGCAGTACTCCAGGTGGGGTCTCACCAGCGCGGAGTAGAGGGGTAGAATCACCTCCCTCGACCTGCTGGCCACGCTCCTCTTGATGCAGTTCAGGATACGGTTGGCTTTCTGGGCTGCGATTGCACATTGCCGGCTCATGTCCAGCTTTTCATCCACCAGTACCCTCAAGTCCTTCCTGGCAGGGCTGCTCTCAATCCCTTCATCCCCCAGCCTGTGCTGATCCTGGGAGTTGCCCCAACCCAGGTGCAGAACGCTGCACTTGGCCTTGTTGAACCTCACATGGGCCCACTCCTCAAGCTTGCCCAGGTCCCTCTGGATGGTATGCTGTCCCTCAGGTGTGTCAACCACACCCCTCAGCTTGGTGTTGTCTGCAAACTTGCTGAGGGTGCACTCGATCCCACTGTCTATGTCATTGATGAAGATATTGAACAGTACCAGTCCCAGTACTGACCCCTGAGGGACACCACTTGTCACTGATCTCCATCTGCACATTGAGCTGTTACCCACTACCCTCTGGATGCGACCATCCAACTCATTCCTCATCCTCTGAGCAGTCCACCCATCAAATCCATATCTCTCCAATTTAGAGAGAAGGATGTTGTAGGGAATCATGTCAAATGCCTTACAGAAGTCCAGGCAGATTACATCCATCTAGGAAATCGTGTAGACATACATTCATGTAGAAAGACTGCAAAAGACCTTAAGAAGACAATTACTTAACTCATTGCTTTTTAAAATACCTCTTACTTGACTTGTCTGTTCTGATACAGTTCTCTGAATTTTATCAGACCTGTTATTTTTAAAATTCTGGAAACTGAAGATGAAAACACTTTTGAGTAATTAAATTTTCTGCATGGAATTTTAAATTAACCTTTCACAAGAAACCTTTTTAATTCAGCTGTGCTCCAGCTTTTCAATTAGCAAATTACTATAAGCATGAGAACAATAGAAGAAAAAAAATCATCTAATTTTCTGGATCAACAGGATTTTTGGAAATGGCTTGCTTCACTATTGCACCCTAAGATATTGTTATATTTTTTGTGATTTTCAGCTACCCAGCCCCAATTCAAAGGGAAAGTAGTAGTATTAATTTGTTACATTTATAAGCTACCTTGACAAATTTAAACCAGTGCGGAAAATTAAACAGGAGAAATTAATTCTGTCATATACTCTTGTTCTCTTTGTGAGCAAAAAGTGAGAAAGGATGGCAATGTGGAGGATACTATAACCTGGAGGAGAAAGGTACTCCAGCAAAGTACTCAGGATGCTGTCAAATGTCACATAAACCTTAATTAATCTCACATAACCTAAGCATTTAAATGAAATACCTGAGGTAAGAGATGATTCCAGCGTAGGAGTACTCCCACGCTTCCTCTGTAGTCAATGAAGAGAGAAAGACACCAGTGAAGCTGAAGCATGACTCAGGTTTCAGATAGGATGACTCACTCTTAAGAGATGTCTTTCACTTTTTATTAACTATTTAGAAACACCAGGCTTGTGAATTGGCTGTCTAAATTTAGAGGAGAGAAATCTCTTACTGAAGTTATGTAGTCACTCAGTGAAAGGAGCTGAGCATCTCTACAGGGTGATTCCTTCTACCCTAAGAGCTAAGAGAGATCTCTAAGACAGGAAGGATGTTCCACATTCTAGAGATGCTTATCTCTTTGCAATAGTGCAGTGAAAGCCCAGATAACTAGCTTAGGCTCTAGTAGTACTATACTTTAAATAGCTAAAGTTAGGTGGGACTAATCTTTTCCTTTAGTTCCTTATCGAAGTAATTAATTGGAAAAGCTAAAGCTAAGGAGGGTGAACCTCAAATACAATAGGAGTGCTAGAGTGCAATTATTTTGTTGGAATAAGCTTGTCTTAGACTAAGATGGTTGTTTGCAATGACTGCTGAGTTTCCGAGGGTTGTGCATATTCTTGCATTTTTCTAAATATTCAAATATGTCCATAATAGTCACCAGAAAAACAAAAGGCTAAAAGCCAGGCTATTTAAAGTGTTTAGGCCTCTAAAAATGTAGGTACTTTTAAAAGATATCCTTAGTCACCTCCCTGCTGCCTTAAAAGCTTCATTACTTTTTAAAATCTGGTTCCATGTGGCTAGTTAATGCCCTTAACAGTTTTTCCTCTAACTTCTTTAACTTTATAACCTTTGAATCAAAATTGAGCTATAGCTGAGTCACACTGACACGAATAAATCAGACAGTTGAGAAAGAAATTCTCCCCTGTACAAAATTATAAAATATCTTTTAATTGTTTCTTGTCTGAAGACAATCTTCTCTCTTCTCCCCTTCTCAGCAACACAGTGTACATATCCTCCTAACACAGCACTGTGACAGGTGTAGGGCTTCAATGTTGTCAGTTATAATCCTTTATATGTCACACCTTCAATCATGCAATGGGCCATGCATTTTAAACAGAAGTCTGTTTTCTAGTCTGTGGCAACAGAGTGCCAGGACATACACTGTACAACCATATGGGTGTCTCTTTGCAGGACATATGTTGTACATCCTTAGGCAGTAAAGCAATTAACAAGCAACTGTAAAGTAAATGTGATCTCCTCTGAACAGCTCCAGAGCAGCTTTCAGTTTTTAAAATTATATTGCTAATTTATGCCATGAAGAGATTCAGAATGGCAGAGGCAGGTACGGTGATCATAAATAAAAGCAGCATTAAGAGGTAAATACAGGTTTCTTTACAGAAACAATTATAATATTTTTCATGTTAGTAGAGCATTATGAAACTGAAGATGTTATAAAAAGTAGTAACACCCAAAGCATAAGAATATGGAGATACAGTAGCCGAAACAGACGGTAAAAGCGGAATGCAACCATTGTGATCAACAGCATGTTTTACTTGTTGGTCAGTGTTTATACAGAACACCATGGGAGAAAACTATTTCTATTTTGGATTTTCCACTGCCTTTGCAAAATCTACCGTTTAACCTGCTAGCGGTCGCTAGATCCCACAGCTCAGCAGAGGCAAGGCTGCCACCGCTCCATGTGCCCAGCTCCAGTTTCGTGGTTGCCTCACAAGCATACAGATGCAAATGGGTCTTCCTGGTAGCTGGTCTAGACTTAAGACCTCACTGGTAGCTGACCCCAAGCCAGGGTCTCCAGTACCTGGCTTGGACCTCCAGTAGCCAACTCTCAGACCCTCTTGTCTCTCCAGTATCTAGCTCAGACTTGTGGCCACTCCAATAGCAGGCTTCCAAGCCTCTTATCCTATCCCCTGCTGAGTCCAGCTTGGTATTCCCTAGCCATCACATGCTGAGATACACACCCATGCAAGACACATGCACTCCACCCTCTCCAGCTGTGCAGGGCCACGGTGACCTTTGGTTCCCAGTCCAGGTGCTGGCACTTAGACCTCCCCACATACACATGCACACAGGATAAGCAGCTGCTCACCCAGAAAAACAGAGTTTAACGAGAAGACAGGACAGACTGCAGCCATCAAGCACAGGGCGTGGCCACACAAGCATACTGAGCAGTAACCTGTTTGCACATACCTTTTATCCTCTTTTCCCTGTCTTTTTCTATGCTTTTTCCTCCCCAAACTACCATGATCCCTTCCTTTTCCCACCTTTGATCCTCCCCCTAAACATCCCATTATACCCATTCCCCTAAACATCCCATTGTACGTTGTTTGGTACAATCCCCAAATGCCCCTCCCTGCATCCCATAGTAAGTGTCATAGGCAGTAACCCCCCCTCAGTCCAAATGTGCTCTGGACACCTCTTCCACTGACTCATCCCAACGGGTGTCACCCTCACCCAGGGGCTGACAGTCTCCTGGGACAGCCCTGGTGGGGCTAGGGCTTGCTTCTCTGGTTAGGTTATTGAGGTTCTCCCTAGCCCTGCCGTGACGCCTCTGAGCTCCTTCAGCTTTCTGTCACATAACTTAACATGCTGGCACCATAACTATTGACAACTGGTGGCGCAAAAAGGAAAAGCCATGCTGGATTAGACCAACAGAGAGTTTAGACCACTATTTTGTCTTTGCCACTGCCCCGGTTTATTTACTGACAAAAATGTTCAGCGATATTCTGTTGAAGGCAAATGCAACAAAACTTTCCTTATGAAATAGGTGTGATCTATAGTTAGAGATATTAAGCCAGTAATTTGAAATGTCTTCCACAATGATGATGTTGAATTTTATTCTGGACAATCTTGAAATATATATGTAAACATGTGAAGAGTTTTCAGTCTTGCATGTCCTTGGAACTTTCTGTGACTAACAGTGCTGGTGAATAATTATGTATTATACAAAAATACTTCTCATTGATTTTTAATCTGACAACTTTAACTTCAGTTGAATATGCTATTTTCTTATACTAGAAAAGAAGCTCCCAGTATGCCTTTCTTCATACTACTCATTATTTTTCCTACTTTATTATAGCCTTTTTATGCACTATTTTCTATTGTAGGCAATCTTTTCAACCATTCTTCATGTATATTTTTTCGTACTCTCAACCACTACTGTTAGCTTTTTCTGAACCTTTTCTGGCATATAGTAGGGAAACTTGTGACCAAACATTCTTATCACCTAAACCAACATAGCACCCCACATGCAACCCAGCAGAGAAAACGTATAAAGTAAGAAGTGCATCATTTTGCCTCTAGGAAAAGCATGGTATAGAAATCAGATAATTTGAAAGATGAAAAATAAGATTCATATTTCATATTGCTGCTTTGTGATAAAAATCAATATTATTAATTGATTTGCTCTACTTGTTGCATGGATAGAAAATGCCAGTTTTCAGGGCTGTGAGAAGACAGAGAGATGCCTTTCATACCCAAGACGTGCAGAGTAAAAAAGGTTAATGACAGGAAGGATGTGTGAAATAGGTGCTGTTCTTTTATGTGTTTGAGGCTAAAAAGATGAGAAGAGACTATTACTCACTAGTTTTCCTTGTTCTGATGCTGAATTTCATTTCTGGAAACAAAATTTTGTCTTTAGAACTTCTAATTTGTCCTCCTCGGCCACAGAGTATACACAAAGTGCTGAAAGCCAATCCCAATGTCTGCGACAGCTGCAGCGCGCCAACATAGGTTAGGAACAGCTTATAACTTCCAATTAAAATAACTGCTCTTCTAAAGATACTTTTGTAGTTTGAGAGAGACCTCCTTTGTTGTCCTCTGAGGCTTTGCTCCCAGTGACATCCCTGATGACCCAGAACACCGATAAGTCTCCACATTTTATTGCCTGTGAGTTTGTAACCATGGTCCACAGTCAGTAGGTCCACACCTCCAGGTGCCCAAACATACAATGATCAGATGAACGGTACTTGGAAAACTAAACCCCCAGCATTAAGAGATTTCCAAGGCCTCACTTTATAAGCTCCACTTTCTGAAATGTTGATTTTTCTAAACTTTTCAAATGTAGCATAGAAATAACTTTGATTTTAGCTATGTATAATTTGTTTTTAATTGCACAACAAAAATGCTTAACTTTCTATTTTGGGCCGTCTTACACTATTTAAAGAAAAGACTTCTGTGTATGAGGAAAAAATATTTACTCCAAAATTAAAAACATGTTTCCGCATGGGTGTTCCAGGGTTCCTGCGGGCTGCCAGTTTTAGAAATATTTTGGCTGAAAATTATGCTGTGGCCTTCATGAGGTTTTGAAATTATTAAAATATTTTAGCATTTTTCCATGTTTTAGTATTTCTTTTTAGGCATAATTTTTTATTTCATTTTATTTTACCTTATGTCATTAATGTAGTTTCTTATAAAGTTTCCTTTTAAAATAAAGATTGAGAGTGAGAAAAATTTACTACTACAGAATTGTTTTACAGGAGATTTCTATACTAGTGAAATGTCTCAAATGCATATGAACTTAAACAACAGCTAGAAATTAAGCTAAGTACTCTGAGGAAATTGTATTCCCATGAAAGACAAAGAGTTTTACCACTGGCTTCAGTGGGGCCAAGAACTGACTATATCATGAGTTTACATGCTTCTGTGTTACAACCCTGAAACACTCCTGTTAAGCCAAGCAGATAAGAACTACATTTAAGTATGAGAAATAACAGTATTTTTTTCAACGTTGTGCAATCTTTATTAAATGAATAATAAAAATGAACTTAAGCACTTGCTTATATGGTTTGCTGACTTTGGTTTGTTTGAAATGGGCAGCATGAAGTGTAACTAGACGAGGCCAAAAGAGAGCTAATGGACAGGAGCAGTCTATTCACTGTGCCTCCTACAACCACATCACACTTGGCTCAGCTCTCTTCTTCCCTCATGCTAGTCAGTTCCTCAGCTGAGCAATTGGTTCCTATGCTGACTCCAAAAGAAAATGCACAATCTCCTCTTCTAGCTACCTCCTCGGTCTCTCTTCCTTACCTTCCTCCAGTTATTTAGTTCTTATTTTTGTTCTTCTGTCCTTCTAACGTCACTCCTTGCTTACCAGTCATGACAGCTGAGGTCCTTTATGCATGAGACCAAATGTCATCCTCATTGTTTCTGAAGCTACAGGGAAAAGGGATAATTTATATTTATAAGCCGAAGCAATGATGTGTTTTACACTATATACTCTTTCACCTGAAGTCTAATTATGTACTTCCATTCAGCAATTTGATGCCCTTTTGCCCTCTCAGCTGTATCCACATTCCTCTGCCAGGACAGCTTGCAAAAAGAAACCAAAGGTGTGGATGAAGAAAGAATGAGGTAGCTCACTTCTCCATAGGAATGAGATTTAGATGGGTACCGTGATTATTTGACGAATAGCATGCTGAAGTTTCTGGAAAAGGAAGAGAGCTGCCTATATATGGAGAAGTGAACACTGACTATACTTACTATACTTTTTATATTACCGGCAGGGATGGTGGTACCATCCGCTATTACAAGGTCTTCTTTACACCGCCTTACAAACTTTGCCAGACTCCAGCTACCAAATAGAAACTCTATGGGACTATTTCACGCTTCATTATTAGAAGCACTTTCAAAGTGGTTTGGGATTTTGGGTTGTGGCTCTTTTCTTCACCCCACCCCACACCCCGACCCCCTTTGTTTTTTTTTTTT
>VYXH01010021.1:168382-182430 GCA_013397275.1 Burhinus bistriatus | reverse complement strand
TCCTTGTCAGATGCAAGCCAAGAGTATTTATCTTCTTCTGTCTGAATCCGGATGGGAATCAGACATGATAAACCATTGAAAAATTGCTTTTTTATCTCTCAGACAGCACTGGATTGCTGCAAACTTTGTCCACTGAGATTCTGAACCTCTAAATGGAAAGAGGGGCTGATGTCTCATGTGGGACTGCAACCAAGTACAGCCGACGTGAACCAGAAGTTGTATAATCCTAATGACTAAAACTTTGGGTCATAGACATCTCAAGTTGGGAACCTAAGATTTAGTGAAAACTTCAGACCTTAATTTCTCTGTGCATATAGAATGGTGATTAAATAACAGCTTGTCATATAGTTGTTGTAAATATTTATGAAGTGCATCAGATGCCAGAGCGACAAGTAACGTGCAAAAACTCCGGATGAAACTCAGCATTTTGTTTTCAGCATAGGATATGATTAGTGTACATACAGAAACAACATGGGAGCCGAGAGATACTGCTGACCACACAATGAATAATGTGGGACAGCAAAGTATTATTTATCAACTAAATACCACTTATTTTGTGTACTGAAAGAAGTGGAGCCCTATGGAGAATGTCTTCGCTTTTTTTATCACAATACATACACCCCAAGGACTGAACTAACACAGAAGCACTGGAGATTTTGCCTATACTTTGAACAAAAAAATATGTGTGATGATTCAGATACTACTGATTGCAAGTATTTATTTTTTTTCCAGCTGTTAACCTCTGTACTGGTGATCTATAATTCATGGGTCCCACTGAGGTTTTCTGGGCTAGATAGAATATCGGAGTATTGCATTCAAATCGACTACAAAGTGTTGAATATTTTGTTCTGCCTTCTGCTGGCTACTGACAGTGAATTTGTGCGTTCAGAAAGGCTTCTCTTTAAATCAACACTCCTGTACAATAATATTGCCCCAATGAGAGACTTTAATAATACAAGAAACCAGCACGTTTAAATACATAAAACCCACAGTAGGATAGAGAAACCACAACAACCCAGCAGGCCCCTGCAAGAGCAGCAGTTACCGTACTGCGAGGAAGATCAAGGTGAAGACTGCCACATAAATTCAGCATTTATTAGCTTGAGGAAATTATTTAGTACAGCTGAGGTTGCAAAAGGAGAGTGAGAGAAGTGGTAAAATGGAGTTTCCAGGCTGAAATAATNTTTTTTTTTTTGGGGGGGGGGGAGGGCAGTAAAACTTGATATCTTTTGAAAAACCTTTTCATCCATGATTTGAAAGTCATCTCGAATTTCAGTCTTGGTGGGAGTNCGACAAGTAACGTGCAAAAACTCCGGATGAAACTCAGCATTTTGTTTTCAGCATAGGATATGATTAGTGTACATACAGAAACAACATGGGAGCCGAGAGATACTGCTGACCACACAATGAATAATGTGGGACAGCAAAGTATTATTTATCAACTAAATACCACTTATTTTGTGTACTGAAAGAAGTGGAGCCCTATGGAGAATGTCTTCGCTTTTTTTATCACAATACATACACCCCAAGGACTGAACTAACACAGAAGCACTGGAGATTTTGCCTATACTTTGAACAAAAAAATATGTGTGATGATTCAGATACTACTGATTGCAAGTATTTATTTTTTTTCCAGCTGTTAACCTCTGTACTGGTGATCTATAATTCATGGGTCCCACTGAGGTTTTCTGGGCTAGATAGAATATCGGAGTATTGCATTCAAATCGACTACAAAGTGTTGAATATTTTGTTCTGCCTTCTGCTGGCTACTGACAGTGAATTTGTGCGTTCAGAAAGGCTTCTCTTTAAATCAACACTCCTGTACAATAATATTGCCCCAATGAGAGACTTTAATAATACAAGAAACCAGCACGTTTAAATACATAAAACCCACAGTAGGATAGAGAAACCACAACAACCCAGCAGGCCCCTGCAAGAGCAGCAGTTACCGTACTGCGAGGAAGATCAAGGTGAAGACTGCCACATAAATTCAGCATTTATTAGCTTGAGGAAATTATTTAGTACAGCTGAGGTTGCAAAAGGAGAGTGAGAGAAGTGGTAAAATGGAGTTTCCAGGCTGAAATAATCTGGGACTCTTAGCAGTTTGAAAATAATTTTTCAAGTGTGTCTCACTCTTGTTCCAGTAAGCTAAGTCCTGATCAAAGGAATTATTTGCTTTGTAGATGTTGAAAGACTGGTTGTGGGGAAGCCAGCATTCACAAAAATGGTTAAAAATGGCATTAGGGAAGCAAATACCTTGCAGTGTTTAATTTGCTGTTTATACACAGTAAAAAAATGTCTTGTATTTCATGTGACTTTCTTCCTGTTTCAAATGTAGGTGTGAAGTTCTTTTCATTCCTCATCCCTGTGTTAATAGAGAGCTAAACATTTCTCTGATGTGGCAAAGAAGTATGCTGCACTGATGCCATGGACAACATGGATTTCTTTCCAAACAAACTGTATGGTTCAGGTGTACTTGCTTTTGATTGTACACTCTTTATACACTTATCAAGAGAAACCTAAGTATTTCTTTCCAAGTTGTTGAACTCCTGTTTTGTACTTTACAGTTCATATTTGTTAGAAAGACAATTGCAGAATATTTATGATTCTGTGAATGTTAGCAGGAGAGCCAGAAGAGAAGCCTCTTACTCAGAACTGAATTAACATTCTGCCTTAATACCAGGCCCACTAGGCTGGTGGAAGTGATATATTTCAGATGAGACACATTGCTTTGCATAACTGAATTCTGGTGAATAGTATCCATGTTATCAAGACACTGGAGTATTTCAAATGATGAGTAAAATTATTCCATGATCTCTAATCCTACATGAGAGGAATCAGATTTGTCTGTATTTTCAGTAAAAAAGGTAGACTGTCTGTAGATTTCAAAAAAAGTATTCCTATATTTAGAACTATACAAGTATCTTAGTCTTTGAAACACTGAAGAAAGTCTGTTTAAACTCTCTGTTCTCACCTAAAAAACATAAATAAAAAGTTGCAATTTCAAGTGGATGAAATAATCTTCATTTTCTTGTGCCAAATTTCCAAAACTGCTTGTAATCCACTTCAGTAAAAATTAAGTATTCTTTACTACACCTGCAAGTTACCCTTAGAAGTAAGCTAACATACAGAAATAGTCTGATAATCTTGTTCAGCCAAGGTGCATAAGAATGTTTTCAAATGACCTTTTCCAATGTATGTTTGCATTTTATCTGCTTTTTTTCTTCACAATGAATTGTGGTTCCATAATCATTCTTGTTCTTTTGCTTATGTCCTAAATTCTTAGGTGTACCTCAATGTCTAGTTTCATACCTGTGTTAACCTTTTCTCTATGATCAGGCTTGTACAAGCGTAGACAACATGGTCTTTTTTCAAGTATATCTAGAATATATTCAGTTTCACCTCACTCTCAGTGGAACCCCACTCCTTTCTCTGATCTGTGTTTTTATTGATATAAACATTTTGCTCTTAGTTGGGAATTATAAAACATACTAAATTCTGACATTTCTGCTTTCATCTCTTGTTTTTCAGGTGCTTATTCATAAGTTTGGATCCGAAACCACTGTCCTCGCTCATTCTTACATCCCTCGGAATACAGATCAAAATTATGCTGTTCACTTAAAGCAATTTCAAGCCTTCTTCTCTTTAAGGAATCAGAGTTCTCAGATCGACCAGGTTCACAAACTAGTTTCCTGAATATATCAAATGATACTATGCAGTTGTGTTTGTTTCTCTTCATTTAAGTTTAAAAGAACCAATCATTCAATCTGGTGTTATATTCTGTGACCCTTTTTTCTAGAAATATTTCATAAAGTAGCAAACAAATCTAAACCAGTAGAATCCCTGCTTGGTGGTTCAGGAATTGTTTGATGATGAAATCTGCTGCCTATGGCATTCAGAAATATCTGGTTCTTCCTAATACTAGTGGAAAACTATACCAGAATCACACAATTCTCAGTAGCAATCTTTCTTGTAATGCTGAAGATCTTTATCCATTTCTGACTTCTACCCTAGGTGACTGTAACAAGCTCCCACCATTAACATAGCAAAAACTTACTTCTTTACATACTTATCCCAGGTATTATCCAAAGGTTTTGCTTATAGATGCCTCAGGAAACTGGAGGCTGGATTTATGTGACTAATTAATTTTACGTTCAGTGACTATAGCAAAACTGGGGAAGATACTTCATACGAAAATTTGGGTCAGTGTGAGGATTTTGCTTTCTGATTCTTTTTTTGGGGGGAAAAAAAAAATCAATCAGACAGCCAATCATAATTTCAAATGAAAAATCAAAATATTTAGGTTTGAGCATGTCAAAATAAAATTTGCAACTAAAATAAAGCATCACTTATTTCAGTCACCACTACATATAAAAGCATCTTGAATTACCAAATACCATTTGTTAATCAGAAACTGCATTTTTCAGTGAGAGAACTGTTCATCTGAAAAAATGTCCTTGTCTCTTTTCATCTTCACACTACTCTGTTTTCTTAGAACTAGCTTCATGATTCTTGCCACAGCTGTGGAAAAATGTTGATATGCAATATGGACAGACTAAGTATCTTTCATTAGGTATTATTCTAAAGGTCTGCAGTGAAACTTGTACTCCACAGTCTTAACATATTGTCCTGGTTGGACCAACACAGGACTAATTTCTAATGCTTGTGAAAACTGCACTTTTAGAATTTTTGAAAATATGTACTTTATAACGAGCTATGATGTGTGGGTTTCAAGGTTTTCGTGTTTTCGAGTTCGCCAGGTGCAGGGATGAGGAGGAGTGAGACCCAGGCACTTGACCCAAGCTGGCCAACAGGATTATTTCATACCATGAACGTCACAATTCAATATAAATTAGAAAGTTTGCTGCGAAGCTCTCTCTCCCTTGATGAAGGTGATCCAGAGAACTTCTTGCCCTAGTGCCAGACCTCTGAGCCCTTCCCTTCCTCCCGAAGCCGTAGCGCTCACAGTCCCTGACATTCACTGTCCACTGCTGGGAGTGCACAGCTTCCTACTGATAGAATTGGCTGAGTATAATCCTTGTATATTTTATATTGGTATCGGGATCAATATTGGTTCTTTAGAGTTATTACTGTTAATTATTTAGTATTGTTCTATTAAATCTGTTTATATTTCAGCCCCTCTNTTTTTTTGGGGGGAAAAAAAAAATCAATCAGACAGCCAATCATAATTTCAAATGAAAAATCAAAATATTTAGGTTTGAGCATGTCAAAATAAAATTTGCAACTAAAATAAAGCATCACTTATTTCAGTCACCACTACATATAAAAGCATCTTGAATTACCAAATACCATTTGTTAATCAGAAACTGCATTTTTCAGTGAGAGAACTGTTCATCTGAAAAAATGTCCTTGTCTCTTTTCATCTTCACACTACTCTGTTTTCTTAGAACTAGCTTCATGATTCTTGCCACAGCTGTGGAAAAATGTTGATATGCAATATGGACAGACTAAGTATCTTTCATTAGGTATTATTCTAAAGGTCTGCAGTGAAACTTGTACTCCACAGTCTTAACATATTGTCCTGGTTGGACCAACACAGGACTAATTTCTAATGCTTGTGAAAACTGCACTTTTAGAATTTTTGAAAATATGTACTTTATAACGAGCTATGATGTGTGGGTTTCAAGGTTTTCGTGTTTTCGAGTTCGCCAGGTGCAGGGATGAGGAGGAGTGAGACCCAGGCACTTGACCCAAGCTGGCCAACAGGATTATTTCATACCATGAACGTCACAATTCAATATAAATTAGAAAGTTTGCTGCGAAGCTCTCTCTCCCTTGATGAAGGTGATCCAGAGAACTTCTTGCCCTAGTGCCAGACCTCTGAGCCCTTCCCTTCCTCCCGAAGCCGTAGCGCTCACAGTCCCTGACATTCACTGTCCACTGCTGGGAGTGCACAGCTTCCTACTGATAGAATTGGCTGAGTATAATCCTTGTATATTTTATATTGGTATCGGGATCAATATTGGTTCTTTAGAGTTATTACTGTTAATTATTTAGTATTGTTCTATTAAATCTGTTTATATTTCAGCCCCTCTGGTTTCCTTGTTTTTTCCCCAATTCCCCTCCCTCGGTGGGGAGGGGTCATCGGGTGAGAGAATAATTGTATAAACGACAATAAATTGTTGTGGGTTTCTCAAACCATAACAGATATGCTGTTAGCAAGCAAGATTTGGGTAGTGAAAAATGTTACAATTCAGAAATACGAATCACAATTTCTATCCTTTCCATTGGGAAATGAAGGTATCTGCCTTTCTTCTCCCCTGTAGTCTTTGTTTTCTATCCAGCAGGTATAATGGAGGGGGAACAGTGGAAAAAACACCAGCCTTGATCCTTTCTCTTATACTCACACAATTTTTTCCAAAGAGCTGAATGCCGGAGTGGCAGCTCTTCTTCTTGAGCATCTTACTGTCCGTTGCAGGACATTTGAGCCTGCTTCACTCCTCTCAAATACAAGCTGTTCAATAATCTAAGATGCAAATACATTCTTAATGTTACTTGTTTCAAAATTAATACTTGCAGGTCACCCTCTTGCTCTGTTTAGAGAATCTCCTCCCTTCCAGAACTCTTTCCTAGTGGAACTGCTGCCATAATAAAGTCTTCCTATTGCTTGCATGTTGCGTTTTCAGACAATAGACCAAAGTGCCAGGTACACAAAAACAATGGGAGGGTGAGAGGCAAAAATATTTTGGTGAAAACACTGAGTCACCAACATGACTAGGAGGAATATATTTCATGTTCCTATTAAACCATTGTTCTTCAAAGGTTGTGGCTAATGAGTCAAAATTTGTTATGAATAGAATATACCCAGCTGAAAATATCTACCAGCTTTTACAGCTAAATATTTTTTCTCTAGAAAATGTCCTTTAAGTCAGTTATCTACAGACAGAAACCACTTCCTTTCAGGATAAATATGCTCTCATATACTCTTTTTTAAGTAATAAGTGGAAAACAAAGATTCAGCAATGTTCTCTCTAGGACCGATACAGTTTCAATCCTGATCAGATCCAATTGAAATACATTATCCCATCCTATGTGGTGATAAAGAAACAAAACTAAAGAACACATACCTAATAAAAATAGTATGTGTTAGAAAGTTTTTGTATGCTTAGATACAAGCAGGTTATAACGATTTTGTCTCTCAGGAAAAGTGCCAGAAAAGTTTGAGAGAGATCTCAGCACTTGAAGTATCCTTATCAACTCAGATATTTTACAAATAGTCTCTCCTTTCTTTCTCAAAAAAACCCCCTCCCCAAACGCAACGTAGTTCTCTCCTCTTGCAAGATATATACTCTGCAAACCCCAAATTCAGAAATGTCCAGTGCGTGTTAGGTTATGGCAGGTGGCAAGAGCTGTGGGTAGAGTGATCTAGTTATTCCAACTGAAATACGTACTGGAAGATTTCAAACCAGATTTTCTTTTTTTTTCTTTTTTCTTTTTTTTTTTTTTTTGCAAAATGGGGTCTTCAGAGAGAGGACAGAAAGCATTGCAGCTCTGGTTTCCTTGGTATGTCCAACAGATTAAGAGTGAACTGACTCCATTTTCCCTCACAGAGAGGCAAAGGGGGATGACACAAAGACCGTCCATGCTTGTTTACAGTATTTTCCACTTTTTTTTTTTCTAAAGAGAACCAGCCATCTCAGTTTAAAGTTGCAAAAAAAGAACCCTTTGTATTACCATCAAATTCATCCATTTAATATGGACCCTGAAAGGGAAGGAAAAACTATATAAAATCTAAAATCTATTGTTTTCTAAGTCTTCAGTGGTATTAACAACCATGAGGTGAACCTGGAGAGATCCTTTGCAATTACATTGGGACAGGAAGTTTCTACAAAAATCTGAAGAGAAGCTGAGAAAGACTTGGAAATGTTATTATGAAAAGATTTTAAAAATCAGTTGTAGCTTATTCCCTAGTGCCAGGGATAAGTGTTCTACCTCTGCTGCCAGATGACAGTGAAAGCAAGTTGCGAGTCGCATTGATGGAATAGGTAACAGTTAATCTCAAGCAGTAATGCCATTTTATCCTCACATTCAGTTACAACAGAGGAAGCCTGACAAAATGAAAGTTGTGAGAAAGGGTATGTTCTCTGTTTGTAACTACATTGGGGTGGCAATCCCCAGGGAAGGCAAATAACAATTTAACTTAAAGGCCAGACATTAACACTGAAATAAATAAGTATCAAGTAGCATAACTACACTTGCTGTGAAAATTAGTTTTCTGTTTGCAAATAGTCAAAATGAAGCCGAAACCAAATTGTTTAAAGTTTGAGTTTTCCTGGTTACTTTTGATGGTAAGAAACTAGATCCTCCACCCTGCAACGATGTGATTAGCTTAGCACAAATTATCAGCCTTGATGCAGAAATATCAGCTTCAGTGGTCTGTCTCACGCGAAATGTCAGACTCGATAATTTGAATAATCCTTTTACACTGAAGTGTAATGAATTCCTAAGAATTCGCACACACTAAATTGGGAGTTAGGATTCTCAAATACAAATTCCTCATAAATTACAAAACTATTGTTTTAGTTGAAATGTTGAAGTTCTTAAACTGAGGTAAATGAGGTCCCTTGTGCCGTCTCATGCAAGGTAAGTAATTTAGTGTGTTCATTAATCTATGTCATAGGAGTATTGAACATAAAACAGCTATCAGATTTTCTACATTTGATAGGACCTGAGAGGTCACCGGTAAGGGTTAAAGACTGTGCTACCACAAATTATGAGACTTTTACTGGTAGGTGAAGATACATCATAGTAAATACTGACTCTAAAACACTTCAGTCCGGGTTTCAGGTAAATAATGAAATGAATTGATTTATCTTTTGTGTAAGAACTCGGGGAAAAGTGGCAATGTTAGATCAGTTTATCATCTGTTGGTATTCTCTGCTGCGTTCACTTATTGCATTCTCTCTTTAAGTTTCAGTATCCCAATTGTTTATTCTTTGGAAATTCATCTTCTTAATACAGATTGGGTAGATTTAGCAACGTATGTAGTGTCACATGACTATTGCTGGTTGGGCAGCCTTTCATATAGCTCCTTAATTTGCTAGGAAGCATAAACAAAATTTAGCCTAGCTATCTCGAAATAATCCCATGTTGCCATGTGAAATCTAAGCATAAGATCTGCACAGAGTACCTGAAGTTCTGCTTATTTGAGTAACTGGAATAAATCGACTTTATTCCATTAGAATGATAATGGAGTGATTCAAGGTTTTCATTTCTGGCTCCTAAAAACCAGGAAATTTTTCAAATAAATTTCCAGTCATACTTTATGGTAAAGCATTGTGAGACTATACATAGCTCCACGGGAGCCTAAAGGTTTTACATGTGTGAAATCCGTGACCTTAAAAATTTGATAGTGTCCCTTTGATATTGGATAAACCTCAGGTCACTCAGCTTTAGATTAAGGATACATTTCTGAAATATTTACTACCAGTTGTAATGTTTATTATGGGTGTTGTTTCAGAGAAGTCAAGAAGTTTGATCCTTAGCTCCCTTGAAGAAGTTGTACAAACAGACATGGTCCTATACCCCCTTCCTGCCAGCTAGCATTTGCTTTAATCTTGTATTTAATTTGGAGGCATTTCAGACCTGTTCAAAACTTGGCTAGCTAACAACTAGAGAAGACAGCTAGCAACTAAATAAAATCTCCATTGAGCTAAAAATTGTGTGGGTACACAGATGATTTCCAAGTTGCTCTTTAGGCTGTACTCCACTGTGAAATATCAAAACAGTCAGAGCTCAGAAAATACAGGCTAGGATTAGTTCAATGAGACTGTCACAAGTACTAAGTGTTCGGAAGGATTAAAAGCAGAATACTATTTAAATAATATTTAACCACAGTTTCCAGTGGGTTGCACCTATCCCTTTGTATCTGGGTTGTAACAGACTCTTAGAGAAAAGTCCTTTTCTTTGACGCTTATTCAGCAATGCAATACATGGTTTACTATTCTTCTGCCGCAAGTTCATGCTTTTTGTTCTCACTGTATGTTCCTATTTTTCTCCAGCTTTCTTCTTCTTTCCTAGATTTTTTTTTATTTCTCCATCACTCTTTTATCATATAGGTGATGTTAGCTTGTTGCTCAGGTTCTCCTTATGACTTCTTTTGCACTGACCATAGCACAATCTTCCTCCTCTGTTCTGATCTGAATCCTAGCATCGCCTCTGCGTTGCCTGTTCCACAAGATCTATGCTGCTTACAGGTAAACAGCCAATTAACTTCACATTAGCTTGATAGACAAAAAGACTTAGTTGCCAGTTTTTGAAAAATTGTATTACTTTCCCTCTGCCTATCATACATCATGTCTACTTAAAATGGAAAAGCCAGGGGGTTGCGATCATATTTTTGTCGTACTACTCCACTTCCTAGCACAATTCTGACTGGAAGTGCTGGATGATCCTGAATTATAAATACGTGATAATAAATAATAAGCAACTAATACACACAGCCAGATGTCCTCTTTGACAATGAATATTACTGCTGGAAGGCTACTTATTTAACAGCCTGCGGAAAATCATGGCTAAAAAGAACCTGAAAGGCCAATTAGCTAATGTCCCTACTCAGACGCTACAGTGCAGTACATTTGGATAATTCTTATCTAGTATGTGTTTAATCTGCTTTAAATTTTTCAAGTAAAAATTTGGCTTGGTGGGGGATGAAGCAAAGACCAATATTGCCTTTTGGGTTTCACAGCCTTCTTTACTACCAGCTTTTCTCATTCATAAACCTTCCTTCCTAAAAATGAAACCCTTTACTGGTTGTGAATATTAACTGACCACTGTGCTGCTCACAAACACATTTTAATTTTGGGAAGTACTATTATGTCTCTCCTTTTTCTGTGGTTTTTGGGTTTTTTTTTTTGTTTGTTTGTTTGTTTGTTTGTTTTGGGGGGAGTATTTGTGTGTTTTTAAACCAGGTAAATGCACTTTTTTCAAACTTTTTTCATAGTTCATGTTTGTGAAAACTTTTATTCTTAGTTTTGTCCTCTGGAGTCTCTGTTTTATTTACAGCATATTTCAGGAATGGTGTCCAAAATGAAACACTTTATTCTACCCATAAAAGCTGACAAAAGCTTTTATGAAGCTTTAGGAATTGGTAAGCATTTAAGAATGTTTACCTCCCTTATGTAATATATACCTCATCAGAATGATGTTTGCCTTTTGTAATGGAATCTCCTTTATCATAAATTTAAGGTGATATGTTTTCATCTCCGTGTCCTTCTCTGGAGTGCTGCTGCCCTGCTAGTCATTTTGTATTTATGTATTTGAATTTCTTTTTTGAATGCAATGTTACGTTCATGTCTTCCTTAAGATTTACTAATTTCACGTGCTTCCTCCAGTTTATCAAAATAATTTTGAATTGTGGTTCTGCCTTGCAAATTCCTTACATCTCTTTCCATTCTGGTATCATCTGTTAATAGTTATATATAATTTTCAATCACTAATGGAATCATTCGGTGGCATAATAGTCTTAACAGCTTTTTAAAAGAGTTTACTTTCTATACACTCCCAGACTGACCATCAACCATACTCTGAATATACGGTTTGGGGTTTTTTACGCAGTTAAGTGTCCACGTTCCAGCAATTAGATTTTGACTACGTTTAAGTAGATTGCTTAGAAGAATGTTAATGTGCATGGGGGCAAATGACCTGCTAATATCACCATCAATCAGGATTTTCCCATACCCACAAAGCTAGTTACCTTGTCAAAGAAGGAAACTAGATTAGTTTATACTGTTTATTCTTGATATACCTCTACTGGCCATTTTTCTATCACCCTATTGACCTTCAGTTATTTACAAATTGATGAATCATTTGGTTCAGTATCTTTCAGGCATACTGTCCTTATAAAGCCATACTGATGCTCATAGAGCTGATGTTCACCAAGCTCACTCAGATGTATCTACACAGCACATAGCTTTGTGCTCAGCCGTAGTCTGTGTTACCCACCTCCGTCGCGAGTAGCAGCTTTTTCAGTTTTGATGTTCTGGATCCTGTTCTGAAGATGTCACCTCTTATTACTGACTTTGATCTCCTTATGCTAATAGTTCTGATCTTCTTATCATTTTGAGTATCCCCTTAGATTATCCTCCAAAGGGTGGAATGTTGTACCAAGAAATTTAGAGAACAGGAAACTGCTTTTAGCTGCTGCCAGTATTTTCTGAAATGGCTGTAAGAAAATTTTTGCTCTTCCACCGATGAACGTTTTTAATTGCTTTTCTTTTAAGATAACTTGTCGTAATTTTTCCACAGCTTCTTCCTCTGTGGGGATGTTTTCCCTTACAACTTTGGAAGTGGCTTAGAATTCATTTTGCGGGCAACTGAGGCAGCCACAGGCCACTCCGCGGGGCAAGGTTCATATCTCAGCAGTGGTACTATACCGTGTCTGACAGAAGGCCTCATCCTCAGACAATTTCAGACATTGGGAGTTCTCCCATTAAAGAGTTTGGATCACAAAGAGAGAGTTTCAATGTGCTGGCAGGCAAGACACTCAGGAAAATCAATCTGGGTGAATGAAAGGTATGCTTCAAAGGTAGGTATGTTAAAAATCAATGAACCCCCCAAATAGGAATAAAAATTGATCTTGCCTGTACTTAGTATACTTCTCTTTGAAAACAAAGTATATTAAATTAAGACCAGTTTAGATTTTGGATCAGCTCTGCACAGAGTTGTTTAGCAACATTTAACACTTTAAGAATTGATTGAGATTTTCTGAGAATTACTATATAAAAAGATTTATTATTTCTTTTCTTTTTGCCTTCTGCAGCACTAGGGAAATTGCTGGTACTTGAAACAATTAATGAAAAATACTGCACCGTTAACATTTGTATTTTCTGTTTTTTCTCTGCCTGGAGTTATAAGATAAAGGATTTTAGTAGAGGCATGAAAGGAATATGTTAGACTAAGTTCCTTTTTTCTTTCCTGTTGCTTGCTAGAAAGTTGCAAAATCCTTTCTAAATCATTTGTAAAGACCAAAAACAATCAAATGGGAGAAAAGAGTGAAAAGCATTCATACACAGAAGCTGATGTATTCCACTTACAGTCACTGAATTCTCCTTCCTGCATCAATCTAAACCTGGAGTATCTCTGCGTCTCTGTAAGTTCCCAGGATGCCATTACCAGCATTTGAAAACAGTGCAACAAGCATATTTTCTGGATGTTGTCTAAACAAATGGATCAAAAAATAAAACAGTTTTTTGTATGTACATACATTTTTAGCAGTTTTCATTTTGGCTTACATTCTACAGTAAGAGAAGTCAGGAGTAACTTTGCTGGCTTCCACTTCAGCAGATTAACTCGGATCTACAATAGTGTTTCTGAGAACAGAATTTGTCCTCTTGGTAACGGGCAAAAAGAGACAGTAAGCCTCTTGCGGGGATTGTGCAGCGGAGACCCCAGGGACGAAGAGACTCAGCTGGACCCAGCCATATGGAAGAAACCAGGGACTCCCTTGAGCATTTACAAACTACACCTTGCTTGAAGGCTTAGTCATCCCTGCTGGGGGTGCCGTCTATGAAAGACAAATCACTTTCACCTATTACTGGGGTCTCAAAAGCTGTTATAAATCGCACGGAACTGAATTCACAAGCAAAGAAAACTAAACCCAGTTAAAATTTATTGAAGAGCCTGATACACTAGTATTTTCCTGAGAACGCTGAAGACGCGCTGACAATAAACAACACTTCAGGAAAATTCATCAGGAACATAGTGTGTATTTAGCATACAATTTTTTGAAATGGAAGGTGTTTTCTAAACGAGCACAGCAGCGTTAATGTCGCTGCTCGACGGATTTTAACGTATGGAATACCACTTGCCCATTTTATTTTGTTTTCGAAAATAATTTATGAGAGATTCGGGCGTGTTTCACACCGAAACTGTCAACCAAAGAAGACGCCAAGAAAGCCCTGGTCCTCCCTCCGTAGCGACTGCTGCACAAAACGGAAAACAAGCCCCTCGGTGAGACGCCCGAGATTATTCGCGAGTGCAGCGGGCGGCGTTTCGGCCCCCCCCCCGGGCAAAACACACACCAACAT
>VYXH01010021.1:96737-165021 GCA_013397275.1 Burhinus bistriatus | reverse complement strand
TATGCACTGATATGAATAAGTTAGCAATTGCTTTAAATATAATTTGTTTAAAATTTTTTAATCTCTCCTTAAGGTTGTGGAACTTGAGGATTTAATTTGGCACGCAGCTTACAAGTTAGAGTTGCTAAAATTGGTTGAATAATTATTGGAGTGACTTCAGTTTAAAGTTAGCAAATTTACAGTTCACACTGAAAATGGGTGCTCTCAACCTGAGAGAATTCGTTAAGAAAAAAAGTTAGCCCTTTGCTGAATTTAAAGGCAAGTCCCAGATGACAATGACTGCTTTTCTGCAGTTTCTGAACAAAAAGGAAACACTAGCAGTGAATTTGAGGAAGGAATGATTTGGTTGGGTTTGGGTTTTTTTGTAAACGCTTTTGTTTCAACCATTCTGAAGCTTTTAAAATTCTGTGGGATTTTGCTTTTTGGTGGGAAAAATCTAACTAATACCAAGTTTAAAATGCTGCGGAATTTACTTAGCTTATTTAAGGCTATTCAATTTGAGCAAGTAGTCATATAAAATCCCTTTCCTTTTCTCTCTAAAACAGAATATCATGTTGTAGGAATTTATTTTTTTTTTACAAATCAAAACTACTGTTACAGTTACAATCTCTGTGCAGTCTTTCACTGATGTTTTTTCCCAACACCACAGTTCAGTATTTTTGTTTTGTTAGTTTCATGTGAGACTAATGCGCCTTCATACTGTTCAACTGGAGTCTTATAACTTGCCGAAGAGCGGTGATGCATGTCCGTGTGTACACATAGCATGTATGCATATGTGTAACTTTTTAACTTGGGACTGTTAAAATAGATGAGCAAATGTAGTATCTATTCCTCTTTCTTTTAACAAGAATTATTTTTCCCCTTTTGAGTATATGAGCCAATGTAAAGTATTGGTGACAGTAGTCCAGAAGGTTTAAGTGGACGTCACTCTAGAATAACTGTTGTACTGTTCTAATGAATATGTCGTTGCCTTCAAATGACTACTGTTAATGCAACAAGTTATCTTGGAGCTATTAAAACTTATATATAATTTTTTCTATATTTCAGTCAGCTCATGGAGAACAAGATTAGTACTATCGAGAGAGGAGCATTCCAGGATTTAAAAGAACTGGAGAGGCTGTAAGTATTTTTAATTCTAAATGTATGAGAATATTTTTTTTAATCAAATGAGTTGTGTGTTAAGGTACTCAGGCCTCTGATTTATTTTTTTAATTATTTTTTTGAACTTGGGATATCTGTCCTTAGTGAGACACAAGCGAAGTAAGGCATTCTCAAGCAGTATGTATGGGACTCAGGCGCGGGGGAGCTTTCACGAGCAGTCCAGATTTGAAGTGTTTTGTAGGAAATAGCTTGAATGCTACCAGATATTTTCCCTTGAATACACAAACACGAATACACCTAAAAAAGCCTATTCTCTGAGGTCTTGGAGGTGTTGGATGTGTTATATAATGTCTTATTGGAAGTTAACTACTAGTTATAAAGTGTTGTCTTATTACATAGTATGAAAGCAGCAGTTGAATTGTACTCCAGTTTTTGCATGATTAAAGCTTTTGCGAAGACTTAGAAAAAAACCAGGAACTGTTAGTTTTCAAAAATTAATTGGATTTGGACTTTAAAAACAGATTGAGTACTGTGGGGAGAGAGGATGGAGCGGGGATGAGAGGATCTTGTCTGGTGAAGTTGAAGTGCAAACACCTGCTTGGCTGCAGTAGGATGTAGAAAATGAGTAATTCCCAAGCTGGTTTAGCTTTTTATAATAGTCGCTTAATTTTCAGTGTGTGCTGCCTTATTTTGTTGCATTTCCTCAAATGAAAATATTTTTTTAAAATGTATTGTGCAGCTTGGGATATCTGACTGGTTAAAGGCAAGATGCTGATTGCTGGATATAGTTTCAGTTTGGAGCTAGAAAAGTCTAAGAATGCCACTGTATTAATGTATGTTCATGTAGAACTTTAGTGTCTTCGTTATCAGGCACCTTAGTTGCTGCATTTGCATTACATCACCTTTTCTTTAAGCATGCCTCTGAGGTCTTGTGTAGTTTTTCATTTGCTGCTGCTTTAACTTCGTAAAGGTATTTCTGCTTAACTCCGTTGAAAAGCAGCATTGGCCTAAAGATTCTGTTTGTCTCGTAGTTGTGCTCTGTATCCACAGCTGCTGTGCGTTTAAAACAAAACCACAAACCATTATGGTTTGGTTGGTCACACAAACAAAGCTATTCAAGAGACTTAGTAACCACCAGTGTAATTATGATATTTCTATAACAGTTGCAATATCATGTACTTGAGATAATTACCTCATTTTTTCAAATAAACCAAAGTAACTTTTTGACCTAAAATTGAAAGTGTTACTGTATAGTGCAACCTTTTCTGAATAAATTTTAATGAGATGAATTGCTCTTAGAAATGCATAGTCAGATTTTTTCAAAGTCATATTAAAACACTTAATGCAATGCTTTTTTACAATGTGTTTTAAACTTTGTACAAAATATAGGGATTTAGTACAGTTTCTCCTGCTGAGGGGTATATTGGAATAATATATACACATTCCTAAATTTGGTTTATAGGGTCTAGCTAAAAAATTAAACAGCAGTGTAGTTCATATTGCAAAAGTAAGTATGCGTACATGAAACATTAATAAACATTAAAAGATCCATGCTTCCACTGGGAATGTGGTTTGACACTGAGGTACCAAATACTTGCTAAGTTTTAAAATGGTGTATAGTCAACTTTATTCTTTGATTATCTCAAAGCAAGATTCTGCTGTGTGATTTATTAACAATATTTCAAAAATTATTTTCACTGTGTCATAATTTCGAGGCATTTAATGGTAACATTTCTCAAGTATAGAATTGCAATACTAGAAAAAAAAATTAACTTTAGTAGTTAAAACTTACTTGGCTGGTGTGTTTACATTTTGCTGTTACATTTTCTGTTTGTTTTCTTTGGTTTTCTCTTGATAAATCTGTAAAATCTTTGGAAGACCATAGGTATTTCCCACTTACATAAGATACTGGTTCTGAAGAGAAATTCTGATAACTGTGGCTACTTTTGCGGGTTATTTTTGTTCACCCTTCAGCAGGCAAACTATGACATTTGAAAGTTTAGTCATTTAGACCTATGAAGTTAGATTCTGTTTTATCTTCGGAATTGTTTTGCATCTGCTCCAGTAATTGTCAGTTTCTTTAACTTGCTGGAATTCAGTCAGTGTTAGGTGTGTGGGTGACTTGTAATTTGAATATATATGCAGGATGTCTTTAAACCGCCCCAGCTGTTGGCTAAGAGCAAATATTTCATATTTGTGAGGAAAAGCTGAGAAAATTCCTCTTGTTTACAACTGCCAAGTCCATCTGATGAAGGCGCATTGTTATCTGACAGCCAATTCATCTCCTCAGGATTCTGTAATTCAAAACGATTTCTCGGGAAACTTGTGGATACTTCCTTCAAGTATTTTCTTTTATACATTAAATAGCAAGCACTTTAAAGCTTTTTAGTTTTTTTTCAATGTGTAAGTGTAGGTTGTCACATTTCCACTGTAAGTGTAATATGCCAAGCTACTGTCAAAGAATACCTGATGCAGTCCTTTTAGCATGCCAGTGGAAGGTGTAAGTGAACCTTACTGCAACTTAAATGAGCTCAATTTGGTTTATAAGATTGTTTACGTGTAATATTTCTTATGTTGGAATATCTTGTCCTAGCACATACAGGCTGAATTTTAAAATGTGTTTCCTGTAGCTCAGTACTCTTTTTAATGTGAAGAACAGACCTTCACAGTAGTTTCCCTTTGGGAAATAAAATAAATCCATCTCTCTACATGAAGTGGTGGTTTTGAGTTTTTCTGTTCTTGAACTGGAATTTCAGTTACAAAATTATTTCTTTTTTAGACCAGTTACTCTGATTTCCAAGGCACTGTTTGGTTGATCAGTGAGTTACTTGGCATGAATACTCATTTGTAGCTCTGATCATGCAAAACGCTGAATATCCTTGGCTCCCTCTAAGGGAAGCGAAGACCTGAAGCACTTTGCAAAATTAATCTGAGAGAAGAAACCCAACCTTCTCTTCAGAAGAGAACTACTTAATATGTGATTTGATTAAATCTATGTATATCTCAGGTGGATAGAAATGTTTCTCCTATAGTTCAGTTAAGCAACAACAAATCTCTGGTGCAGTAGATAAACGCAGTAGTATGTACCCAATGCTATTTAGACCTAATATGCTCCATAACAGGAATTTGTGTCACACCAATGTAATTCTAGAAGTGCAATGGAAACCAAAACCACAATAAATACAGCTGTAACAAGTGATTGTTACTACAGCAGCCCTGCTGTAACTTTAAAGATATTCAGTTAGCAATAAGTGACCATGTAGTAGTGTTTCCTACATAAGAACTAGGGGGGAAAACAAGATGGAAACTAGCAACTTAATCAGATAAGTTTTAGGTTTGTAGAAACTTTAGTTGCTGGACAGACCCTGGTGAAGACTGAAAAGTCTTCGCTCAAATAAATGGGTAGATGCTGTAGTGTTTGCTTAGTTATAATCTCCGGCAGCCTTGGCTCAACCCTTAACGGGGTCTTAGCTCTGGTCCAAACCAATTTGGTACAACACTGCCTGAGCTAGTAAGACTGCCACGAAAATGGCTTTCTTCACAGCCTGTATCATGGATGGCTGAATCACATGGTCTGTTGTGTTATGTAGATGCTCTGGCTGCTGAAACAGCCCTCTTTGACCTTCAATACGTACAGCCAGTTTTTCAGTCAGTGGGACAGCTTGTACCTTTGTGTACACCCTGAAGCAGTGTCAAAAACTCTTGGATTAATTATGATCTTGGCTTTCCTGTACTTAACATCTGCAAGACTTTCTGTATTAACCACTAACCTGTATCATCATACATACCCAGGTTCCTTTGTGTAGGGCCTCTAAAGAATATATGGCCATTCAGTACATGGCAGGTCCCGTAAAGAAAGGACTGGGATGTGACCTGTTAACGTTATCTGAACCTCTCTTACGTATAGCACAGTAATGTATCAGTGGTGGATCTCAGTATGCTTCATGGCAGGAAGGCACAAAGCGTCAAGGTATGAAGGATTTCCACAACACTTAAGAATTTCCAGAGACCACTGCTTATTATGGGAGACAAAAGCTATTGAAATGATTCCTTATGAGAATATGAGATTAAACACTTGTTTCTTCATTCTTTGTAAATCTGTCATCTTGGGTGTGATGTTTATAATAGTTTGAAATAGTCTCTTAAGAAAACAAGATAAACTGAAAAATCTCCATTTTCTGAAAACTAACACTATTATTAGAGCTTTAAAAATAACTTTTAAAAAGTGTAGTCAGTTGTTATCCCCAAGACCACCTTGTTCTGTGGTGTTGCAGCTACTGCTCGAAGTATCCCAGTGTATTTACAAGCTATTGTCATCTGGAGGGATGTATAAAATTTGGTTGAAGACAGCTGCTATAGACTGCTGAACGAGTTCGATTATAAACTGCTTAAGTCTAAAATTTCCTTACAGTTCTTTGTACTTCAGAAATACAATGCGGTCAGGTTTTGAGGGCTAAATATACTCTTCGCTTGTTTACGCAGCAGAGCAGTTACTTTTTCATTTAGGAATAAATGTTTTTTGGCTGATAGGAATATTGATTTTAATCATAATTTTTCTATGTCTAGTAGTTGAGATCCCAGCTATGATCATTCTGAGACTATGCTAAACATCCAAAAAAAAAATGTCAGAATAGGAAGAGGTTACAGCAGTCGTTTGAAAACTACCCACATTTTTCTTCCTGTATTTGTGAATAATCCATTGAGGCAGCAGTATGCCCCTAAAATGCTAATTTGGAGTCTGATTCTGCAGACATTTACCACGTGAATAACTTGGTTTGCATGAGTAGTCCCACTGATTACTCTTGTGAGAAAGGTTACTTGTGTGGCCTAGAAAGTTTCCAGGCCAAGCCCCTATACTTTTGATACTTGAATTATTAGAATTTATTTTGAAAATGTCCATTTATTATCTTAGTAGTTCTAAAGAGCTATCTGTGTAGACTTAAAAATAAACACAAAACCCCACAAACCCCACTTCTGCTTAAAACTAGTGTGGAGGTAAAATGTTACTCTTGCGGGCTCTAGAACAACTGCAACTTCTGAGCTAGTATCTGAGCTAAATATTTACCCCCCCATACCTTCCCAAAAACCACCCTCCCTGAGCTACATGGTGTGAATTAACTGAAATACTGAGTTCAAGAAAAGAATGCTGTAAGGGTTGAACTTCAAGTTGGTACTTGAAATAGCTTTTTAAACTGAAAGCTATCTATATTGTATTTTCATGCTTCTTACAATGTATCACTGAATGATGGAGAAAGAAGTATTTCAAGAATTAAATGTCTTGTTACAGTTCATACCTTTTTCTAAATTTTTACAACAATTCTAAAATAACAAACTGAGAGTTGTCTGTACTTGCTATTTATTGGACCTCCATCTCTAAAAGTATGTTAAAACAAGTTATTAAAGCTTAAGATGGAGAGAGCATTTACTTAGGAGTGTGCTTATGAGTATTTGATTGAGTAGTACTGAAAATTATTAAAGTTTCGTTCATGCTGTGGGTGAAAAATTTGAAACTTATAGATGTGTCACAGCACAGAAGGAAAAGCGTATTTCAACTACGTATTTTCAAGGAGAAGTTTTTTTTTCTACTTAGTAAACAAACTGAGTACTACTTGGATTCCTTTTCTGGATATAAATCTATATGTGAAACTGCTACGTTTGCAGCTTCTGCAGCAAGGGCTTAATTTTAACCTCAATACATAGGAGTCAATCTTGTCAAAGTTATTAAATGGGATTCAGTATAATAGTGGTTTTTAGCTGTATTTCACATATTATATGGTTAGAGATATCTGTTTGGGCCCTATCTAGTCTGATAAATGTGGTAAACTGTTAGACTGTATTAGCAGGTTTTGAAATTACAAAACCAAAACTCACTTATGAGTTAACCGTGATGTCTGAATATATGGTGTTTTACAGAGCATCTCGTCTTACAAAGGCATGTATAGCAGGATGGACTAAGAAATAAAATGTTCCGTCTAGGATAAAAACAAATACAGCTTGTCTTGGGCAATAATGCCTGCCAGGCCATGGCAATTATCGAGGGAATTAGCAGCTGTTTCAAAACAGAATAGATAAACTAGTACTGCCTTTTTTGTCTAGTGTAGGAAAGGGCCATGCTATATTATGTGTATGTTCTTTTTTAGGGTGCAGATTTACTTTGTCACTGATGGGATAAAACACCATTTCCAGAGATTAAAAACAACCTATGTGCTAACTTCCTATTACATATTGATGTGTGGCATGAGATTGCAGTTTTATTCCAATTGTTTGACTAGCTCTATCCATAAAATGTAAATTCCAAGTAGGAAAATAGTAACTTCTTAAAAGAGCAATAGCAGGATTTTCTATGATTCTTTAAATATGAGCTGCATCAATAAGTTAATCCCAGAATAATTAGTTTTGGTTTGAACTTTTTCTTTCTGGGTTTTGAACCTCTGATAGAACACAGCCCTTTCAGTTGCAGAAAAGAAGTGTTAAAACCCCCAGATTTCACTTCTACAGAGCTACATGATCAAACTTCAGGAGCAGGGACTTCTGGGAAAAAAACCCAAATGTTGCAAAACTGCATCATAAAAATACAGTTTTAATGGAAGCAAAATCTGATATATTTTTTTTCCAGTTTACAGAGGCTTAGATGTGAAGCTTAAAGGCTAATGTGGAATATTAGGACCGCTGGTGAAAAAATGCAGTCTTAGCCGTGGAGTCACCACTACTGTTCCGGGAATCATTTGTATCACTATCATAGCTAAAAGAACAGCCAATAAATGAATGATATCTCATCTTGTTGTGCTTGACTATATGTAGTCTCAATGAACGGAGCTCTTTTTGGCAGTAAGACCTTGTATTATATAGTATGGAAGTTGTACTGAGCTCTTAGAATGAGTTCTTAGCTCTTTAGCTCGAAGTAAGTCTCCTGTTGCTTTTCTTGCTGAATCCTGGTCTTTATTTTGGTGTGCAAGTTAATTACCGAAGCTTGAGAATTAATTTTTCAGTTGGGGTATGTTCTGAGCAGTTTCTCACTACTGCACCCAGGAAGGTGTAGGCTGGACTGCCTACAACCTGAGGTGTTAACGCATGTGCTTGTTTTTTAAGGCTGCCTGATGTTTTGATTTTCACCCCCTTAAAGCATTGATACTTGATCACCTGTCTGGCTTCGGTCTGAATATATTAGCATTTGAAGGGTTAATACCTTCGCATACATGTGATAGGTAGTGGAAGAATAATGAGTTCAGGTAAAGAATACATTTTTGAACACCCCTGAAGGGGGTGAACAGTTATTCCCTGTTAATCACGGATGTGAAAAATCCTTCTCTTAGCTAATCCTACATAGTTAAGGGCAATGCATAGTGCATTCCTCATCTTAGAACAAGGAGACCACAAAGCCTGCGGTGCTAATCGCTTACCAAAGGAATGCGAGACTATATTACATGAATTGTACTGGGGCACCTGTATTTATAGTTTAAAGATAATAATAAAAATTACTAGAGTAATTATTCTGTATTAGCAGACTTTTGTCAAAGTAACTTCAAATATCTCCTCTATAAAAATTTCTGGTAAATCAGAAATAGACAAAGGCTGTCTTTGACAACAGTAATTAAAAAGATGCAGTGTTCTAATAGCATTTTAAAAACCGGCTCAAATTGCTATATTTTGATTGCAGAATATGTTTGATAAAACTTTAAGTCCAAGAGCAGTCTTCTTTTAAAAGCCTTGTAAATGTTTGCTATCATTTTTACTATATTTTATTCATCTGAGTGTCTTTTCTCATGGGAGTCCTTTTATAGGTCTAGAAGGCAAATTGCAGTGAGAAGTCCTGTTTGCTCTTTGCAGACCTTTTTACAAATTCCAGGGCAGGAAGGCTGTTTATTTTTCCCACATCTGTTTTGCGCTCATCCTTTGTGACATTGTTTGCTGGATGCTCGTCTTTCTTGCTTCCTCTGAAATGGGTAATTTGCACTGTTGCAAAATGTTGAAACCAAATGTGATTCTACAGAACTGTTGTGTCAACGTTTTTGTTTCAAATAGTGTTTGGAGTCTATTTTAAATTGGTGCTCTATAGCATCGATATTAAACTAAAAGCTATACCTTTTAGTTCTACTCTTTAAAAATCATATCTATCTGTTGCAGAACCAGTTCAATATTTAAAAAAATCAAAACAAAACAGATTTAATGTTAGATGGCCACAGGTAAAAATTGAGCTGTCATAGCACATTACATTTTAATATAGCATATTTCAGAAAGCATCTAACATGCTCCTTATTTTAACTGCAGAAGCCACAGTTCTGTCTGGAATTTTACAGTTAAACTCCAAAAATGTATGAGGGATCTGCCACTTCAGTGACTTATACTGTTATATTACCTTATTCACTCTGAAGAGTCTTCTTCATCAGAAGAAATGTTTTATTTTCCTTCATATGTAGTTCATTGTGCCGGTTTGTCTTTAATAATAGTCTAGATGATAATCAAATACAACATATCAAAGTCTCCCTTAATTTTTTTTAAGACACACCAGCCTTTCTGGCCAGTTTGGCAGGATGCCTGTACAGGTGCTACAGGAGGACACTTGAATGAAAGACAGTTACAAGCCTATCTAGACTATTTGCAGGCCCTTCTTGCCGTTCTAAACAATCTGCCCGAACTCTAGCTAAATTCCATCTAATAGGTCAACTTCCCCTCCTCTCTTTCTTTGCCCATTTTTTTCTTGGAAGTAATCCCAAGTGTTGTCAAAGATCATCCTTGCTTCATCTGATACTTGATCCTATATTACTTTGTGGAGGTTTTATAACTTCTGTTTCCTTCTTTGTGGTATACTTCATAGACTAAAATCCAATGAATTAGCCTCACAGGACTGTAGAGGTTTTAAGGAGCCTCTGTAGATTGTCTAGTCCCACGCCACTGATTAACACAAGGTCGATCAGAGCAGGTGGCTGAGGGCTGTTTCCAGTCGGGTTTTGAATGTCTCCAACAATGGAGAATCTACAGCCTCTCTAGGCAACCTATTTCAGTGTTTGACCACCCTCACAGTCAAAGACTTTTCTTACCTTTAAATGTAATTTCCTGTCTTTTCATTTGTGCCTGTTGTCTCTTGTCCTTTCACTGTGCACCCCTGGGAAGTCTGGCTCAGTCTTCCTTACTTGGGGAGGAAGTGTATCACTTAGATAAATGATGTATTTATATACATTGACATCCCTCTGAGCCTTCTCCTCCCCAGCGCTAAACAGTCCCAGCTCTCAGCCTTTCCTGCTGTGACAGGTGCTTCGATCTGTCTGCTTAATCGTCTTCACGGCCCTTCTCTGGGCTTGCTCCAGTATGTCCATGTCTCTCTTGCAGTAGGGAGTCCACCACTGGGCACAGCTCTCCAGATGTCTCGCCAGTGCTGAGCAGAGGAGAAGGATCACCTGCTTTGACCTGCTGGCAAACACTCTTCCTTATACAGCCCAGGATGCTGTTAGCCTTTGCTGCAAGGGCACATTGCTGGCTCCAGTTTAATTTCTTGTTCACCAGGACCCAAGGCCTTTCTCTGTAAAGCTGATTTCCAACTGGTTGTTCTCCAGTGTGTGCTGGTGCATGGAGTTGTTCCTCCCCAGGCACAGGACTTTTTATTTCCCTCTTGTTGAGCTTCATGACGTTCCTTTTTCGCCAGTTCTCCAGCCTGTCCATGTTCTGCTGACCGGCTGCGCACACACCTGGTGCATCAGTCATTCCTTCTGGTTTTGTATCGTCTGCAAACAAGCTGAGAGTGCACTCTGTCCCATCTTTGAGGTTGTGGATGAAGATGTTGAACGGTTCTGGCTCCAGTACTTACTCCTGTGGTACACCAATAGTGACTGTTCTCCAGCTGGACTTTGTGCCACTGATCTTTGATCTTTTGGTCTTTCCACATGTTGAACTTGGCACTTCAGACAATTTTCAGTCCACCTCACTATCTGCTTTTGTAGCCTGTACTTCATCAGTTTGTCTATGAGGACAACTGTTATGAGAGACAGTGTCAGAAGCTTTACTGAAGTCAAGATAAACAACATCCACTGCCTTCCCCTCATCTGCCAAGTTCCTTATTCATTGTAGGAAGCTATGAGGCTGGTCAGGTGTGATTTTCCCAGTTGTAAATCCATACTGACTACTCCCAGTCATCATCTTGTCCTTACTGTGTGTAGAAGTAGCTTCTCTTTTGCTCTATCACCTTCCCAGATACTGAGATGAGGCTGCCCAGCCTGTAGTTCCCTGGCTTTTGCTTTGTTTTTCACACTTTTTTAAATGACATAGGCAGAATTAATAAGACTAATGACTAGCTACTTATAGAGATACTGTTTCTGTTGAAACAGTAAGAAATACAGAAAATTCCAGAAAACAACAGCCTTGGTTTCTCTATTTTCTTTGTAGCAAAAAAAAAAAAAAAGCCAAAACCCAACTAAACAAAGCGCTTGTCCTAGCTCTGCTCACACTGGAAAACCTTTTTTAAAAAAAAAAAAAGCAAATTGACTATGGACTCCTGATTCTCTGTGCAAAATAGTGTTCTGCATAATGTATGGAGAATTGATTGAGGTAGCGGAGGAATGTGGTAATTTTGGACTTGACATCAACATCATGTGAGAAGAAAATGAAGGACAGAAAATACGTTAGGGTTCAAGTAGTGTACATTAGTACAATGTAGTACTATGGTTTGCAAAGTAACTTTCACCACTTCCTACACAAGTAAGAAACTGAGTTTGCAGTACTGTCTATCCTGTTTCCTTTCAGAATGTTTTCCAGTAAAACAAATATGTAATTGGTATTTAATATTAAATTGAAACTAACTTAGATATTTTTCTTAGCTAGTCACTATTTAGCCTGGAAAATGGAGTCCTGATTAAATGGATCTCGACCTGGGGAAAACTTTGACTTAGGCATCCAAATGCTGTAGGATCAGCCCTGAACTTCTCAGATTCCAATTTTTATTCATGTGGTCACTAAACTTGATATTGCTAGGTTTAATGAGATTATGAGTAGTTTGACTAGAGACAAGAAGATCTTTGCAGGGAATTCTTAATGGAAAAACTGGCACAATCTTTTGCTTAGCTCTTAGTTCTTGGGCCTTCTTCTCACTTGACATGTTCATGCAAGTCACATTCACAGACAGCAGTTGCCAGATGTGTTGAAGTTCAGTAGATAGTGGATTTGCACACAAATGCACAGATGTTCTCTGCCTCTGGCAGATACAGCAACACGATTTTTGTAGAAAAGTAATAAGGCTTGCCTTCCTTGCAGCCATAAGCCTAAGTCAAGCTCTATATGAAGTTCTCTGGTAAGGAAATAGACATCACTTACTCTGATGTCTATTATTCTGACCCTTTATATCTAGGGTCAGGTTTTTAGGACTTGATGGTTAGACCAGTCCATGGAGATGATTTGGGTGCTGTGCACTAGCTTTCTGTTTTAAGATACTTGGATAATTTTGTAGGTTGATTTTTGTATTTCCTGGGCTCATAAAGCCTGAACTAATCTCAGACCTTCCCAGCAGATACATATTCCTGTAACCTGTTGGAACTACTTGGGGAGCCTGGTGGGCTCTGTCATTGGGAGTAGAAAGTGCTGTCGCATGAACACTCAGCGGTTTGTTTATTGACAATTTGAAATTGAAATTTAATGAAAAAATGTTTGTGTGCTTTTAAGGTTTACACATATTTTGCAGATAAGCTTCAGTGAAAAGATGTTACATAGTATTTTTAAATGGGTGTGATAGTGATGTCTTCTGCTGACAGGTGTGGATGTGCTCCTTTGAAGCATACAATTTCTAAGCTGTACTGTGTGTTACTATGCGCAGATAGTGTATTTACTTCTCTCAGCTAAATTTGAAGAAGGAATTAAAAATAATGACTTCTGCTGTCATTAACTTTTTGTGAGTTGGAAGCCTTCTATCCTTCTTCCTGAAGCAGTGGTGGTAGAATAAAACGCATCTGTGCCTTGTATTTAGAGTTTTGGAAGGCTCTCAGTCTCTCTGCACCCAATGGGATAGGCTGTTTCTAATTAAAGAGTGCAGCTGACATACAATTTACTTGGAACAGCTCTTAACTTGAAAACTGATCGAAGTTATCTTTGAGGGCTTCTGTTATTTTAGGGGGCCTATGGCTAGAATTGCATCTACTTGAGCTAAAACCTACTGGAAGACAACTTGTGGGGGACAAAATAGGCCTTCCAGTACCTGTGAGGTGGTTATCAAAAAGCTCAAACCAGGCTCATTGCTGTGGTGAGACAACAAACATAAATTGAAATGAGAGATTATGACTGGATATAAGGGCAAAACTTGTTCACCATGAGGGCAGTCAAACACTGGAAGAACTTCATTGCCCAGAGAGGCTGTGCAGTCTCAATACAGCTTCTCTGGTGATATGTAGTTGATTACAGTGGGATCAGAAGCAAGTTACAGTGAAGGTTGTTACAAGTCTGGGAAACAAATACAGACCTGCTCGTGAATTATAGCAATTGCAGATGATTACATTGCAGACAGTGTAATTAATAGTTTAGGTTTTTCTCCCATCCTCCCCATGCATGATTGATACTGGATCACAGTTATTGTGGCATGAAAACTTGAGAGACATCGCAATGGATTGGTGGGTTAGGATACGTGTCACTGGGAGCGTAATATGCTCTCCCTGCAGTTTACTCTAACTCTGTGATCCTCTGCATGTCCTCTGGATGCATGCAAAAGACAAGTAAAACCCAGATATGCACCCATTTCTGTAAAGCTAGCCTGTTCTCTTGAACTAGTAACTCAAATCAAGCCATTTTTTTTGCTTACCTTACTGTTGTCTGCTTCACAGTGTAACCTATTGGTTGTCTGTACCTACATTTTATCTGCCTATTTGGGATCAAGCTTCCTTAAAGAGTGTTTTCACCTGCCCATCCATCAAAGATTTTCCTTCTTTGTCTTTAAATTGATCCTTCTGTATACTTCTTCCATTACTTCACTTTGAAGATGCTTTTCTAGTCTTTACTGTGTTTAGAAGATTGAGCTCTGGGAACTTTAAGGTGATGTATTTAAAATACTTCGTGTACTTTCGGTAGTATGTGAACTTTGCTTGAATTCATCATGAAGAGCTCAAAAATTTACCTGTGACAGTCTGTCGGTTTGCCCAATCTCTTCCTCAAGGTGCATTCAGTAACAGAAGAGAAAGAAGTTACATATATTTTAATTGCAACCATGCCTCAGTGTTGTTAAATTCAGAGAATTCTATGATGTTGGACCCTCATCCATTTATTTCTGGCCACTAGCAAGGGAGTTTTCTAGCACTGCAATACCTTGGACTGTGGAGATTCTCCTGTACATTTTCTGTTGCTTACACCACTAACACTTCATTTCTTCTGAGCTCTCTGTCTTTGAGAAAAGCAAATTTTTCTAGCTCAGTTGAGAAACTGAATGGTGGCAGTATGGAATATCTCATCACTGTTTCTTCACTGCTTCACCTTGAACTTCGTGCCATTTCTGGGAGAGCAGTTCAGTTGATGCAACCGAAATGTCTCTTCTCACGTTGTCCCAGGGGAAAAACTGGCTGCTAGCTAGCTGCAGTGAGGTCTCTGCCAACACACATTGAAAGAAAACACGGTGGAGTTTTTCTGGTTGTTTTTACTCTGCAGTAGCTGTAGTTCTTCGCAGTCTATAGTCGTGGATTCTGTGACCCATCTGTGCTTACCTCAGGTTTCAGCTCTGGGGAGAGAGGGGATCATGCCTGTCTCGCTCTTGTTCCATTATGTCTGTGTGTTCTGGGTAGGTATTGTTATTTCAGGCAAAATTAAACATGAGGTCATCTGAAAAAGTGGAAATATTGGAGAACCATGTATATTAGTGAACTATTTTAAAATAGGAATGTGTTTTCTGGACTCATTGTGTGGCTCTGTCTCAAAGACTGAAAACTCGTCAGAGTGACTGTTGAACTAGAAGCTGTTGCATGCTGTGATACTAGTCTGTGTAGTCCAGATTTGCCCTGCATCCTTTTTCACTTACGTGTGAATTCATAGCATTTTTTAAAAAGAACTATCTATTATAGTCTTGAAAAATTCATTTCAATGCAGTCCAGTTCATAAAATGTCCTTGTAGAAAACTTAAGAACAGCAAATTGACCCCTTTGAAAGCATCTGTTCTAACTGGCTAGATGTAAAGAGTAGCTGAAGCATCTTCCTGAAGGATGATATTTCCCGTTATTGCTTTCATGAAAATTAGTAATGTTTGATATCCTTAGGTACAAGTGACAAGGAATGGTCAGATTTTTGGTAGAGAAAGCTTTGTTCTAAAAGAAACTCCAATGAATGGGATGAAATTATTCAAAGCAGAAGCTACAAAATAGAGGATTCATTTAAGATCAGTATTTATTTCATTTTTGTATTCCCTCAATTGACTTAGTCAAAGAACAAATGTTTTGATTTTGTGAAAGGCAAAGTAAAAATGTAGGTTGAAACACTAATTCTAAGTGCCAAGCTCACTTGGTAGCAACTGTTGAGTCACGAGGGTAGTACTATTCGTTGTTAGGTTAATTCATGAGCTTGATTTATTGTCTATAACTTAGATTTTAAAGTCTGTACAGCAGCACATGCATCAGTATGTTGACAGTATACTCAATTGTGTGGGCCATGTGAACTACAGGTAATAACAGAAACTCCCAGTCTAACTTATTAACTGTTTGTATAGAAAGTTATGTACTAACACAAGTGTTTTGCCTGTGAAGTATCCTTCTAAAGTGACGCTAAATGTGTCCTTGTAAGACTATTGCATTTAGTGCAAGGCAGCCTGCCTGAAGAACTTTATCATCAGCTAATATTATGTCATTGTACCGTAGTGCTTTTTTTGTATTATAAAAAAAAACTTCTACGAAAATACAGATACTGAGGTGCAGCTTGCCATTATTGTCTAATATCTGAACGTAATAGAGTACATAAATATTAACAGGAATCTTTGTCCCGAATAGCTTCTGATCAGAGACTGACTTTCCAAAATCTTTACCCTGCATGTTTTCTCATGTACTTTTTGATCTATAATCATGGTCTTTAGAGGTTTAAGTCTGAACTTTATTTAGCAAAGAGAAGTGATGAGTGAATTTTCTTTCTCTTTTTATTTAACCATTTGTTCAGGTTCAGTGTCTAAGAATTCCATTTTCATGTTTCATCCTCTTCTGACCACAAATGTTACTGTTACTATGAAACCATTTTCTTCCTACTACTTCAGTTTTGTGGTGTTAGTATATACTTTTATACCTAAATTTACCAAAGGTAAGAAAAGTCTATTTATAAATTACCTTATTTTGAAAATGCAGTAGATCCACAAACACTAAAATACATCGCTTTCTTGTTCTTGTAGGTAAGGTTTTCTTTTTAAGCAAGGTTCAAATCAGAAGTCTTCCACTAGTCATGAACTTTATAGCTCTATCTTTCTTTTATATTGAAAACTTTCCTTCTGCTGATTTGGAAGTATGGCTTGCAAGATAACAATTCAGATTTTGTTGTTGTTGTTCCTGGATTAAGCATTTTTTCTATTTCTTATTAAACTGCATCTTCATTCATCTCACTTATCCCAGTACTGTAGTCTGTCGTTTTCAGGATCTCTCTCATTCACTCTAAATTCTCTTTTAATCTTCTCCTTAAAGAAATCAGAATTTCTGGTGATTGACTAACAAAAAGGAACCTGACATTAAAATTGGAAAATTACAGATATCTAGATCTCAAAGCTAGCTGCTTCCTTATAGTTTGAAATGTGGGAGCAAACCTGTGAGTACATAAGAATATTTCTCAGATTATTTTGCTCTCATTGGTACTTACATTGAACTTTAAAGGAAGAATAACTAAGCGAACTAAACCATGGAGCTATGTAAAACTGGATCTCAAGTGTGCAGGTGTGTGTATCTATATGGAAATTCAGGGAAAAACCGTTGAATTGGAAAGACCTTTAAATGGAACAACATTTATGAAAAATGACCCCTGAGAGGCTAAACGGTCATACTTGTTTGAATTCACCCCTTAGACTAAAAAACAAGAAATTCTGAAGCTTTATGAAATTATAAAACTTAATTTTGCAAAACTGCTGTCTAATATCCTTTTTCACCTTGTGGAATGTCTTGGTAGCAGTCTGTGATGTATGTAACGTAACCACTGTAAGGATGAAATAAATACCAGATAATACCGTGCAGTCTGGTGTCCAGGAATGCCTTGAATTATTGCACTGAGAAGCACCATGTATTGCAAACTGGGACTCATGATGAGGTTGATGGGACAAAACAGTTTTTTCAGTACGTTGATCTGCTTCAATAGCACGTGGCACGTGTGGTACATTGCTTAAAAACAACCAAAAACCTGTTTTGAGCTTGAATTCTTGACTAGTATGACTCTATGTTCCAGGGCTTACACTTAAACACATTAGAAAGAATAATCTGCATTGTACATTTAGGAAAAAAAACATGAAGAGGGAATATATGTCTTGGCTAGTGGTTGTTCTGTTGCCTATGGCTATACTAGGGTGGGCTTCGAACTTGTCATCTCAAACTAAGCAGGTTTGACCCTGGTCCATGCGTTCAGTGAGAAACTTCATAGGCAAATGGGTACCTCCCAGATTCCAGCTGCAGTTTTTTCTTTTGTACTATCTTATGTGCAACTGATTGTGTTTTATTTTTTAATTTAACTTCCTTTTGGTGTATCTTTACAGCTATGGAAAGAAAACTATATGCCAAAAAAACCCCTGTAATGCCAAATGTAAGCTGGGACTCTTTGATTTTTTTTCCTGACTTTTATTTGATCAGGGTTGCTGTAACCGTTTTCTTTGCTTTTTTGTTTAAATAGGTTATATGGATCTTAGTTAAGTAATGAGAATGTATCCAAAGTGTGTGCATTTGATGCATGCTTCTTTGAACCTTTTTATGGTCACAAAATGTTTGTTTGCTTCATTATACCGAGAGGAACACGGAGTTGGTGGGGAATTGAAGTTACACTGCTGACTTTATATTTTTAGTGACCTAGTTGTTTATGCAGGATAGACTACTGACTTAGTGATTGATTCACACTACAGAAATTCAAAATCTTTCATAAAATAGGTAATATGGTCTTTTGGGGAAACCAGAAAATGTAATTAGTCCATGGTAAATTTACTGCTGGACCATGTCTCCGCTAATGGACCAGCATTACACAGCCTTTCTGGTCTTTAAAATCAGCTTGTTACAGCACTGGGATGCCTGCTCAAAGTGGTTGCATTGCATTGCTGTAGCACTTGTAATTTAACACAACTTTTTCTTTTTCTTTCTAAAGGCGCCTAAACAGAAATAACCTCCAGTTGCTTTCTGAACTGCTCTTTCTGGGGACGCCGAAGTTATACAGGCTGTAAGTAGTCATGACCCAATAACTATTATTCTGGAAAATTTGGAATTGGGCTGTTACTGTGTCTTGCGTTAGGTTTCTTGCCTTTTGCCTCTTGCCTCAAACAGGGCTAAAACGCATCTGGGAACATTGATGTCTTGTTTAAGCCGAGTATTTTCTTTGACTGCTTTGCAAGATTATTTTTTTTAAAATCTAGGTTAGATACTGATAGTTGTATGAGACAAAATACTGTTTCATCCATTCCTGCTTCTGTAATGAAGTTTTGCTGAAAGAATACTTTGGCTTTCCTTTTTTCCTGCTTGTTTTTTGGCTTCTGTGTTGAAAGAAATAAAAAATGCCTGTGGAGATTCTGACCCAGAGTTAGAGCACTGTATAAGCACTTTGGTTTTGTGATGTTCTGGTTTTGTGGCTGTGCACACTTGACCAGAAAAATCATAGCACTGGGAAATAGTAGGTCTGTGGAGAAGACTCTCCTGTGTCCCCTCGCAAAGGAAACAAAGGTGGTAACTTAAACTCTGGGAAGAAAAAAAACTATGAAATGTCTTACCTTAAATAAAAACTGTATCAAATTGGGTAATGAGGTTTTGTTTTGATTGTATTTTTTAGTTTGATAATGTTTGACTCTTGGCAATATTTTTAAACTAACATTTTGATCCATTGGCCCTTTTAAGAATCCACTTATTTCTGTTACAGTAAAAATCCGGAATAAAGTTTAGATACTGGTTTCTGTATTTATCTACATGATCTGTTTTTGTAACAAAATAAAGTTTAAGGTACCTTTAAGTTACAGTATGTGGTATGGAAGGGATACAACATGACATGCTTAAGTAGGCTTTGAAAAGGTGGTACAAATCCAGCCATGTTTTAATTAGATATGTATTTGACACATTTCTTTAGACTTCAGGTGAGATTTCTGCTGTTGAAATTGCTGATTTTACTGAGTTTTTTCCCTTGTGTGCTTGGGGAAAAAAGTGAAGGTGGAGGAAGGTGGGCTTCCTCTGATTTGTTTCCACTTTAGTATATGGAAATATTCTTGAGAGCAAATGGTATAATGAAGCTTTTATTTTTAGGAGCTGATTTCTGTTTTCATATTGTGAAATAATAGTTGTTTTTTTCCCCTCTTATACTAATATGAAAGGGTAAACTGGAAATTATTATTAGTGTAAACACTTCTGTATATTCTTGTTTCTTTCCTTTGCTTTGGATGTATGCTTTGTTTCCAGAACTTCCTTGTAGATGCAATGAGTTGCTAAATCACTAGGCCAGAAAGTTCCTGAAGGCTTTCGTTCTGACAAATATTTTACTCTGCTATAATATTAGAATATATTCATACATGGTTTTCTATATTAACAATTGAGTCTCTTTTATAATTTCCATCAACCATGATAAATATATTGCTTCCATCAGGAAGGAAAATGAAAGGGATTATAATCATTTTATTATTCCACCTATAGTGTAATGGTTGTTATTTAAATTCATATATAATAGGAATGAGCTGTAATTTGCAGGCAAAAAATGGATGCACACTTCAGTCAAAATCATACTTGAATATATTTAATTCAGAATTGTATATCTGATAGATGCTTGTCTTAAATCTATAATGTCCTTTGACATAAAGCACACAACTGCTCATAGGATAGATGGTGGAAAATAAGAGATCACTGGCTTCTCAGTATTAAATTTCCTCTGCCTAAGGGTTATTGTTGATCAGACCATGAAAGTGAATGTCTGGTTATAATGTATTCATGATTAAAAGAAAATATGAGCGATACTGAAAATCTCCAGTTGCTTAATACTAAATTTGTAATTAAAAAAAATGTGAGTCCAACAAAAGGATTGATGCTAGTTAAATGTTCTTGGTCAGTTTTCAGATTGTATGTAGCTTGATCACTATGAAGAGTATAAAATGATTTGATTTTTTTACCTGTATGGCTGTATATGCTTATATGTATCTACATTCAAATAAATTTATTTCTAAGGAGAATAAGTTCTCTAAACTTGATCAATAAAACTTATAATATGCTTTGGTTTTAGTATTTATTTTTGGCATTTAACAGCTAATCAAACAGTGTGTCTACTGTGAGTTTTCAACATACTGTTGAGCTTCTGTGAATAATAATTACCATTTGACCCTTGGCTGTAAATGAGATGCCAGGTGAAGAAGCACATATGCTTGTTGTGTAGCCTAAATGCAATATAAAAGAAAGAGGGTACACTGTATATGAATTATGATTAGACACAGTTGGTTGCAGCCAGCGGCTGGCTATGCTTTCCCTTTGCTGTCTGCTCCAATTTCTCTTTGGACGGGTTGAGAGAGCACTGCGTGTTCAGGTCAAGATGTTTGCCTAGAAATAGTAGTACAGTTGCAGCTGTGTTTGCTGGAGCAGGAGACTAGTTTAAATAGCATTACCATTTATCCAGTCCATTAACAGAACTCTGTAAAATAATACCAACTCTGCATAAACTACAGGACAGTGTAATAAAATTACAAGCACTTGTTGACAGATGGGAAGTGTAAGTAAAGGGAAGTGATAGGTTGAGAGTTTAAAAGAGACAGTGTGTTATTTTCTGTGTCTAAAGACACTTGATTTTCAAAGGTAATTAAACGATATATTTTTCAGGTTACTTTCCTTCCGATTGAGCGGCTTTCCAAGAAATCTCCTGGAACTAGTTAAAATGAATTATTTTAGCCAAAGCAGAAACTGATTTTTCCCATTAAGAGTTATCTACAAAGGTGTTTTAGCATAAATATTTCAATAGGAAGTAGTTAATGCTAAAAATAGTATGAGTAGCGCCGTAGGGTGTATTAATCTTACCTTGCAAGGTATCTTTCAAAGCGAAATGTGCAGGAACCTCTGTTTTGATCTGATACTGTTAAAATAAAGGTGCTTGTTAAAGCCCTTGTTCAACAAATATCTTTCCTGGGAGAGGGGGATGCGTTGTTGTCAATGACCCACACGCCCACTCACACCAACTTGCCTAGCATCAGCGATGGTACCTTAGTGTGGAGAACTCCTGCAGCTTAGTGAGTGCTTATCTGAGGCAAATAGATTTTGACTGCTTACTTTGCCTGGTTAGATCACAGTTCATTGATTGCCGTTTGCTGCAGGATACCAAGTGCCGGACCCCGAGCTGTTTGAAAATTCAGTTTTAAAGGATACCTTTATTAATCAGTGGCATGTAAAGGTTATTGAATTCCATGCACAAAGCTTGTCCCTTTTGATTTACATTTCTTGCGCTTGGAATGAGGTTCAGTTTCCTTACTGAGCAATATTTGCTGTGTAAGTTAGGCAATATTGGCTTTGAAAAAAACAGTCTATCTAGTGGATGTGGTCCAATATTAGATACATTTTTCCTTCTAAGATTTATACTTGAGAAGATATACATTGTGAATGTTTCTCCTCTGAAGGAGAAAATCTTAATACAACCTGATTAATAAACACTCAGTTTTGAAATGTCTGTTAGTCACTTTAAAAAAAATTCCTAACAGCTAATAATTAAAGGGAAAAAAATACTAAACATCAAAAAAAAAAACCCTTAAAAAAAAAAAATCTTAGGTCAGAACAGCAGCAGCAACAACAACAAAACAACTGCATGGGGGGCCCTTGCAAAAATTCCTCCTGAATTAATTTCTGCCAGCTATGATTAAAGTGTGTGGTACTAGATGTGTCAGACACCATAGTTCTCTGCTTCATTTTACTCTTGGCCTCTTTGGCCCCTGCCACAATAAATCCCACAATGGTTAGGCAGGAATTGCAGGTTACAGTTGCCAGGGTTACCGTTGTCCGGTCGGACCGACATCATTACTCATCCAGCCCGCTACCCCTCATGCCGCTGCCCGCTCCGGCGCGGGGAAGGCTGCGGGTGGCTGACGCAAAGAGGAGGAAAGTTCTCTGGGCGGCTCTCGGGTCTGGTTTTTGAGCTGCTGCAGGAGAACCTGTGATGCGCATCATTTGCCGAGCGTTGTTTTGTTTTTACCTTTGCCAAGAGGAAAAAAAAAAAAAGAGCTAGGAAAGAAAAAAGATAAAAAGATGGTGTATGTAAGGTGCTAAAACAGCAACTTTTAAAATATTTTTAAAGAGCCAATCTCCTCGTTGTGAAGGTAGTTGCATTTGAGGCTTAATTTATGGTTTTGTCATATTCCTTTTAACAGTAATCATGGCAAGTGAGACCATAGTTGTAATTTTGTGGAGAAGATACCGATCTTCAGTCTGAATCTGTTTTAACAGCTTTGGAGAAATTGCTTATTAGAAAAACGCTCTTTATCACAGAGCCTCTGAAATCTTATTCCAACTGTGAACAGGTGGCTGTGGATGTTAAAAATCCAGTGAAGGGCAAGAATGAGTTTACCATTTTCAAAAAGCAGTATTGGTGAACCTCTCTTCTTTTGCAAGTAGATCTGCTGTTGGATAAGAGTAATGGGTAGGTTTCCACTGTTGTATAAGCTGCAATAACATTACAGCATGTTCCACCTTGTTGTAGGAGTGTGCTGGATGTGCGACAATTAAAGATTTATTTGAACATGAATTGTGAAGCTACCTTGTTGCTTTATCCTTCCCAAGAACATGTGCCGGGTTTTTTTTTAGTAATCCGTTTCAGGTTTTGTGATTCGTTATGGGGCATTCTAGCAGCCTGCATACAAGGAAACCTGATTGTTTTATTTGTATGATAGATTTGAGTCTTATTTGTTTCTATTTACCTCTAAAAGGATAAGTCTTCCATGTGTTGTTTCCATCCTGCCAATGTTAGGATTTCTTGTGGTTTTTTCTACCACAGTGGCTTAGTTCAAGTACAATGTTTAAATTGTTTTATCTAAACAAATAATAAGCTCATGAACAGAAAAGTTGGTAAGAACATACCAATGCTAATACTAATTAGGTTTTGATTATCAGCATTATTTTATTAGCATCACTTTTGAACGGTGACTATAGTTCTTAGAAAATAAGTGTCTTTCAAAACTAATGAAGAGCTACTGCATATAGTATCCATACAAAATGAGTACATAGTTTTCACTTTGTGCTATTGTAAGCCAGTAACTAAGAACAAATCCGTAATTTAATACATAAGAGTAATTAGTACTCTTTCTTGCAGTGTGGAAGCACCATTATCATAACTTTGCTAGGTCAGTGCATTATTACTAGTACAAGGTCTTATTGCCTCAGTCTAGGATGTTTTCAGAGTTAATTTTGTCCCATGTGCTGCAAGTCCACTGTCAGTTCTGTGAATTTTATTTTTGGTATAATTACAATCAATAGATAACGACAGGACTATCTAAAAATAAGTATTAAAAGGGTTTTGAGGTTCATTACCTGTAAGAAGAAACTAAAGCAGCTGAAAACGTGTTCCCTCTGTGCTAGGTTTGTAATACCTCATCTCTGACAATCATGTCTTGTATGGAAGATGTAGGAGATCAACTTTTGTGAGACATTATAAAGACTGATTGTTGCTTCTCTGTCACCTGCTCGTTTTTTTAATCCAGAGGGAAAAGGAAATTAGAAGCTTGAGTCCTTTATGCAACTTGGCTTGCCTGTGCATCTTTTCTCTTGTCCTACCATCAATTGCTTCTACCTTCATTTCTTATTCTTTGCGAAATGTTTCAAAATTGAAAACATGGTCATCCTTCACAATGTAGTGAGCAAAACAAAAATACCACTGCAGCTTTGCTTCAGACATGAGCCCTCGTTATGTAGGGTTAGAGATGGCAAGATGACTTTTTAGAGATTTTGGAAGTCCTGCAAAAACTTGTTCAGTTCATCAGGTGATTTATTTTTGAGCACAGAAACAAGAATTATATATAAGCATTTGGTGTACAACTTGCAGTAGTTATATCCTAGCAACAGCAAACATTCAGTCTTAGATTTAGCTGAGTGAAAGTGTTGGTGGAACCAGAATGAACTTTTGAAATGTAATCAGGAAAAAAAAGTAAAATGTATTATCACTGTGTGTAGTTATTGGACTTCAAACTTCACTACATAGTCTTTCTGCCCTTTTTTTTTTTTAGAATCTTTTAACCTGTAGTCTTTTCCTGAGCTATGCTTTCTTTTGAATTTTCACAGCAACTGCCATGATGCTGTGCAGGAAAAAAATGGTGTACCAAATATACAGAAATCAGATGAAATGTGGTTACTTGAGGTAATAGTATGGGATTCTTAAAATTTGAAACAGATGTTTTTCTTGTGAAATGGTGCTCTCAAGATGGATGCTTATATTTTTAATTTTGAGATAATTGGAAGGTGTCTCTAAATTGCACTTAAATTTGCCTTTATTTCTTTAATTATAAAAACATAATTTCATGTCTTTTTTTTACAAGCAATATTTCCTTTGCTATGGGATAAAATGACAAATTGGATGGACTTCTGGGGCTGTAACCTAATTCTACTACTGGGCAGATCACTAAATCGTTAGGTAATCTGCATTACCAAGTGATATAGTTGACTAATTTCAGTGAAAGGCATCTGTAGGGATACTTAGAACTATTGATTTTTCATTAGAACAAACACTCCAAAACTGTTTATAGTCGCTTTTAACCTTAATTTGAAAATCATGTTAAACACCAAGTGAACAAAAATATGGCTCAAGGGCAATTCTTGTGCAGCAACCTAAATATCTGGCATTCAAAATCTCTTATTCTATTAGGTGTTGGTATTTAACTGTCTAATGCAAAAACATGAATCATATTAACAATTACTTAACTTACTCAAGGCATAGCACTTCTGAAACAATGTGACGGTATTCAAAGTAACTGAGATCTACTATAGCTATTATTGCTTTGTTAGCTTGACCTATTTGACCCCAAGCATAAATAATTATCCTCTGTATTTTGACCACATGATAGTGGTCAAAGCAGAAAACTGAGATAATTTTTTTTAATACGAAAATGAAAATAACTGGTTTTGGGTCACCTGTAACCACATTAATGTCCAGTCTGAATCAGTCCCTGGCTTGTTTCTGGAGGGTTAACCTTGAAAGCTTTGGTAAATTGTGATATAGGAAACCTTTTAGGCAGGAGTTAAGTAGGAAACTGAATCTCAGTGAAGGAAGTAATGAAAAGTAAAAAGGCATGTCGGAGGAAATGCCATTATTATGTGGTGCAGAAACATGGTGTGAAATGTTATAAAGAGGACATCTGTAAGTCTCAGCTTGCACAGAGTGGACATTTAAGTGAAGCCGTGTCATCTTGATTAAAAAAAAGAATAGAAAAGAAGAATAAATCAGGCCAAGGGAAGACGTGAAAGTATAGAGGCTTGTCCCTATGATGGTAGGTTTCTTCTGCGAGTGGAAGATTAAAGCCTAAAGTAACTGAATAGCTGAGAAGTCCAAAGAAAGGTTGATTGCTTCCCCTCCAACAGTTCCAATTGATTGAAAAAAGCCTAATTTAAAGTTCTGTTTGTTCTGCGTCTTAAACCATCAGAATTTTCTTTTAGAACTGGGGGAATGCTCTGGAAGAGAAAGAATCCAAGGATAAAAAGTCATTGCAGGCCAACAATTGTTCCTAATCCTCACAAAATGCTGCAGAAATTAAATTTATTCTTTATTGCTCAAAGTGTTACCTAGGTCACTGGGCGATGGGAAAATTGAACTGGAAGTCGAGTAGGCACAATCTTTGTTTTGTGTCTAGATGCTTAACCTTAGACACGACAAGGCATCTTAGAGTGTTGTGGGAACTTGGTTCAGAGTATTAACACCAGGACGTTTATTACCCTGGATTTATAATAGGCTGTGCTGTCAGGAGATGAAAATGTTGTGTTTACATTTCAGTGTTAAATGATCATTTAATTAACACCTAAGGAAAAAAAAAACCTTGTGAAACTCTTAGCAGCTTTTATTGTTGGTTTCCTTGGAGGTTTTAATATCCAAGTTACGCTGCAGTTGCTTCTATAAGTACAGCTAGAAAAGACATTTATGAATGTAGTCAAGAAGGACAGACAGTTTAACCCCTGTTGACCCTTCATCCTGAATGTTGATTTATATAGCATTTTAAATGCGTTGAATTTGTTTTAAAGCTTCTCTAAAATTACTCACACAGCATTCAAACAACACATGTATTTTTCCTTTTAAAAATACTACCAAAGCGTTTCTTATAAAAACCATAGTTTTTTTCCTAGAAAATGACTAATAGATACATAGAACGTATCAACAAATATTTTACTGTAACAAAAAAAAATCAGATTGCTCTTTTGCTAGATTTGTCTGTATGTTCTCGATAAGAATATACGAGCTCTTGTAAGAAAAAAAGGTTTGAAACAGGCAACATATATTGCGCTGCTTGTGGTAGCCATTGTCTGAATTCTTCAAAAGGAGTAGGAAACTGGCAAGGGAAACAACATTGGTGCAAAAATGCATATCCACTTTAGCCAGCACAGATCTACTGTCCTATGTTCCATTGTATCAAAGAAAGTCAAAGCTATCTAAAAGCTTTAATTTGCTTTTGGTCCTTAATAATGCTTTTTGTTGTAATGTTGATCTACAAATGCTTTTTGGAATAATGTTGCCCTACAAAGCATGTTTGAATAGTTTTTTGCATCCTAGAGCTAAAGCTATATGAAATGTTCTTTGTTAAACAGCAGCTGCTCTTCAACTGATGTTTTATAAACACGCTGTAGTAAAAACTGAAATGACAGGTAGGTTTAGAGATTGTTGGGTTTTTTGGTTGATTTGTTTTCTTTTTTTAGGGGTGTGTTTTTAATCAGTCTCTGCTTAGGGGATAAACTCCCCAACTTTAAAGCACGTTAATAGATTAGTAATAAAAAACTCAGCATAGCTTAACTTAATTATTGATGACCTACACATTTTTTGGTATACTTTTTGTTTTTACTGATGATCAGATCCTTTACATGTGTCAATAACTGAGCTGGAAAACTTAGGAATCTGCTGATACAGTAAATATTCCTTTTCTCCACACAAATGACATAAACCATCCAACACTTCATGAAATATTACAGCTGCAGTGTGAGTTCTGTCTGCCAGTGGGATCTCAATGTTTTTCAGACTTCTCTGAATATATTTATTAGGTTGAAATTTAGTATTCAAATAGAGACTTGTCAGAGGTACTGGCATTTGCTTTTGTCTGAAATATTTGACTGTTTACAATTAAATCAGTGTGTCACCCTTTGAGTACATTTTTCAGTGGTTTTAATGGAAAAAAAACTTCTGCAATATCCATTTCTTGAATTGACACGTCAGATGAAGGTGTACTTAGGATACGCTTAGGATAGATAAGAGAGCCTTACCCTGTACCACGCTTAGATTACTCTCTCTTCACTTTGTGGTCCTGGTAGAGATTTTAGGTTTGCCGAACAGGTGAGTGGTTAAGATGAGTAGTGTGTGCAGGAAGACACAGGTTAAACTTCCCACATGCAGACCGATAGACTTCAGCTGAAACTACATTGAACTGTGTGGGACTGGGTCCTGGTGGGTAGGTCACGTCAATTAACTAAGTACCAATTAAAGGGACTCTCATTGTGTATTGGCACTTTTCCTTACTGTAAAGCGTGGTGTTTGGTCTCAACGAGGAGAGCTGAAGCAAGGGCTGCAGCGATGAACAACCCCGAGTGTTGTCCTGATCCTTGTTGCTGTTGTGAGGATGCTGGAGCTGGGGCTGGAGGTTTTATTTGGGAAAGGCTGCTGATGAATACCGAGCGGACTTTATTCTCTTCGTCAGACACTTGAGGGGCCTGCTCTGCTAATGGCTGTTCAGACCCACCTCGTGGGGAATAAAGCTGGGACTTGCTGAACTCTTTTCATCTTTACAGCCAAGCCCAGGTGCAGGCCCTCCCTGGCTCAAGGGTGTTTAAAGGACCGTGCTCTGAAGGCTGCTTTCCCTGGCCCTTAATCTTCAGGGGAAAGAAAAAAGGGGCTGAAATGGGGGGATAAATCTTTTGGTTAAGTACTCCTTGAGGATTTGCAGGGTAATATGTACAAGAGACAAAATCTTTGCCTCTTTCTTTTAGTTTCCCCTTCTGTCCAGACAGTTCAATGACATTTTTATTTTTGCTGTGAATGTGTAATCCATACAGTTGTAAGGAAGGGCTGCTTGTACTTTATAAGGTGGCGTGTACGAGGGGAGGTTTGATGGCAGCTGTTCAGTGCTTTTAGTACTTTAATACAGGGGAGGCAGAAGAAACATCAACTCTTCCCCCCCTGCTTCTGTGGATTTTTGTAGGAGTGGTGGATAGCTGGAAGGGATTTAGATAGTTGCTTGACCTCGAAACTGAAAAGGTTGCATCTCGAGTTTGATAAGGCCCACAGGGAAGGTTTGCAAAGATAGGGTAACAGCTAATGTAATGAAGGGGTATTTCTAGTAGCTGCTTCTCAGAGTATAAAGATATGAAAGGCTAAATGGAGAGAAAAGAGTGTAAATATGTGTCTTAAAAAGTGGGAGGAAAAAACCTGAAAAGCTTAGAACTAAAGAAGGTTATTTACGTGAACTAAAAAAATGACACACTCAAACGCAGAGTTGGTATGTTGCAGGAAAGCAGTGATCTCTTCCAAGACTGGAGAAAATTCCTGTCTGATCCTTACTACTTATACATTAGGGTTAAATCTAGCCCATGATTAATTGATTTTGTCATTCTGGTTTTTTATGAATTGCACATTCTTTGTAAAAGACAAGGCTGACTTCCTTGATTTTAGTGATGTATCTGTAAATTCAATTGAGTGAATACTTTTGTGTAACTCTCCTACGCTAGAATTTGTTATGGCAACGGTACTCACTCATCATTTATGCCCTTACAACAAAAGAACAAAATAAAAATACCAATCTTATTTTTTAGGTCACAGTGATTTTTAAAAATGAAAACCCAGAACTTACTAAGTGAAGAGCCTACCAAATCCACGTAGGAGTGCTTTGCTTCTTGATCTCCAGTACAGTGTTCATGTCAGAGGTGCAGAAGCCAAAACTTCTCATCTGACACAGAGTGCAGAGGTGTTGTCTCACAACTAAATTTTAGTCTTCTATGTAGGTTTGGCAGATGTCAAATTTAAATCATCCAGAAAAAAGATTCATAACCATAGTGTTGTTATTCCTTTGGCTCACCATTGAGGGTAGCCAAGCATGTTGAGGTTTGAGGGTCTAACTGCCAAAGTAGGTCATCTTCACCATTCTGCCTGATAACAGTGGCTTTATCTGTGTAAGAGAAGAGAATCTTTTGCCATGTTATAAGACTTCTTGGGCTAGGAAATAATCAGAAAATTGTAAAACTGGTTTAGGATCCAAAATAAATATTACTGTCTTATTAAGATGAAAGAATTTTACAACATGCAGTATAGGGTCACCTTTACTTTGAAATCTCGCATACAAAATTAGGTTCAAAGCTGGTAGGGTATGGCCAGTTGTGCCACACACTGTTAAAGTTTTAGATAAGGCACTGACGTGAAGTATTTATTAGTGGGTCTGTTGTTTTGTAGCATGTTGATTACCGATCTAATCTGTGTAAACAGCACACCAGCAAATTTTGTTAGAGGAAATAATACTAAGGGATTTAAATAATAAAATCTGCCAGAATTGTTTGTCCTGTGGATATGGACTGGAGAATGTGCGAAATGCAAAATACTTATGGCAAAATCAAGATTGCGATCACTGGGGAGAAAACTATTTTAAGAGACTTAATGATAATAATAGCCATAAATGTACAGTGCGGCATAGAACAATAAGATCGTGCAATTTCATGCATATGTATCAAAGACACTGCCGGACATGGAAGAGAAAATATTTTTAACTACGCTATGTAGTTTTGGAAAGCCAATGGCAAGGTGGGTTGCTTTTGTAGCTAATGTTGTGGGATGTTCACTTCAAATGCATTTTTTCCATTTTGTTGCAACATTAAAAACATTTCACTAGGATTTTGGCTAAACTGAGTTTTTGTCTGTTCTTGTAATCAGGTTGCAAAACATATTGTGTTGGGTTTTGTTTTTTCTTCCCCTCAGCCAGATGAAATAAAACTGGACTGGAGTTACGGGGAAGGCTTTAGAACGAGTATGTGCTGTTGCCTTAGTTATGTAAGACCGGACTAGTGGAAGAATCGCAGCACTGGCTGCGCGCATGTATGGGGGGAACAAAGAGCAAAACCGGGAGAAATGTAATTGAATTAGGAGGTTGATCGGTCAAGAAAAGATTTCTGCGGCAAGCTGCAAGTCTTTGAGGTGGGTGACCTAAGAATGATCATTTGGCATATGTTCAGTACTCTAGTTAGAATACTAGCAATGCTTCCAGATATATGAATTCTTATTAAAGAAATGGAACTTGACAGTCTGCTGGAATTATAAATTCACACAGTTTAACATTTAGGAGTAACAGTGGATGTTGGATTTTCACTGTAGCAGCAGAAAATCAAAGGTTTTTTTCTGCCACTAATCTTATTCACTGCTGGTCTTCTAACCACTCTGTTACAAGCTGTCTTCATAGTGATTTTGTACACAAAGGTGCCAAGTGGGGAGAACGGCCTAATTCTGTTTTGCAGTATGACAGCTTGCACTGTTGTGTTTCATGTAATGTGTTTGACTAGGATGGTGAAATGGAGTCAGATGGAGCAAGTACTGCTAACAAGCAGTAGTTCTCATACTTAGATAGACCCGAGGCAGGGAGTTGGTAATAGGGAGAAAATTCTGAAACAGGAAAAAGCTAACGTTTACCCGAAAGCAGCAAATACTGTATTAGGAATCTGCTGATTACTGATTTGTCATCTTGTCCAGGGAAGATTATTTTTCTTACAAGAGCTGCAGATCATCATCATAGTTTGTAATGTAGGACTCGGTCTAGAGATCCTTTCAGCACTGACAGAAAAGTGTTGAAGTGTTATCAGCATATTATTTCGCATACTTACTCTAAAGAAATTTAGATTAAGGTACACAAGAATTGTTGCACGTTTAAATAAACAAAAGTAGAAAGTATTTTGCATTGGGGAAAAAACCCCACCCTATGGTTATGTTACTGTTGCTGTAAAAGACTTCAGAGTTTGTTTCCTGAAGTAAAGCACTGTTAGCATAACCACTCAGTTTTGTGTATTCCCTGGAATAGGAATTTGAGTGTTCATAACTTTGTATTTCACACATACAGCAAGGCCTTAGTGTGATGTGCGGGTATGCAAATGCATTAGCACTGGTAATTCTTTGGGCTTTCATTATTTGGTGTTTAAGATGTTAACATATTAAAACAAACAAAAAATGAACACAAAAACCGACCCCCCAAGAAACAAAAAGTAACCCCAGTCTTTGAGAAGTAGTCAAAGGCAAAAGGCAATAAAGCTGGCAATGCCAGTCTTGAAAAGTTCTTTGAGTTTACCCAAAAGTAATGTTGCATTATTATTTGATGAATTAGACGGATACATTTGGAAGATCATTCTTACATTTCTTAGAAATGTAAAGCTATTTGACTACGTGCTTTGTTGAAAATGGAACTTAAACTAGATTCCTGTAACAGTATTCAGTGCCTCTTTTTTTGCATGATCTAGCTGTGGGTGGGATTGTTTTGTAAGAAAGTCTGCTGTTCTTAATCTGTCTTTTTTGTTCACTTTACTTGTATTTTTTAATTATGGTTGTATGACTGTATTTGTCCATTGTGTTTTATCTTGGCTTCTGAACTCGGGATGACTTTCTAATTAGTTTGCTAAATGTGAATGTTGCAGAAAACTTTTTAATGGTGTAACATCTCATTCTGCCTAATAATAGCGCAGGTCCCATGTGAATTTGGCAAAAGAAAAAGGGAGAGTAGCTTTGGTGTGGCGAAAGGAAGATACAGACAGAAAAAATGATTAATGTATCTCTGCTCAAGTGTTTGCTCATCATCGTTTTGGTACACCATGGTTAATGAATTTGCCTGGATCTGCTAGGAATCTCTTTCCTTCTAAATCAAGATATGGAAAACCTTGGGTCTATTTTCTGTGAAGATAGATAGGAGAAGAAACTGTGTACACAGAAAGCTATGACCAGCAATTAAAAAAAAACAACCAAGGAAATGTTTCAGTTCAAGTTGGGTGGTCCAGAAGAAGACTGAAAGGATGTTCTGAATTTGGTTTCAGTTCCTTACCAGAGGAAAATATTGTATAACCAGAAATCACTTTTTAATTGATGCTGTGTTTTGCTTTATCCTTAATTACAATATCCTGCTGGGTGTAGCTTTATCAGCAGTGCTTTTGAGATTGTGTAATGTGTAGAGAGGATTACACTACGTAAAACTTTCCAAATATGAACACTCTTAAAAAAGGAAATGTGGTGTGAATTAACTGTAGTTTTGAAAAGGAACATGGTAAGCTTTTGGGGAGAGTTTAAAGCATGAATGATAAATATATCTTTTGGTCTATTTTATGCTTTTTGTTTTATTCTTGGATGTTAGGTTGGAGATGTGAATCTGTGGAAACTGCTTCAGAAGATATGAACTATAAAGGGAAAGTAAGGAAATATCTATTTGTGCTGAAGTTTTATATGGAATTTGTACTCTGAAATAAGCCTAGGTAGTGTTTGAACACAAGGGAATTTCTTAAAATAAACATAGCCATGAAGGGAAAATGTGATAATGACTTGATGATGATGCGTGTCTGCTGTTACTGGTCCAGTGAGATGCAAGTGCCAACACCCCAGCCTCTACACCATGATCCAAATTGTAACGAAGGAATTTGGCAGCTCTGATGCCTTTATGTGAATGTATTACCATGGCTATGAAGATAAATAGTTCCAAAGTGGAAATACTAACAAATATTTAGGCATTTCCAAGCAGATTAGAAGTGAAAATAGGCATACTATAGGAATCAAGATAAATAGGAAATCTATCTTATGAGTATGTGTGTTCCATTCCTGTTTCCCTAGGCTGGTTCTTCCTTTTAAAAATCAGTGTATTTAGACAGATTGTATGTATTTTCTTTGTGAAGGTCACATCCCAATTTCTTATTTTTTTTCCAACTTCCTTCCTGCTCTTCCCCTCCTGTGACTCTCCTCTTATGCAAACACCAGCCCTGATTAAAGCCTCAAGCTTGCTGAAAATTTTTTGTGCTCAATTGTAGAGTGGTGGGCTGTCCAATACCCACAAACTGTCTAATGAAGTGCAAGAGTTCAGATTTATTCTCAAGGGCAGGCTCCCCCTTGTGGGTGCTGAGCTGGTTACTTCCCAGCCTTCCATGAGCTTCCTAGCACTGCACTAACTTAACCTATAATTCCACCCTATTTTTTGTTAATATTTGTATATAATTCTAAAGTAACTGTTTGTATACTCAAGTAGTCTTCGAGCTCGACTGGCCTGAAAACTCTTACCTCGGAAAGCAGATTTGTAGAATGGGAAAAGTATTGCCAGAACACAAAGTTCTTAACTTTTTTTTTTCTGTTCCTGTTTTTGATGCAATCCTGTCTGCTGCTTTTGGATATAAACAATTCCCATATAAACTGGTTATATTGCCTTTTTCTAAATGTACTGCTTAGCTTCTCTGCTAAATAGGTTCATGTCTTGTAGTGGATGTCTACCATATGGTACTGATACCTGTGGTGAGTATCAGCACTGGCATCTGGCAGATCATTTTCCATCAGGTTCTCCAGGTTCCTCTGCCACAGACTAGGGAGAGCTGTACTGCTTGAGTGGAATGAGGCATCTTTTATTTTGAATAATGATGCAGGATTCTGCAATGGCATCTGGGCAGTGGCAGACTTAGAATTTCAGAATTTAAGATTCAGAATTTCAAGGTTAGAATTTCAAACTGAGGTGAAGACAATTTTTCTGCTCTCTCCACTTGACTGTTTCTTACAAGGTATTTAATGCAGCTCACTGAGTTGACTTCTTTACGGGGGCTTAAGAGGGTTTTCTCCTTGCTCGCTAGCCCAAGCTGAATGACTCATCTGAGATCAAGCTGTTGACAGAAGAGACACTTTTGGAGCTGCAGATGGCATTGCCAGCATCTTAATGAAATCTGGTGCCAAGGGAAGCATATGAAAAATGTAGGAAACAATACTGTAAATTGAATGTGAGTCTTGAAAAATAATGTGTCTGTAGATGAAAGATGATGTGCATTTTTCATAACGATGAGGAAATCAATCTTCCCTACTTCACTTCCATCAGTGCCAGCTCTAGCCCTGAAGACTTCTTTACGGCCTACAATTAATTGGGCTGATGAGCTGATCAATACAATGTCCTAGTCTTTGGACATTGTCTCTGAAGTGAATGACAGTCTGGTGGTAATATGCTTAACTTTTGAAATTCAGAATCCTCCTGGTCCTTCCAGTTTCCTTTTTTCCTGTAACAGTATTAGCCAGTACTGTTACAATGTACCTATATGGGATCGTGGCTAAGGGAACTAAACTCTGTCACTGTCCTTTGCTCTCAGATTGTTCTCATTATCTAAGTTGTTGTTTGCTGTATTCACACCTTTTTCAGTATGAAAAGGGTAAGATCCTTCTGTAAGAAGGAAGCGGCAGACTGTACCAACAGCGTAGGCTGCATAGTGAACCAGGACCAAGATACTTAGCAAATTTCTTTTCATGGTCACTTGAAAATACAGCTTATAATTCCCAGGAATTTTGTTTACATATAAAATATTTGTAAAGCATTCCAGAGATGAAGAATTCACCTTACATGTTTGAATTATGACCGCTCTTACTTACAAAATCATCACTGCGTTTATATTTGAGAAAGATGCTATGATTTCTCCTGTTTTCGTGGACAGATATTTTGTTTGGCCAGCTATTAGAGTTGCAGGGGTTTTTGTTTCTTCAGGAAATGCAAGCTTGCCAAACCTGAACCCAGAGTGACAGGACGGGGAATACTTCAGTACAGAAATTTGCATTTCCTCATCAATACAAACTCTGATTGCATATTGCAATCAAACCCATAATTTGACAGGGTTCCAGATTGAGTTTCCTGGGCAGTCAGGAGGAACTTTAAGCTAGTCACATCCCCTCTTTTAAATGTCATGGAGCAATGAGAGAAAAAATTGTGTGCAAAGAAATAGAGGATCATTTAATGGATAAGATATCAGCAGTAATTTCTGATGACACTAGTTCTTCTTGTATAACTTGTCAGAGCTCAGGGGATATCATGTTTAGTCATGCTTCTTCCATTCTTCAGTTATCAACTTCATCAAATTCTTGGGCACAGTGAAAGCTTTTTGTCTTCTCAGTTTCTTCAGCGTAGTATTTCTCATCACTGTTCTGAACCTTGATGTGACCTTACTTGTTGGTGACTTGCACTGTAATCTCAGCCAACACACATCGTGATGTCTAGATTTTGGTCTTTTCTGAAGATGACTTTTTCTCCTGAACAACTTTCTCTTCTGCATTCTTAATGGAAGATCTAGTTGGTCTAGCTTTCTTTACCATAAATGATTCCAAGGTGCTTTATGTAAAAGAAAGTATTTTCTTATTTTTTTTTTTCTAAAGGAAACAAGCGGTGGAGGGGAGAAACAAAAATTACCTGCTGACTTGGAAGACACACACAAGTGCTTATTAATCCATCTTTTTTTTTTTAACAAATGGAAATAATACCTGAAAAATAAATGTATTTTACATAAATAACTATAGGATATTTTTTACATGTAACTTTCCTAATTGCAGGAAGGTAACCATGACATTACTATTTGGTCCTTGTGCATGTTAGTGGCTTTAACTTAGCAGATTTGCTAAATGTGTCCATCATTGTGTTAAAAATTTTAATTACTGAGGATTGTGAAACTGCTCCCAAATACAAGGAGTATTTGTAGAAAGCTGGATAGATTGACAAGTGATTGACAGGGTAAACAGTCCCACTGTGTTCTGATATCCCATGCTGTGGTGCAATGCTACAGATACCACATAAGCCGCAGGAAGTAGCTGCAATCCAATTTTTATTAAACTTTTACTGCCAATGTATCTTGACATTATTGTTAATTAGGAAACTAAATGTACCACTGTTGTTGTTGTCTTCCTTTCTTTAGAAAGCTTCACTGTTACGTTGCATTCCTATAAAGCCTTAGTATGATATAAACTAATAGTGATATATTTGTGTGTATTAATAAAAGCAGTGTTGGCAAGAGGAAGTTCAGACATTGCACTTTCCCATATTTGTTTCTGATAACTTCATTCTCCTATTCTTGTAATGTGAAAAATTGTTAAAGGTAAAAAGCCTTGTTTAGTGTAATAACTCTAGAGTAAGACCTATTGTCCTAATTTGCATCCAAAACAAGACCCACCTAGAAAATAGCTATCAAGTCTGTGTAGCTCTTAACGTTCCCTAACAGAGCTAGGTACAGTTTAACCTTCCTCTCACCCTCCTCTTCTCCCTGTCTCCCCCTCTCTGCCATACACAAGAGAAAAGAGAAAAAAACAAAACAAAAAACCCTCTGGAAAGACAGATAGCTTCATTGGTTCACCCTGCAAGATCTTTGCTTTGTAGCATGAAGACAAGATTGGTAAATTCCAGGATCCAAGGATCATCATGAGATGTTTTGCAGCTGAAGATGATTATTGACACTAGAGTAAAGCAATTTTGAAAGCTTTGCAGCTTTAACTTAATACCTATATTTCTTCTAGGTAGCCAGAAGACAGCTAGTTTAAATTTTGGGGCAATGCTGCAACTAATCTTGGTGTCACATGTGGATCACAGACACAATCTATCACGTTGTTCACATCTCAGGTTAAGGGGGCTAGTGATACCTCGCTAACTGGGTCTTCCGCCGTCAGCCAGGCTCTGTATCTGACTGGGCTCTCATTTCAAACAGATAGCTCTTTTCCATGTTGCCTGGAGACTTCACCCGGTTTGACAGCTTTGCTTTTCCTACTAACTCCGAACTGAGTGCAATGGCCAACTGTGTTAAACTATGTTAAGACTATAAGTATTGCGGTCAGGGTGAAAACTTCTGTTCACCTTTTTTAGTGCAGAGAAGTCCAAAGTGTCAAGTGAATAGAGCCTTCTCACGGTGCTGCTGTTTGGTTTTGCTTTTTAAAAAATCTTTAGGTTTTACCCTTAAGCATCTTTCTGTTAAATATAATTAATATTTTCACTTTGCTTCTTCATAAAAAGTCAATGTCCTGCTGTAACCTTGCCATATAACTTCAGAGATTTTGGTTGTGGATGATGAGATAGTGGCCTGCATAGTGGACTTTGCCTTAAAAGTATCACTTTTGTAGGTGTGTTAAATGAGCCAGCATAGGCTGGGGAACTCTGAGAGTAGTGCAGAACTTAGAGCTGCAAAATTTGGTATGGCTGAGTTAAAGGGAAGATTGATTTTGGGAATGAAATCAAAACTTTATTTACACAGTATATTCTACTACCTTCCATTGGACCTGTCTGTTACCTTCCCCAAGTACTTTGTCAAGTAGCAGCAAAACTGACAAAATTGAGTTAGGCTCATTCTGCTGCCTCTTAGGAAATTGCTGAGCAACAGCAGAGAGATGTCTGGAGCTCTCAGGAGAATGGAGGACCCAAGCAGAAGGTGAAGGAGGCGCATGCTACCACTCATGCCCTTTTCAGTCATGAAGAAGCAAGGATGCTTCTGGCAACTGGGAAGAGGAAGGCAAACTCTCCTTTTATTTTTTTTCAGTTACTTCTCTGCTGCAAATGTTTTACTGACTCTCAAAGACTTTTTAGAGAAGACCTTTCCAGGAAGAGCTGAAAAGAAATACTAGCTGTCTTTCTGAAGGTCATTGTTGGGGAAAATTGACTTTTTATTTTATATTGCCTTTTGGACATGTTGTGCCTTGTGTACGAATGTTTTTGATCCACTGTTCCTACTTCTTCAGATACAAGGTTGTAGTATTTGTAAACACCAAGAAAGAAGAGAGTGACTGAATAAATGAGTTGGTAATAAGGTAAGGAACATTTCACAAAAGATATAAAATAGAAGAGACCAATAAAACTGCATCTAGAAATTACTAGATTGAGAATTGACGAACTTAAGTGTGGCAGTTAAGTTCTGGGTCTATTTTTGATGCTTTGGCAAGAGTTTAAGCATCTTGAGTACTTTTTACTTTGGCAGTAGATAGTAGGAGAATTTTTATTCAAGCATTGTGTATTTGAATCTTTCGTAACAGAACCCAAGTACTTTAATGACAGTATTACTGTGTTTCCTCTAATAACCTGACTCACAAAGGTAAATGTTCCTTTTCCAGAATCTAAAAGTTCCTCATGAAGAAAATTCCAAAATAAGAGAAAACTCCAGAAGTAGTTTTTGTATAGTTTTTCCACCTTTATGTGCATTAATGCCTCTGCCATCCAAACACAGAAGCATAGAATAGTTTGGGTTGGAAGGGACCTTTAAAGGTCATCTAGTCCAACCCCCTGCAATGAGCAGGGACATCTTCAACTAGATCAAGTTGCTCAGAGCCCCATCCAACCTGACCTTGAATGTTTCCAGGGATGGGGCAGCTACCACCTCTCTGGGCAACATATAACTTAATATGAAAATAAGTACATTTTGAAAAGGTTTTAGGCCAAGTACTCTATTATCTGTAACCTGCAATAAATAAACTTAGGAACTAGCCACATTTTAAAAAATTAATATGAATTTAGAACATAGAATTAGTATGAGTAACTTCTTGCACTTCAGAACAATGCTGAAACTACTACTAATTCTTGACACTTTGAATCTGATTGCATTGGTTAAGTTGGGCATCTAATTGTGAATTCAGAATTCACAGACTGGATGAAATTTAAAAATACTTTCAGAAACTATTTTATTTGAGTTAGTGGAATCTGGTTGCCTGGTACACTGTCATCACAAGCTGTTTTCTGAGCAAAATAATTTGCTTTATTTCTTTGAGATTACAGAATGTTTTAGTTCTAGAATTTGTAAGCTAAAAAGTCTTATTTGGGACTGTGTTCCTCATTCAGTGCTATTTTTGTAGTCTGTATTTTTGCCTGTGGAAAAGGTCTAATAGGTAGTGACTGGTATTCTGTTCTTAAATAATAGAATTGTCCTACTACTTTATCAAGTCCTGTTAATTGCATGCATTAATGTAAAATTATGTTGTCTTTTAATGTTCAGGTAAATACCTGCCTGTTTTCTAATGAAAGTATTTTTGTTGTGCAATAGTTACTTTAGGTGTTTTGTGGGAAGGTAGCTGTAGTTACAACACTATTTAATGTTCTGATGACTTGGCATTAATCTACTGTTATTTTGTGCTTTATGCTATAAAAATACCTTTAAAACTTGACTTTAAAACTGCATTTTTTTCTCCAGTGGAGCATTCCAAGATTTGTATGTTAGGCCACAGGTTTTTTGGGAAGAATGTCCTGAATTCTGAAGAGAGGTGGGTAATAAAGTGTATTATTGTAATTGCTTGGGTTGAATAGCTTGGGTTGAAGTGGGGGTGCGGGGAGGTAAAGAAAAAAAAAAGCCATTGCATTTACTTCTGCCTTCAGGCTTCCCCATTTCCTCTTCCTATTCCGGAGGCTAATATACCTGCCACCTTTCTGGAAGTCTAGGGGTTTCCTGGCAGCAAAAAATCGCTTTGCAGACATCACTCTAAAGCTAGCTTCCCTTACCCTGTCTCCTGATCTGCTACTGGTATCTTACTTCTGCCAGTCTGTGCTTTGAGTTAGCTAACTAAAATGATTTTTCTATATGTATTTGTGAAATCTGGCCCTATCTGAGAGCAGTCTGTTCTCAGAGATCCAGATGAAAAGAGCAAGGCTGGAAGGATCATGTCATAAAAGCTTTTTTCTGACTCCTTAAATGGATTTAAGGAGATGGAAGCGGAGACAAATGGGCTATCCCCTACAATACCTTACTTTGATCAAGCTGTCTTTGCCATCGTGTATCTAAATGATGGTGATGTTTTTAGAATAAATTGTGGAACTTGAATACTTCAAGTGAGTTTGGTAGCTCTAGTCTACTAATCTTTATATGTAAGGGTGCATTTCTGCTTGAAGCTCAGTAGTGCGGTTAGGATTAGGGTAAGGCTGCTGAGAACCTATGTCACTGCTAAGTTTTTCTCTAGTGAGATGCAGCTTAATGTTTTTCATGTGTTTGTCTTAACAGTAAGGTCATGTTGCACTCCAGTAAACTGATGTACAGTCATTGGCATCAGTAGCTTATGCCGGACTTTTAAGTGTGTGTTGTGTGGGAATGGGACAGGAAAACTGGCCTTCAGGGTAAAGGTAGAGCAATTGATGCGACCTACGTACCATTTGTTATTTGTTCTGATTCCCATGGTGTTCTCATAAATGATACAAAGAAATAGAATTAGATAAAACATTACCATCCTAGTTGAAACTTCTTTCTCAGGAACACTTATCAACCATTCATTGTTAGGCTGAGAAGCAGTCCTAGATCCACTTACGTTTTAACTACCTGGATAATGGAGTTAGCCTACCTTCGTAACATACAAGGATGAGGCCATGTGGGTGGTGAGTGGATGCTGCAAACACCTTGGTTGAAATTGGAGTTCATGATGTCTGTGATGTATTGGACAAATGATCCGAAATCAACTCATAAAATACAGTGAGGACTAGTTGAGAAGGGGGAATAAAATGCAGAAAGCATAGGTAGGTAGCATGGCAAAATACAACTTGTGAGTGGTTTGGGGGTAACAGGATGAATTGTGAGTCATAGTTCTGTTGAAAAAAAGGCATATACTGTCTATGACCTATTAAAGGTCTTGCTGTACATAAGACACTGGATGTGATTTATCATGATAATCATCTGATAATCATCTGTGACTACTTTGGGGGAAGCTGTTTCTAAGACTGTAGAAAAATGAGTCTTAAACATGAGCATTTGGAGAGCTCTTTTCAAAATATTTTTCTGTAATTGTGAGAAAGCTGTAGTCATTTTAGTGACTATTGATAATGTTACCATATTAAATATGAAACGATATTTCATCATACTTAATATGAAATGATTTATTATACAAACTCGGTTAATTCACAGGTGAAATCTTTTAGATGATAAACAGTTTTTCTTCCTTCTTTTTAATTTCATCTTGCTAAGCCACAAACTAGGTTATAGAAAAACCTAAATTATTTATACTATTGTGACTTCATTCCTATTGCTCTTGTTAATAATGTAACAGAAGAACACGAATTTATTTTCTGAGCTGTAGGGTCTTAACCAACCTTTTTTCCGCTCAATGGACTCTTCTTTTTCTTGATCGGCATATAAGTTACAGCTTCACTGTATTAAGTGCTCTGATCTGTCATATTTTAATTCTGTTGTTGAATACATGAACTACTAGTCTCCTGAAGTAGTAATTGGTTTAGTAGGTGGAACACTTCTTTCATGGAATATAACTATGAAAAACTACAGAATGGCTTTTGACAAAGCTAAAGGTAGTGTTCCAGCAGCAACAGTGAAGCTAGGTGGCCTTTCAACCCCATTCATCAAGCTCCTGCTTTTGACAGAGAAAACATCATTAACAAAGAAGAATGTGTTTTATTCAGAGTAGTGCAGAAATGCAAACCTTCTGAAATACTTTAACAGTGAGAAGAGGGTGAAAGTGGAAAGAAAGGCTTTATTAATATAAAAAAGGATTAGAATTTTTCCTGAAATTCCTCAGCTATTCCTTATTTAAAAATTTCTACTGAAGTTTGTATTTTTCTGCTATGCCTTTTACATTTTATGATGACTGGAAAAAACGCATCATTTAAATTGGCATTAAAACCATGAAAACAACTGGATACTATTTTTTATATCTACTGGCCACTTATTTTTAAAATCTCAGTCCCAAATAATACCATGTGTGCCACTAAAGATTTTCAGATAGTTTTTAGGCTGTTCTTAGCTCAAGGATCTTGCAGTTTCCGTAAGGGGGGACGGGACGGGAACACGGACACACATACACAAAACCAAACCCATACACAAAAACCAAAACCCAGCACAACCCCCCTGTTGATTCATGTCTAAAACATTCTATTTCCATCCTTCCATATATTTCATTGTAAGACATGCAAAGGTATTGTGTTCTTCCCCAAGTGCTTTGAACAGTGATATTTCATATCACTGGTTGTCTGTTTCAGATTATTTAGATTAATGTGTAGGACTATTTTCAGAAGAGCAGAGCACTCAATGTTCCCCCATTAATTTCTTCTCTTAAAGTTAATTGCCTTTTTTCTCTTTTCTGATTGGTTTCATTGTCTGAGCCTTGATTTTTAAGCTTTTTGAGATGCTGAGAGTGTAGTGTACCTGTCTCATGGGCTTCAAGTAGCACCTTTTTTACAGCAGCCGTGACATAACTTCAAGCTTTACTTATGGTGTTTTTGTTGCATTGTGATTCTGATATCTTCTGTACTAGTATGAAACCAGCCTGTTTTCAGTTCTTACTATTTTGGATTATGATCTTCATCTTTGCGTTTAGTCTACAGAATACCTGAAAAGATAAAGTAGTCTGCCTGGCACTTTGTTTTAGCAATAATGTTTTCATCTTCTTTGTGTGAGAATTCATATGGTAGAGAGGGATTGTTGGTGTTTTAGCCAAGTAGTTGACTATTGCTAGAACATATTTACAATATATTTCTGGGATTTTAATTCTGCTGTTCTGAAATGTAGAGATGAGGGAGAATTCGTGGTCATCTGCCATATGGAGCAAATACACCAGAGGTGATGTAGCAGAACTGGAGCAGAATACACTGACCTAGGATCATGTGTTTCTAGTCTAAAATGGAAAAAGAGGTCACTGTTTACATGCTGCACTGTAGTGTTTTCTTAAAAGTAGAATATCTTTACGTCTTTACTAAGGCAAGGAGGCTAAATGTTTCTTAACTTCTTGGAGGCTGTCTAGAACAGTCAAGATGCAGTGTTTCCTGAGGTGTTTCACTGCTAAAGAACCTAAAGCAAATTGAGTCAAAGAACGTAACACGATGCTTTAGTGTGTGGTCTACAAGATTGGGTCCATGCTCCCTAGCCTTTTCAAGACTGGGATGATTCTTGGCGTGAATAAAGGCAGAAGTGTAGTTGTATGATATATTACAGGTTGTGTGGTGCCTACAAAGTTGAAGTGCCAACCAAGAATGATTTAGGTTTGCAGTTTGCACCTACATGCCTAAATTTTTCTTGAAATCCCATATTTTCATGAATTTAACTTCTCGCAAGTCTCGAGTTGGTGCCCAGGTTCCTGTGTTTCTTTGGAACTTGCAAGCTGGCAGGGAGTGATTTAAGAAAAACAGTAGGAAATGCTGAAGGCAGTAGCATGGCTTAAGCCTCTAAACCAATTGGGTGCCTCTCTCTCCTTTGCTTTCTTACTGGTGTACTTTCTGTTGATGTTGGGATAGCCAGGCTTTTCTCACAACAAACCCCAAGAGAAACCTAAACAAAAGTTACCTTAACAGGAGAGATGGCTTCTTAGATTTACTCACTAGACAACTAGAACATTTCCATTGAAGGCTTGTTTTCAGATTCCCCTGTGTCTTGAAGAGACACACTGTGTGTGCTAGGACATGGTTCTACTCGTGCTCAATGGTTTGGAACGAAGTTCTCTTAATGTTTGATTTTGAAAAAGTTCTACTTCACAGCAAAAATGTAACTGTGGCTGCGGTGTGGTTTTAATCCTGCTTTATGACATTGTAATACCATTGGTAACTCCCCTCTCCTTTTCTCCATTCCTTCTACTGAGTATTTGGTTGCTCTTGCAGAGTAAAGTACTTTGCACAAGAGGAGTGAAATTTAGCTCAGAAGCAGCTTGGTGGTTAGGGCCCTCCTGGGATAAAGAACATGTAAGTTTGAATAGCCTTTTTGAACATGGTGATGTGAGAATGACTGCATGGCCTTTCCAGACACTAAAATCCGCCTGAATACTGATCCGTTACTTGAAATGGAGTGATCTTCTTATGCCTAGCTATATTTTGCACAAAATTGGTAGTTTCGGGAGGGAGTTCCTTCATTTTGTCAGGTATTAGTATGGATGCAATCGGCTCAATGTTAGAACTTAGGTGGTCTTGTACATAAATGCCCCTGTCATAAAGGCTTTAGTTGTGTAAAGGGTTAGATTGCAGTTGAGCAGGAAATTTGAGGGTATCAGTGACATCTGAATATTGGTACCCAGAACTAATTTTGTGGATTTAGCTCTTGGTGTTTCTTACTAATTGACATTATTCTTTAAAGCCCAGCAGTTGAAGTCCTTTTGTACCTAGAAATCGTCATTATTTTGTTATTAACATTAAAAGAGTTTTTGCAGTTTGTCATGTTAGAAGCTTTGAATGGCTAACCTGAAAGATGGTGCCATCTTAATATATCATAGCTTTAAGATACTCAAATTCCCATCATACTCATTAATTTATTGAGATGGAATGGCATTGGTATCTATGGAGTTCATGACTTATTAAAATGTTGTCATATATTCATCAGCTCTTGGAGGAATATACTTTAGAAGAAAAATCTGATGATCTAATAACTTAGAGCTAGATTTGTTGTAGAGGAATAAGGGGTTTTTCCCCTATTTAATAAGAACATTTCTCAAAGAAAACATACAGAACTTATTTATAATAACAGTTCACTCTGTTTTTATACTACTAATAAAATGCTGGTATTTGACAGAGAGCTTTCAGGTGCTAGATTTATTAAGAGCTTTTTTCTTTTTTTTTTGAAGGCTAGTTTTGGAAGAAGGCCATTTTGAATTTTATGAGGAGAAATTTGTTACAGTCAAGCCAAGATGTAATATCTGTGATGTGGTGTTAGGAATAGAACCACTAGAAAAAGTGTCTTAGAGTACTTTTTAGGAATTTGAAGTGTTTTAGTATTTTTTTTTAAACATATATTAGAAAGAACCTTAAGTATCTGAGATTTTGCATGAAATTAAGCATCTGAAGTTTTTTATAATGTCTGAAGACTTACAGAAAAGGCATAGAGTTTCCCTCCCTCTTTCCCCCTCACAACTTTTAGTGCTTTAAAAAAGTGCACTAAAAAAAGATATCAGAAAAACAGGGACCAATCCTGACACTTGATTTGTGTGTTCACAGGTAGCCTAATCTGGAGGCACTTCAAAAGTAGGCAGCTGCTCCTATCCTCACTCAGCACCAACTGTTCTCTCGGTGTAGCTCTCTGTTTTCTGCTTAAATTGCAGTTCCTTCTGCTTACGTGAGTGAGTTGGTCCATACGTGTCCACCTTCATACATAACTCTCTTTATTGATGCAAGGAGTGTATTCAATGTTGTATCAATGTAATTTTTCCTCCCAAAATTGGAAATACCGTTCTCTTGGCAAAGGATAATGTTTCTGAATGTAAGTACTGTATCATATCTGGAATTTTTATGGCAGTGTGGGATAACTGTGCAGATCCAACTAATCCGGAAATGGGTTGACATTCATACGTTTCAAAGCAAAAGGTAGCTTTTCAAAGCCCAAGGTAACTTTAACACTGAAAGTTGCTACTTTGGACTTATGCTGTGCCTTTCATACCGGGATTTTCAAGCGTAGAACCAACATTAGCCTCACAGCATCCATGTCACTGATGTAGGTAACAGTAATAAATCACTTTGAGGCTCAATTTACTTTTTTTGTAAAGTAGGTAAATGGGCTTGTGCAAAGTATAAAGACTTAAGATTCTGATCAAGAATTGCATACAGTCCTGATTCTCAGCTTCTGTCTGTATAACTTCATGAAATATGTGTTCTCAAAGAAAGATTTTGGCACTTTCAGAGGCTGTCTGAATTCATCTCATCTTGTATTCTCAAACAAACTTTGGCATATCTCTGCTTCTGAGGTATGCCTCAGAAGTGCAGTGTCTGGCCCTTCAACTTCCAGCAGTGGGAAAACTGTATTAGACTACACACAGATGCATTGATTTTTGTCTGCTTTTTTCTTACTGGAAGTGTTTGTTAAAAAACAGCAACCAATTTAAGGAGTAAGCCAGCTGACATGTTCCCTGCTTAGACCATCAGAATTGCCATGTTTAACAAGTAGTCCCAGTGGGTTCATGCCTGGAAAATGGATACATCTCTTAGCAAGACTTGACAAATGGTAGCTTGTCATAATATTGATTGTCTGGATTGGTCCCACTAAAAAAGAGGTTTCTTGTGGTGGTTAGTGCCACACCTGAAAACTCAGAATTAATTTAGTTCAGTGATTTATTCAGCGTTCTAGGTTAAATTTTAGTGTTTTGCAATAGATATTTCTGGATATGTTGCACTGACTTGAACTGAACATATTTTTGGTATCTTAATAGGAATTTTTTGGTGTTATATAAATAATGTGGGTGTTCGTTCTGGTACTGTTTGGATATCCCTATGCCTTAGTTGCACATTTTAAGACATTGGAGTTGATAGTGCCTTTTCAGCATTTTGCTGATTCCACGTAGGTTTCTTAAGTATTATCCGATTATGTTTTTGTGTGAAGTTGTGGTAGTTTGGCTTAAATAATGTGCTTGTCCACATTGGAATTGCATTGCAAATTCACCCTTTGCCAAAAAAAGGCAAAAAAAAAAAAGGCACTTTTTTCCAGTAGGAACAAACTGAAATGATATGGTAATCAGATACTGTTATTTTGACTGATTGTTCCTTTCTCTGGAGCATAAGATTAAAAAAAAAAAGTTGTCCTCTGCAAGACTCCCATTCAAAAAATAACACAATACCCAGAGTATTTTGGGGTAAAATGAGTGGTTTAAGGGTAGAAGTACAGTAGGTGGAAAAGGTATGCTTCAAATCCAGTATCATATACAGGCAGACAACCATACGAGAAAACACTTGTGTCTGTAGTCAAAGATGAGTGTTTTCAGTCTGAGAGCTCGTCTTTCTTTCTCTTCCTACAAAGCAATTAACTCAGACTTCTTAATTGGTACTATTTACTTTATTCAAAAATGCTTTCAAAATTATTTTGAGATATTTGTAACTTTTCAGCATGACATGATGGAGCCTAGTTTAAAGAAAATATTGTAAGAGATGCATTTACTTTTCAGAGATCACCTTCACTTGTATTTGCCAATGAAAAAATATACGTACTAGAGTCTTTGCTATAAGAAAAAATACAGTCTGAGAAATGATAGAAATACTAACTTGCATAATACTTAATAGTCTTAATGTATCCACTTTCTTATAGCTAAATCTGTGTGCCACTGTCAGTTTATTTCAGATTATTCAATTAGTAGGAAGTTATGCAAGTAGATGAATGCTTGTAGATCTCGGTAAATACTTGCCATTTCTTTGTCAGGTGAATCTTTGATCTGGATCTATTTCAGAGCAAACAAGATGAGTAATACCAAAGTGTAGAAGTTTTCTGAGAGCAGGTTATGTGTCTGGTCTTGGCTTCCAGCCTTCTGCTCCGCTACATGCTAGAGATTTCTCTCTGCAGAAATTTGCATGCGTTTTGCATTTTTAATTCAAATTTTTTAAAAAGTGCTGCCTTCAAATTATTTTGATTCAAAATCCTCACTTCTGCAGTGTTGTCAAGAGCACAATACAAATAAGGACATACGTGAAGAGTAATATGAATTTTAAAAGATTTTAAGGGAACAGAAAAAGGAATTGTCTGACAGTCTGTCGTTCTTATTCTTAAATTTTACTTTTTTCCTATGTTTTACATGGGAATGCATTATTTCTGTGTGTCTGAGCACAGCTGTAGATATTTTATCATTTCATTGTTGAGACTTGTAAATGCATTTATATCTTTGTGCTATGTAGTGTTGTGTGTCAAATCAATGCCATGACTGTTGAAGTTCTTTAAAAAAGGAAAAAAATGTAAATACTGTCTAGATAAACGTTATGTGATTAGTTTTGTCATCTGTTCAGCCTTTTACTTCAACAGATTATTCCTGTGATTAGTTATTTATAAAGTGGTTTTGATTGTACAGTCATAAATATTGAAGATCTGTCTGGACACTAGGTACCCCAGACCGGAAGAAGGATGCCTTCCTCTGTGTTCATAACTGACAAGTTCATTTTATCAAGTGGCATTCTTGTGGAGTTACAATGCAGGAATTTTCTTTTTACTATTTGTAGGCTGGCAGTAATTTGCATGCACAGAACATGAATGCAGTTTGTCATTGGTGTGTTCAAGGCCAGGTTCTTGCTTGGATGTATCTGGCTTGAATCTTTCCTTTCGGCTCTGGCCACTGTAGAATCATAGAATTGTTTGGGGTGGAAGGGACATTTAAAGGTGACTTAGTCCAAGCTGCCTACAATGACCAGGGGCATTTTCAACTAGATCAGGTGGCTCAGAGCCCCCTTCAACCTGACATTGAATGTTTCCAGGGATGGGACCTACCTACCACCTCTCTGGTCAACCTGTTCCACTGTTTCACCACCCTCAGCATAAAAAATTTCTTCCTTATACCTATTTTAAATCTATACTCTCTTGGTTAAAATGATTACCCCTTGGCCTATTGCAGCAGGCCCTGGTAAAAAGTTTGTCGCCATCTTTCTTATAAGCCCCCCTTTAAGTACTTAAAGACTGCAATAAGGTCTCCCCAGAGCCTTCTCTTCACCAGGCTGAACAACCCCAACTCTCTCAGCCTGTCCTCATAGCAGAGGTGTTGCAGCCCTCTGATCATTTTTGTGGCCCTCCTCTGGACCCGCTCCAACAGATCCATGTCTTTCCTGTGCTGACGGCTCCAGAGCTGGACGCAGTACTCCAGGTGGGTAGACCCCAGACCAGAGTAGAGTAGAGGGGCAGAATCAGCTCCCGCAACCTGCTGGCCATGCTTCTTTCGATGCAACCCATGATACGGTTGGCCTTCTGGGCTGCAAGCGCACACTGTGGACTGATATCCAGCTTCTCATCCACCACTACCCCCAAGTCCTTCTTGGGAGGGCTGCTCTCAATCCCTTCATCCCCCAGCCTGCATTGATACAGGGGGCTGCCCCATCCCAGGTGCAGGACCCTGCACTGTGTGCAGACCTGTATACTCTAAGAAAAGCAGATAACACTGGAAGACTGAGACGTGTAGTAATTACTGTAACTTCGGGATAAGACTCCTTCTGTTGGCTTGTGTGGCCAGCAGCCAGGTAATGCGTTGACTCAGCTGTAGTGCATAATTACTTGGAAGAGTCAGATAACTTTTCTAACTAGGTTGAGAACTCAAAAGATAATTGTACTGTTCATTGCATGACTAAAATCACTATTATAATCAAAAATAATGCCTTCACAATTGTATGCATACACGTGTGTGTATCCACACACAGTGTTCATTGTATTCCAGGAAACGCAGCATCTCTTAACAGCACATGTGGTCTTATGTTCCTTTCTCCACATTAGAGTCAAATTTTCAGGAGTACTAGTCACTTGGCTATATTGACTTAAGTCAATTTATATTCAGTTAATATAGCATAAAACTGCAGAGAACACATAAATGGGAAGCAGGGGGGTTATGAGAAGTTCAGGGGCTAAGCAGCTCACACACAAATAGGGGAAAAAATAAAGGATAAGAAGAGAAGGAAAAAAATTAATTCTACTATATACATATGAAAAAATTTACATTTTCAGTCTGACGTGTGAGCATTTTGATTAAAAACATCTAAGGGGTGCTCTAGAAACACTAATACTTGAAGGCAGTTTGGTCTTCTAAACACTATCAGATTTTTTTGGCAGATGCCTCCATTTGAAGTTCAGAGATTCTTTTATATTAAATAGTAGGTGCTTAATTAGAATGATTTAGAATTGGAGAAGTTTCAGTGTAAGCAAAGAGGAAACTTTAAAATGTTAAGCTATTCATTTTACTTTACGTAATGTCTTAAAGCAGTAAATGTTGAAGATGGAATAATTTCAGGTTTTTATTGAATCAGTCCTAGTGCATGAACATTAAAATGGAAATCACTGAGAATAAAAACGTGCGTGAATTTGTGGACATTTATTTATAGAGTAATGATTTACTTTATCTTTTTTACATTACATGATAAGCAATCTTGTCTTGTGATTAACTCTATTTTAATTAAATGTTTACATTTTTATCAAGCTAACCCACATTTCATTTGTGGCTTATACAATGCCATTATAAAGTATGTTTGTAATAAAGACTTGCTTTATGAAGGCAGAGTAACAAGCAGAGTAACTATTTCATAACCATCGCTGTGGAGAGCTCTGAGTACCATTAGTTATTCAGACAATAACCATATTTCAGGAGTAATAGTTCGTGTTATTTTAGTGGAGAATGTTTTCCAGAAGTATTTTATCATTGAATGAAAGGAATTATAATCCTTTTTGATATGTCAATTTATTCTAATTATGCTGTTCACTTCCTTCCTAAAGATAAGCGTTACAGTGAAGTAAATTGGAATTCACTCATTTCTGTTGTGATGAACTATATTTTTTCTTTTTAATCGTTTGTGCATAATCTCTGTACTATGTTTTGCTGCTCTTCAAAAAAAGTTCCAAGTAATATTTAAGGCTAATAGCTGAATATAAAATCAAACCAAAACAAGTGAGTTTAGGTTTATTAACTGTTGTGTGAATCCTGCCCACAAGTGATAAATCAATCACAGAGTTTATAGGATAAATCAGGCAGGCCTTTAGGCCAAAGCAGAAAAAACATTGGATTTGGAGCAGGTTGCTCAGGGCTTTGTCCAGGCGGGTGCTGAGGACCTTCGTGGCTGGCCATCCCGCAGCCTCATGGGGAAGCCTGGGCCAGTGCTTCACCAGCCTCATCCTCAGAGGCCTTGCCTTCGCGGATTTTACGGAAACTACTTATTCGTTGAAAGTCAGTGCATGAGTGACATACCCCATTTAAGATCTGCCCTAATTTCATCTGCCTAGCTATTAATGTCTGTCTTTCATTTCACTTTATAATAATTCAGTAAAATGATCAGGGAACCTGCTTCCTCCCCTGCAGCAGCAGTACGTCTCTGCCTGTATCAGGAATAGTGTGGTCAGCAGGACTAGGGAAGTGATCGTCCCCATGTACTCGGCACTAGTAAGGCCCCGCCTTGAATACTGTGTTTAGTTTTGGGCCCCTCACTGCGAGGAAGATACTGAGGCGCTGGAGTGAGTCCAGAGAAGGGCAATGAAAGCTGGTGGAGGGATCTAGAGAACAAGTCTTAGGAGGAGCAGCTGAGGGAATTGAGGTTGTTTAGCCTGGAGAAAAGGAAGCTCAGGGGAGACCTGATCGAGCTCTACCTGAAAGGAGGTTGTAGAGAGGTGGGGGTTGGTCTCTTCTCTCAGTTAACAAGTGACAGGATAAGAGGAAATGGCCTGAAGTTGCAGCAGGGGAGGTTTAGATTGGATATTGGGGAAAAAAATTTTCACCAGAAGGGTTATCAAGCACTGGAACAGGCTGCCCAGGGAAGTGGTTTAGTCACCATCCCTGGAGGTATTTAAAAGACAGGTAGACGTGGTGCTGAGGGACATGGTTTAGTGGTGGTTTTGGCAGCATTAGGTAGATGGTTGGACACAATCTTAAAGGTCCCTTCTAACCTAGACAATTCTATGATTCTGTTAATGGATTTTATATTTACTGATCGATATATCAATCAATTTGAAATACTGTAGAGTTTAAGAAACCTGAACTGAATAGGATGAAATCTATTCAGAAATTTTTCTCCTGCTATTTTTCTATTCCTTGGTATGGAATGGCATGACTCGAGTCTTTGTTTGTTTAACACATGGGATTGCTGCTTGACTTCTGATGCAAAGTTCAAAGTTGTTATGAACTGACAAGACTTTGTACCTTTACCTTCAGATTTTTCTTTGCTTTAAATTGCACATTGATATAAAATCATTCAAATTCACCACAGACATGGCTGGGTTCCTTATCAGTGATTAAATGTGCTAGCATTGCTTCTATTTTCTTCATTACTTGGTTATCAGTTGCATTTATTGCATTATTTGCTGTGGTGCATGTCCATCATTATTTTGATACATGAGTGCAATACGAACCAAAATTCTAAATTCATGCATGTATAGGCTGAATTTGAGATGAGGCAGTAACGAAAGCCTCTACTTTATGAACTCTGTCTTTAGATTTTTGGCAGGACACACCAGGCAGATGGGCCTGGGTTCCTCATTTACCAGAATTCTGAGCTTAGAGTGGGGAAGATATCCTTTGACTTGGTGATGGCTTCCTGATTCCCCTTCGTCCAAGAGGACGGTGCATGTTCCAGCATATACTCGTGGTCAGGTGCCAGTTGGCATCAACAGGTCCAACTCCTTATACTTCAGGATACTGTGGTTATTTCCATTCTATTCTTCTACCAACTTGTCACTTTGCTCTGTGGGTACTGGGAAGAGTCATACAGTAGTTGTTTCTGTTCAGTATCTTTATTGAGTTAGTTTGGTGGCTTGTGCCAAGGGATATATCAGTGCTACAAGGATTTTTTTGCGCTTCTGCGTGGCGATGTGTCTTGAATGATTTGTGCCCGTGTTGTTTATTCTCTTCACAGTTCAGTTTTTCATTTCAAAGACAGTTTTCTCGTGTAAAACTTGTATTTGTCTGTGCCAAAGCATGTGGAGGAGCTTGTTGCTCTTTCTCCTCTTCTCAGGAATAAGTTATTGTGCTGACCATTTAACAAAGCCCAGCAGGTTCCTTTTCACACTATTGCCAGAACTTTTTCTTGTTCAAAGAATTAATATCAGGTGTTTGATAGATATCCAGAATAACAGGCAGTTATGTTATATGTGTCTTCTAACAGAAGCATTTTTCCTATATCCCTTTCTGGTGTGTAAGTTCAATGTACTCTCCCTCACCTCCTTCAGAGATCAGCATACTAAAATGAGGTCACACTCCCCTAAATGCCAACATGTATTGGTCAGTTTTATTTTGGTTCCTCTTGCTGTTGTTAAAAATGTTTTAATTTTGGCCTTTCTTCTCGCCCTTGTAAGCAATTAATGATTCTGTTGAGGTGCAACAGAGGTCTATACTACTGCTGCATCCCAGTTTTATTTCTGATTGAAAGAGACTGGGAAAGAGAAGTACACTTATTCACACAGGTATTGAAGAAGATATTTTAGAAGGAGGATAGGAACACTTGGAGGAAAAAATGCATCTTGTTACAATTGTGTTTTAAATTCAGATGAGTGAAAATTGCTCTAGTATAGAATTCCCTTTTCAATACTTACTTTTATTTTTAGACAACTTGATTTTTTTTTTCCATGTTGACAAAGAACCAAAAGATTAGTGAATATGATAGAATGGAGGCAAGGAGGTGAAGAGTTAGTAAATCTAAAGATAATTACAGAAATTTCCTAGAAAGACTTGTTGCAGTTCATGTATTTTAGCCCTTTTCTTTGTTACTTTGAAAAAGTTAATGTGCTCCTTAAAGACAAAAGAATTGGACTTTTTAGGTATATTGAAGAGGAACAGTATAAAGGGGAATATCAATGAGGCAGGCAGTACCTCTTTACAGAGCGTTTCCCTGTCTCTTGTCATCAGTCCTAGCTCATTCTGTTCATAGGGACACTGCAGTAAAAGCCCAGACATGGCTGAAGATCTCTGGGTGTCAGCTTATAAGCCTCATAAGTTACCTGTGAAAAAATGTTGTTGTGGTAATTGTAGTTTCTTAGTATGTTAACTGTGGAAAAAAACCAAAATAATTATATTCTCTCATCTGCGATGCACAATTGCATCTAAGTGTCCTTGAAAACCAAGCTTAGGTATTCTTTTGGAGCAATATTGCATTTCTGCTTCTCGGCTCCTACCAACAGGAATACAGACACCTTTTAATTTCTGTTTCCTTGTTCCTCTTCTGAGTTGCTTGCCTGCAAAAACTGCTGTGTAGCTCCACAACGGAGAGTGGGTCTGTACTCAGAAAAATGAGGGTATTAGGTCAGTGCCAGTGACATATCTTGGCCTATTTATGTCTGTACTGCATTTGAGATGTCGAAGTGGTCCACAGGGCAAAGAATTGATTACATGTCGGAAAAAATGCTTTTGGCTACTGCAGCCAGTTTGCTGTATTCCAATCAGCTTTTTAGAAGATGTAGCAAGAACAAAGGGAACAGAATACAGTCTAGATGGAAGTTTTTCATATTGTTTGTCAAAATCTTTTTGGCTTTTAAGAAATGACAATTTTTTTGTTTCTTTTAATGTTTTTAATTTGTCTTCCGTGTTGCTTAATTTATACTTGATGTGCTAGGAAAAAGACCATGTTCTGAAATTTAAGTCACTGAGATGAAGCCAAATTAAAGAGATAATATTCTAACTTTTCAATTTTCTTAAGTAGATTATTCTCAGTCAATATTTATCTCATCAGTAGATGATAGGCTAGCCAAACGTGTAATTTATTTGTCACACATGGATGCTATTTTAAAGAAATTTAATTGCATGTGAACTTTCTGCACAATTTTTTTTTTACTGTTCTGATAAATACGTTTTAAAAATTAGGAAAGAGCTAACATTTTAAGAAAATACTGGAATATCCTTAGTGAGAAAAAAGTAGGCTTAAAAATGCAATTGTATCCCTTCCTCTCCCTTAAGGAAGAAAAAAAACCTCAGGCAGGAAAAGGAGAAACCTTGTTATATATCTTGAAATACCAGTAAGCACATTATAGCTGCTTTTGGACTGATTGTGGGAGAGAATGAGGCCATGCCACCTCATCAGAGGTGGGAGGAAAAACCTTTAGAAACTTGAATCTGTTCTGATTTGTTAGAATATATGAGTAGGAGACAGTGTTGAAGGAGTTAACATGTTACGCCTTCTCCTATCCATCCTTCAGAGGATCCAAAGTCTGAGATGCAAAGTGTTGTGGGAGATACTAAGAAGATTTTAATTTTAAAAGTTTGGGAATCAAAGTTGGTATAAAGATCATCTACCCCTGTTTAGATTAATTGTCTAATTTGCAAAACTGCTGCGAGTTCTCAGTACTCAGTCTGAGTCTTGCAAAACCAGCCTCTAAAAACTAACAGAATTCACTGAATTCATTTTCCCTGTGCTAGGAAAATTACTGTTCCACATGTGAACTTCATTACTTGTGCAGTCATAAAAGCATCATTTAAATAATGATGCTCTTTTTAAAGAAAACACAGAAGACAAATGTCTTAAACCCTGTTCCTGTTAACAGTTTAAAAACACTTCAGAAAAACAACCTGTCTGCAGTAGTCCACTTCAGCTATGATGAATGTTAACTCCTAGACTTGCACAACTTTTCAGTAGCTGATCCAATTTCAGTTCAAGACAGAATTAAAACAAAAGCAAGTTATATTTAGAAACCAAAATTGTAGAAATGCTGAATGATGCCTTCCTGTCTAGTTGTGTCTTGAAGAAGCTTAGCGTGGTGCTTAAAATATGCTGGTTTGTGCTATTAATATAAAATAATCTTCACTGCTGAAGAATAGGATTTCTGAAGAAGGTTAGGATGTTTTCTGTAGTTTAGCTAGCATTTGCAGTGATCTACTTATGAATTGCTACTACATTGAATACAGTTATATGCATTTACTTTCATAACATCAGAATTTTACACTGTGCCAAGTACTTTGTCAGAAAACTTGAAGTCTTGTATTTGCAACTGGAAATAGTAATAAGCATCTTCATCCATAGGAGTGTTGGGGAAGATGTACTTATAAACAACCTGCGATAGCATTCCAAATCACAAAGCATGCTCAACCTGGGATTTCTTGACTTATTTTTTTTCATTTGTTGGTGTTTAATTTTGTACAAGACAAATTTAGTGATGGATTCAGGGAGTGTAAGAGGAAAACGCTGAAGCAATCCCAAAGGATTCTGTTAATATTTTCAAACTTGATTTAATGGTGTTTGAGTTCTAACTGGCCAGATAAATGGATGTGTTGAGAAACCTCAGATTCCACTGACTTTTATAGAAATTTGCAGCATTTAGAGCCTTTGAACATCAGGCAATTCACTGAGGATGTAAAACCCCAGCTTTTTACAAGCATGCTTGATTCTTCCAGTCTTCATTCCTAAATTCAAGATAATTAAATCAGTTGTGTCTAGAATAAAAGAGAAGACAAGACCTCCTTTATACCATTTGGTCACTTACAGTTATCTGTTTTGTCCTTTTCTCCAAGTTTGCTGATCTTGTCAGGAGTTCATGATGAGCTTTTTGGGGAGGCTATTTGTCCATTTTCGTGTATTCTGTATGGCTCTGAAAATGTGAGTCTGTATGAAAAGCATGTAGTGTTTGCCTTGTTCTTACATCAGAAGAATTTTTTCTTTTGTCCATTTTATGCTTGTTTCCAAAGGCTTAAAATGCAAGCTTTGTTTCTGCAATAATGGCTTAGTGTAGGCTTACATTGTTGATCCCCTCAGTAGATGCAATGTAATCCACTTTGGTAATGTGAATTTTTAAACAATCATCAGCCTTTGCTATTAACCCTTCTATACTAATGGTAATACCCTAGAAGAACTACAAAGGAATTTGGTGCTCAAGCTTAACATAAGACTTGAAGGACACTTAGCGGCATTTACATTCCTTAGTCTAGTCTCAATGATTGCAGAACTGATGTTGAACTCGATTGGTACTGTATTCAATATAAAATAGTTGATTGTGAAATTGATGCTGTAATACAACTTTGCAGGGGATTTCTTTGGGAAAATATGAAAAATTCCTTTAAAAGTCCTTTGCAATTAAATGCTACTTGAAGGCTTTTCTGTCCCTTGCTTTTGTTTGCTATTTAGCTAGGTCAGTAGTGTACTTTTCTCAGAATGCTTACTTTTTCTTTAAACTAGGTACAAATGCCTGCTGAAAAAGAATATACAAGAAGTATTCAGTCACATTTTTATTTGTAAAGCTATCTGAGAGTGACTTTTGTATAAAAATAAGAAAAATACTTAAGGCATTTTTTTCCTTTTAATTAGTCCTGTTATATTTTAGTAGCAGATAACAAAATTTTCCTGATGCCTAATAATGCCATTTTTTAAATGCCATTTCTCTCCATTTTTTTTAATCTTACCTGTTAACTGTTCTCCCTACCTACCTCTGTTCTTGTTTAAGAAAGCTGATCAAAGAAATCAAAAAAAATCTGACTTGATTACATTGTGTATGACCTTTATTATGAAAAGAGCATGGATGACTGGATTTTATGTCTCAGCAATCAGAATTACTGCCCTGGGTATCAATAGTCCCACTGCAAAGCCCTATCAAAGTTAATCTGTGCCTTCTGTCTCCCCTTGGAGTAGTTTGGGTATCTCTCGTGATGCAGTAAAATGAAGAGCTGTCTTCTGCTTCAGTGCACTGTGGGAAAACTACTCCATGTTTATTGCGACCCAGGTTTTATGAGGAATCACTGAAGGACTATTAACAGTGTCAGTAATTTAGCTAACATTCTCACTGCAAAATTATTAGCTCAGTTTTGTGAGCTGAACTATCTTACAGTCAAAAACAAAAAAGCCACCTGGCTTTGTTGAACAACTCATTTAATAGTAGGGTTTTTGTGTTTTGGAAGGTAAGAGCAAGAGATTAGGACCAGTGCAAGAGGGAAGACTAATTAATCAAGAAACATAAACTCATGCAAGTGCAGATTTTCACTATGGTCTTACAGTGTAGAGAGTAACTCAAAACGACATACACCTTCAAAAACTTTAAGAAAAAGCATTATCATAGTGTTTTCAGAAATTAGCACAGATCCTTAGCAAGGACAGTGCCAGCCCAAGCAGCTCCAGTCTTAGAGTACCTGAAAACAGCTAGACAATTGAGAAGATACACAAGATACGCTAGAAATAAACCTCCTTTTTTTTCACCTCCAGACTGCACCAAAAAGGACAGTCATCATGGGATAATCAAACAAGCAAGGAGTCTGCAATAAAGTTAATTAATAGGCTTTATTTTACAGCCTATGTGAATGGAACAGCTGAAGGCACAAAGAGGGAGGTCTGAAAAACTGTGCTCCGTAATACAGGAGTATTCACCAATTGGAGATTACTGCCTGGGAGACGAGAAATTTCTTGTCCTCTCATAGCTATGTCTACATGAAGTGAGTTGATTATTTTCAGTTATAGAAAACTCAAGTTCCCTTACAGTTTAGCCTTTAATTAATAAAAAAAGGCTATGAGGAGAATACGCTGGGTGGGAATTAGTCGGTTATAAGTTCTGCTCTTGTTAGTTGGCCTACAGATGAGTTTGAGGAACAGTATAAAATGTTCATTCTAAAAGGAAATAGTTTCTACCTAAGTATATTGAATGGTTGTTGGGTTTTTTTGAGCCTTGCTTGAATGTTTTGAAGTTTTTGTTTTACAGTGAGAAATCAAACATTGCAAAAGTATTTTGCCTCATAAATCCAAAGGTATCACATTGTTTAGGTCTTAGATCCTGTGAAAATGTTGTACATAATATTTATTAAAGTTCTGTCACTCAGTTTCAGGAAATAATAAAATGCTTAACTGAGGAATCTCAAAACAAAAAATAAAACTAAGTGTCGGTACCAAAGCATAGAGTATTTTGAAAAGTTGTTCCCTACCCTTCCATTATTGCATAATGTATTTTTTTCTAAACTTAAGAATAAAAATGAATGCTTCAAAAGGCACAAATCAAAATACAAGAAATTCCATTTCAAGATAAAGTTCTTTACAATAAGGGTGATAAGCACTGGAACAGGTTGCCTAGGGAAGTACTGGAGTCTCCATCCTTGGGGATATTCAATGCCTGACTGGACCCAGTCTTAAGCAACTGCTGCAGCTGACCCTGTTTTGAGGCAGGTTGAATAGATGATCTCCAGAGGTCTCTTCTAATGTCAACCTCAATTCTGTGACCATAAACAGAAATATTTAACTTTATAACTAAGAAAAGCAAGGAGGATTCTATGTCAGCTCTGAGAAAAGTCACAATTTCATTTGCTGATTGCAGGCTGTTATGTGCAGATTGGTTTGAGCCAATTGGTGAACTGTGGAGTAAACATTATTACAGTAACTGTCTTTCTTTTTCTGAAATTTGTTCATTTTGGCTGTTACAGTAGCAAGCACTTTATTTTGATTATACTAGTAAAAAACTAACTTGTGGAAAAAACAGGAAACATTGTAGATTAAAGTACTAAAAGTACTACTAAGGTAGGCTGTGTGGGATCGATATAGCTGAGGGATCTTAGAGAAAATATGCAACAATTAGCCAAGGACACAGTTAGCAATTATTGTGTGCTAACACACCCAAATGTTGACTTCTGGCTTCAGAGAGTAGGTTTTGGAAGGTATTGGAAGAATAGAGGATTATTTTGCATAAAGAGCAGCATCTTCAGAATCCGGCTTGGAAAGCAAAAACTGTCTGATAAACCTATGCATTACACTTAAACAGCTTTTTAAACTAGTTCAACAACATACTAAAACTTAAAACATATAGATAGAATTTGTTTCTCGGATACCTTGGCAGGATAATTTTACAGCTGCTGTGTTATGTTGTAGAAGCTGAAAAGGTATAAAAAAAGCTTTTGTGTGTGATTAACAAAGTTCTGCTGTATTAGGTGGTTCTGTGTGGTGGTTACGCCCATGGCAAATAGATTTCAAAAGTAAACATAATGGGGGTGGAATCCTTTATTAAATCCGAATTGACTTCCAAGTCAGTTCTGTGTTTAGGACTATGTATACTTTTACATTTGGGTGAAACTTGAGTATTCTGATGATTATGGAAAAGGAACAGTCCTTACAGTGTAAGTCTCATTAAATAATTTTGTTTCTATTTATTCTTTAAAAGTTTTTAGTTGTAGGAAGACAAATAAAACAGTCAAAATAAGCATCACTGGTAAATTGTATGAATTTTATGCTGTTAGCCAAATATGGTAATTAATGTTGACTGGCAGCTCTGAGTTGTTTGAATCTCATGATTTAACTTCAGAAAACAAGAGAATATTTTAAGTATTTTCCTAGTGTCTGTTTTTGATGCTTTTTTTTAAAAGGCTTATTTCTGAAAGAAGGTGTGATTTGAATGCCAGTTAAGATAAAGATGCCAGGCTTGTTTTACAGTGCAATCTGAAAGGACATAGGTTATAGAAACCTTGTCAGTAGTTGGAAGCACTGAAGAACTTCAGATCTGGGTGGCACTGGTTCCAAACAGCTTCAATATGAGAAAGATTGAAACTTGGAATTTTTTGGATCTGTGTGAGTATGTATGGTAGTATTTCCGATTGCTGCCCCCCTAAATGGGGTATTGTCCACATTTTGTCTCTTGATGCTCCATTCTCTGTCTGAACTATGTATGAATTCTGGAAAAAGGTTTATGGAGTGCCTCTCCAAATGGATTTTAGTTCTGTAAACTCTCATAAGCTGTTACTACCTTTGGTGAAGGATGGAGATGACAGGGATGTGTCTGAAAAGTATAGCCAAGGGGTGACGACTTATGAATCATTTCTGATTTTGTATCTGTTTGTCAGAAACTCTGTGTGCAAGGGAGACTACAAATGAGTATGGTACTTTTCTGCCTTTTTTTTTTTTAAAAAACCCCTCCATTCTATATCATAATTCCTAAGAGCAGTTATCCAGAGCTAATAATAGAAATATTTAAAATGTCATGAGCTTAGTTACATGGATTCAGCCTTGTATGATTTGTTAGTTACTGCCTAGACAGATTACTCTGCATGGTTGTTATCCCACACAAGCAAAGGATTACCCATTAAGAAAATCTGATTACCTGAAAGTGGTGATCTGGGGTTGCATAATGTCAAAAAATATTGGGAGGTTTTAAATGAAAGGGCTAATCACTGGCTGTTTCAGGAGAAGAGGCCAGAGGGGGAATATAGCTGCAGGAGATCCTAAGTTTTGAGTTGAATCCAAGTATAGGAGGCAGAGTAAAATAACAAACGAAATACTGGGCTTCAGGAAATTCATCTCAAAGCATTAAGAAAAGAGTGAGATTTGATAGAAGTCAGAGAACCACAAAATTGCTATGCTGCTTGATAAAGACCTCTGTTTCTTCTGCTGTCTAAAATTCTTCAGGAGACAATACTTGTGTACAAAATGATCTCATTAAACTGAAACTATCAATAATGTTTATAAATGGGGGAAAAATACTATTAAGAAATACATTTAATGAAAGATACTGTGTTTAAAAGGGAAATGACAAATGGACAATAGCCTATGCAGAAACAGTATCCAGGATATTAGTGCGTTGCTGGATATTTGCTCAGTATTCAGCCAGGATGTTACTCAAAAATGCAATGTTTTTTCTATAAATGGCATTTTAAGGCAATAGTGTACAGTATGTGCAGTTCAGGTATAGAGTAGACACAGTAGGCTATTTATTCTGGTCAAGTTCATTTTGGGGGGATGTCAGTGTTGCAAATTTACGTTTAGGATTTTGCCGACTATGCCAATTTGTTGCAAATCTTGATTTTACACAACTTTGAGCTGGCAGCAATTTAAGATTTGTTAACACTGTTATGGTAAATCACAGGATTAGATTGTATGATACTTAACAATACTTAATCATTAGCCAATCAACAAAGTGACTTAATAAAATTTGCTGTAATCAACACAGCGACTTAGAGACTCGAAAATGTCACGGTACACGCAAGACTTAGGGCAGTTTCCTAAATCAAATCACACATGGACAAACATACGCACCAGATACAGAGGTTAAATTTATGATCAAGATTTTTCTCTTTTTGCAAATTGTAGTAAATTGTCGGTACCAAACAATCTTTGAACCTTGTGGAATCTAATTGCAGTGAGTTACTCTTCTCCTTCATCAGTGTTTGTCAACAGATGATCTTTGAACCCTTCTTCATTAGCATCTATCAGTGGACAATCTTTGAACATCGTGAAATCTACCCTGAGAGGCGTCTCAGCTCAGGCAGAGATACTGGGTCATAGCCCACTGCGATCCTGGAGAGCTCAAAGGGTCTCACTTAGGATCACTATTTATAGGATTGCAAGATGATTGACTTTGGTTAGTGTTTTTCTGTTTCAGCCACAATTCGTGTCAGGAAATTTTGGTACCTTCCAGATCAGGCTACAATCCAGGCAGCAGGAGTTTCAGGTACTGTTAGGGAGTGCCTGATCATCCCAACTCACTGCACAAGAAAGTGCCAGATTGTCCCAATTCACTGCACTTCTAACCAAGACAAAACCACCAAAATCTTGATCTTAAATTAATCTCTCTATCTTTGTGTGTGTTTGTGCATGTATGATTTGACTTAGGAAACTCTGTCATAAGACTCGCGTGAACCTTGCCATTTTTGATTCTCTAGGTCGCTGTGAACCTCATGAGGTTCGACAAGGCCAAGTGCAAAGTCCTGCACATGGATCGGGGCAACCCCCAGTATCAATACAGGCTGGGGGATGAAGGGATTAAGAGCAGCCCTCCCAAGAAGGTCTTGGGGGTACTGGTGGATGAGAAGCTGGACATCAGTCCACAGTGTGCGCTCGCAGCCCAGAAGGCCAACCGTATCATGGGCTGCATCAAAACAAGCGTGGCCAACAGGTTGCGGGAGGTGATTCTGCACCTCTACTCGCTCTGGTGAGACCCCACCTGGAATACTGTGTCCAGCTCTGGACCTCTCAGCACAGGAAAGACATGGACCTGTTGGAGTGGGTCCAGAGGAGGGCCACAAAAATGATCAGAGGGCTGGAGCACCTCTCCTATGGGGACAGGCTGAGAGAGTTGGTGGTGTTCAGCCTGGAGAAGAGAAGGCTCTGGGGAGATCTTATTGCAGTCTTTCAGTACTTAAAGGGAGCTTGTAAGAAACTTGGGTGCAGACCAGTGAAATACTGGAACAGGTTGGCCCAAGAGTTTGTAGATGTCCCATTCCTGGAAACATTCAAGTTCAGGCTGGATGGTGCTCTGAGCAACCTGATCTAGTTGAAGATGTCCCCGCTTATTGCGGGGGAGGTTGGACTGGATGACTTCTAAAGGTCCCTTCCAGCCCAAACTATTCTATGATTCTATGAATACAATGTTGGCTTATCCTGACATTGCAACATGGCCCAGGGGAAGCTGCACTACCATAATCAGGCAGAGTACTGTAGCCAGTTTCAGTGCATCTCGCTTGCAGAAAGATGTGGACAAATTAAGAGGGGTCCAGTGGAGACCAAAATAAGTGGGAGGTTTAGTAAAAGCAGTGAATGAGATACATTTGAAAGAAAGTCTTGTTTAGTTTAGAAAACAGAAGATTCAATGGTAATATAGCAGCTTTCAAACATGAAAACTTGAGGGAAGGCTGATACTTTGATCAGGACAGGAAGTAGGAAGGATATTTGAGTTAAATATAAGAGCAAATACAGTTGATTGTGAGGAGTGCCTACTCAAGATTACCGAAAGTGGACCCCTCAGTAGAGCTGAGCTTAGGAGAGAAGTTGAGAAAACAGGAATTCTCTAGAATGGGTAAGATATACTGGGATGCTCTTGAGTTCCTTCCAAATCCTTTATTTACATAGTTTTTCATATTATATTATAACTTAAGATTCATACAGCCAGATGCTGCTACAGTAACAATTTCAGATTATGAATTTTAATTATATGGTTATGTAATATGTAAGAAAGAATGAATTTTAAAGATATTACACAGAAAGGATATGAAAGTTCTTAGAGAAAATTGGAAAGAGGCACCCTTAGCTACCACTGAAGAATTATGCTATTAGAAACACTTGCAAAGCTCTCTGCTAATGATATATGAATTCAACATGCTGAGTGTTTGTCCAGCTGGGAGCTTGGCGTACTTGCTGTGAAGTCTTCCTGCTTGTATGATCCAAAGGTCCACAGACTGGTCAGAAGTGACTGCTGATCTGCAGTGCCCTTTTTTGCTGAATGAAGCACTAGGAACAAGCAGCAGAGGAATACTGTCACCTTAAAGAATTGGGTAGAGTTGAAAGACTGGGGACCTATGTGATGATGTTGAATCTGTTTGAGGGAATAGGAATCATCAGACAAGTAATGGTCTGGATGTTTCAGCCCTAGATTTTAGAACTTTCTCATTCACTCTCAGACTACTTTTGCTCTCTTCACTTTTTTTTAATCTTCTTCTTCCTGTTGTTGCTTCAGTCTGTTTGGCTACCATGAGATCCTATCTGCTATCGCTCTGCTGCTTTTCAAGTTTTACTTTGGAGTACCGATGCTGTAAATGTAGTTAAATCCTATGTACTGTGTGGTGCTACTCTGTTCATTAATTGCATATAGATTTTTTTCTTCACATGCCGTAGAGATCAATAATCCAGTAGAAAGGATAGAGAACTGTAGCAGTTCAAAATAGGTGTCCATCATAGTACACTATTGATGGGAATTTAGCTTGGTTGGAAATATTGATGTGCCACTGGTATTGCACAGTGTATCTACCATCTTCATAAAAAGTTAAATAAATGGAGCAGATAAGATTGCATTAGTCAAAAAAACCCTATAAAACAATAAATATAAATAACCTACATGGCTTACTCAGTACTATATGTTCTGTGTCAAAATCTGGCAAGTTGCTGTTTTGTTTCACTTGCCATTCTTTATCTTGGGGTAGGTATGAGTGGCATGGAATGGACGTGGGGGAGGTTGTTGATTTTTGGTAAGGCATTATTGTGAGAACTCTTGCTTATGGTCATCCTTAGCTTAGGTTGGAGAAAGTGTCAGTACATTCAAGTCTTGTCTTTTTTTTGTGCACTTGGGTTTTTTATACACTGTATGGATTGTCAAAGCTTAAAAAATACTTTTCTGTGTATTTCCTGTACTAAAGCATTGTGTGTTAGCCATATTAATACATTGGCATATGATAAATTTGATAAAATGGAATTCCCATACCTGTAAACCAGAAGCCCGTTAGGAAGGATGATCATCCCTTCAATTCATATTTTCTCAATAAAAACTATCACAGCAAACTAGGAATAGTTATAGTGAAGCTGAATCTTTTAAAATCTATTAAAGTTGAAAAAGTCTTTTTTATGATAGCATGATAGAGTAGTTCCTTCCGGTGGCGTAAATGCAGCGGGGTAATACGGCATCTCACTAATTATACTTTAAAACATTAAATTAATTATTACACTTTCTTCTGGATCAGTATGATTGTTTCCAGTAATATCATGTGCCTGCTCAACACTTCTTGTTTATTGGAAATTGAACAATTTTGGATGAGTCCCAAATTGCTTGGTATTCATTTTTTCATCCAACAGACCAGTTTTTGATCACTTCTCTAATCTCTGTCCAACCCAAACCAGCTAATTTTAGACAAAAAATCTGTGCAGCTGACGAAGCAGTGATCTAATATTGCAGAAACGTACAGTGTGATGAATGACGATACCAGCACTTGTTATTCAGAGGATAAAAACATAAGAGTTAAGTTGTCACTAAGAAATACAATCCTATCATAAATTCAATGTCAGATGATGGATATTATGATTTTTCTTACAGAAGAAACAAATGCTAGTAAACTACAGAATAGAAACATGTTACTACAGTTTCTCCCAGCGTTCCCTATTAATTATTTTCATGTCAGCAGTGTCAAGCAGATCTTCTGGGCACACAAATGAGGAAAAGCCTTATCAGATGCGTGGCATATGTACCTGATACACAGTGAAGAGACAGGCGTAAGCATCAAAGGCTTGCCAAAGCTGACTTCCATGTTAATGTTTTTAAACAGAAATTTAACTCCATCTACCAAAGATGTTTCAGAAAAATAGAAGAGAGAATTAATCTCTTAAATGTGCATAAGTTCTTGTATCTGCCAAGGATAAGAGTTCATTTACAGGGGTAATTGCATATGTGGGCCTGAAAATGAACCATTATTTATCTAGGACATTTTGCTCTTTTATAATTCTTAAACACTGAAGCTACATTGTGACTGTTTATTACAAAGTGTAGACCTGTAAGATAATAACCTATTTAGGGTGCTTTATTCCTCTGATTCAGTTCTCTGGTCTATATTTGGCAGTAAACATAAATACGAAGGGATAAAATTGCTAAATACAAAATTTTCATAATACATTTTCTGAACATTGTAGTGATACTCTTGTGATAATATAGGTCAGTTTGCTAGGAAGTTACTACATATTTATATGAAATGCAGAAGAATTTCAGCTATGAATTGCTAGACTGTGTATGATCTTCACTTTTAGACTCTGCTGTCTCAAAAAGTAGGAGGGAAACTGTAAAGCTGGTGACTTTTCGTGCTAGCCAGCAAACTTCCCAAAGAAAGAAATTCAACTGTGACACCACCATAACTGTAATAGCTGGATGATTTGGACACCACTCAAAAATGTTTCTGTCTTAGTGGCATACCAGAAGAGACTGTGTTGGTGACTTGTATTTGCATGAGTACTGCTTTGTCAGATGTAATTTATCTGGAGATACTGGGAATAACTCTCCCTTGCACTGCAAGAATGCAACCCAGTTTTTTCCCCCTCTTTTAAGCCCAAGTCATTACTATATTATTTGTATTATGCTAGAGACGCCAGTGGGTTTTCAGGGAAATCTATTTTTCTGAGCGCTTGGCAACCGTACAGCGAGACAGTCCACAATCTCAAGAGCATGCATAGATAATATGGGAAGTAAGAGCCCAGGGAGACATGTTGATTTGTTCAGTGTCGTGCAGCTCATTCATGCTGGTCAGAAGTACTCATGTTCTTCACAGTTTATCACCCTGACAGTCTACTGTGTTGTCAGATTTTCAGGCCAGAAACAATTTATTTGAACTTAAATAATGCAGCTCTGCTGACATGATGAAACTTAAGGGACTAAAAAAAAAATTGCAAATGGAAACGGTAAAGCTATATAGTTTACTTGTGTACATTTTGGAAAGTTGAAGGACTATATTCTCTTCAAGGAGGAGGTGCTTTGGAGGCGGGGAATTTGTAATTTTTCAAGACACCTGAATGGTCTTGATCCACTAGTGGAAAAGGTATTTCCTCGCAGTTCTTGTTTCTTACTCTCCATAGAGACTAAGATGCTTTCTAAGATTTTTTTTTATTTTTTTTTTATCATTTTAATCTTTCTTTGGAAATGCAGCCTGGAATCTGGCTGTGTTCTGAGATTTTAATCTGTCCTTCTGTATGCTTTGTGTTTTGAACATATTTTGTGAACCAGTAGTGGCAGCAGCATCTGTTGGAAGTGATCTTTATTGCACCTTGAAGAAAAGCCATTGTCTTGCGGCAGATTGGTCAAGTTGGTCTGATGTTTGTCAAAAATATATTTAAGACCATGTCTTGAGCTAACAATAATAAAGATCTGTATGTAGCAAGTACATAGGTTAAGCAAAAACAAGTAAAAGCAACCAAGTAAACCCACCCAGCTTAGTGGGATTTTCTAAACATTTGAGATCATTGCGTTCTAATGGCATAATTTTACAGGGTCTGATTTTAGGCTCCCAAAACTGATAAAATCTCAGTGACTGAGTTTGTGGAATGCGGATATTGTTAAGACTAAGTACCCTTAATGAATTTACTTTTCTTTCCTTTTCTTAACTTCTCTTTATGATCACAGGTTTTTTTTATCCCAGCTGTACAGGTTAAGGACACAGTGCTCAATCTTCAACTCCATTATTATTTTTAATCTTTTTTATTCTGATTCAGGGATCTCTTTTTTTCGTAGAATCGTTTAGGTTGGAAAAGACCTTTAAGATCATCTAGTCCAACCATTGACCCTACTCTACCAGGGCTGCCACTAAACCATGTCTCCAAGCACCACATCTACACGACTTTTAAACACCTCTAGGGATGGTGACTCAACCACTCCCTGGGCAGCCTGTTCCAATGTTTGATAACTCTTTCAGTGAAAAATTTTTTCCTAATGTCCAGCCTAAACCTCCCCTGGTACAACTTGAACCCATTTCTTCTTGTCCTATCGCTAGTTACTTGGGAGAAGACATCAGCTCCCATCTCATTACAACCTCCTTTCAGGTAGCTGTAGAGAGCAATAAGGTCTCCCCTCANTGCAAACTTACTGAGGGTGCACTCAGTCCCCTCGTCCAGATCATCAATAAAGATACTAAACAAGGCTGGCCCCAAAACTGAGCCCTGAGGAACACTGCTTGAGACCTTCTGCCAGCTGGATTTAACGCCATTCACCACAACTCTGTGGACTTGGCCATCCAGCCAGTTTTTAATCCAGTGAAGAGTACACCTGTCTAAACCATGGGCTGCCAGTTTCTCTGTGTTGAAGGCCTTAAAGTCCATGATCTTTTCTTGTGTGATATGTATTAGCCATCTACTGTTTCTTTTCTTGCTGTTTTGGTGCTGCTTGTATGGAGGAAGGAAACTCTTTCCGATTTT
>VYXH01010021.1:12499-86075 GCA_013397275.1 Burhinus bistriatus | reverse complement strand
TAAAAGTAGTATATTGAACTTCCAGGCAACAGGTGTGATTATTCAGCATTACACTTCTTAATTTGTTTTGGCTGAATGAATGTTAAATTGTACTGCTCAACACCTCTCCTGGTACAAGAACAATGCTTCAACCACAGCTTCTAAATTGGCCTCACTTATCTATAGATTATTTTTACTGTGTGGCAACTGAGTAATTTGTTCCTTTATGGTTTTTTTCTAAGTCTATCAGAGCATGACAGACAGTCCAGTATTTTCTTTTCAAGGGAGAACCTGTGATATTTATAGTTTTACAATCTTTACCTTTCTTAACTCTTTTTTTTTTTTATTCCAAGATATTTTAGCACTCTGGCAAGGTGTACCACAAAAATATTTGCTGAAAACAGGAAATACACTTGATGATTTATTCTTGCAAATGTAATTCGATTGATGTTGTAGGAAATAAACTACACTGTTTAGTGCCAAACACAAAACAAACAGCAGTCCCACACTTACTTCAAAATATCAGTTATTTGGTATTACAAGATTCTGTGTTTTTGAAAGGTCAAAAATTCTTTAATTATGGTTGGGTATTTAGTGAAAGGAAAACCAGTTGCATAGAAGCTGTGAGAGTTCAAAGGAAGTCTCACAGTTGGATTAAGTTATTTAATGAAATCTTCTAAATTATTTCTCTACGTACTGAATTTCCTTTACAAACATTTCAATTAAAGCATTAGGCTTCTTTTCAAAAAAAAGTGACAAGCTTTAAGGCTTATGCAAATTGATCATAAATGCTAATGGTAGAAAATTGTAGGATTTCATATTAGGTTGCCTCACATAACATAAATAATTTGAATGCAGTGTTTAAAAGGAAATGCTTTTTAGCAGTTTCATTAAGAAACATGGCTGTAAGAAATAATAAAAAAAAATATTTCACCATATTCTTCTACCTATATTGCAATTTGCAGTCTAAAACCATTGAGTAGCTCTCTGGCATCCAAACTGCATCTCTTCAGAACCACCACCAATTCACTCAGATGTGTGGGCTGGATTTCTTAGATTTTGAGAAATCCTCCGTAAGCATGAGATAAGAACGTGAAAAAGACAAGCCTGACCTACCTTAAAATGCCCCAGCAAGGATTTAAATTATAGTGTTAAGGGGTTGAACTGGTAATGTGTTGTGAGACAGACTGGCAATTTCGCAACATGTGGTTATCTTTGCTGTATGTCAGGACTGTGCTTAGACCAAAACTCCAAATGTATTAGAAATATTACAGTACAAAGTTTTGTGCTTTAGGCAATGCTTTTTAGTCCTTCTACTATATTCTGCAAGAATTGGAGTTAAAAGAATTTCAAAAATTAGTCAGTCTGCACAGCCCTCTGCTCGCCCCATTCCCAGGTTTGTTTTTCTTTTATTTTTTATCCTATTTAATGTGGCCTGTATTTATAGCCGCTGGTGGTGGGAATACAATGGTGTTGCTGCAGGCTTCCCTTTAATGGATCCTTGCCAAAGATAGCCATTGTTCCCATTGCCTGAGGCTGCTCAACTGTGCAAGGTTGCTTGGAAACCCTCTACTGAGTAAAACCTTCCAGTCACTTTCCTTTACCTCCCAAGTCACCAGTCGAGTGCTTAGGGATTCACAGGAGGATCACAGTCAATGTGGTTGCTTTTTGTGACCTTTTTGATGCTAAACCAATGACCTCTTAAATGCAGCAGTGTAGCTGCATATTGTAGTGTGCATGATTATCTAGCTAAAAAACAAACACCGCACCAGCCAGGATGTAACGTCATCGGATGCCCACAAAGGTGGTTAGCTGATGATTTAAAAAATGCTGGAATAAGGAAAAAGCCTAACTGGTAGGTTCTGCTTTAGGTTATACCACTAAGAAAGGCACTACCTTTAAGTTGCGCGGAGGTTGTTTGTCTTACGTGGTATGTAATTCATGCTAAAACAACATAGTCTGGTCCTGATGCTCAATATACCTAGGTTTTCCCTAACAGGCACTTCCTTTTATCATGCTGTTTACTTTTCTCACATTGCAGAAATCAATTGTATTTGATACAGCATTTCAGAGTCAATCAGTCATTATTATCTTGAGCAAGCTGCTCAACAGGACAAATCAAATCCCATGCTTATTTATAACATTTAATTTGACCCACCTTTCTAAATAAGCGATATAAATAATCTCACTTGATCTTTGTCTGTTATGTTAAACCAATGACTGTTATCAGCAGCTAGTATGCTAAATCTTTTCAGTTGGCTTATAAGCAAGTCATTTATATATGTGATAATGCTGAAGCACACCATCCGAGCATCTTGGTAGTAGATATCCCCTTAATGCTAAGAATACAGTCTGTTCTAATATTATTAGGTGAAACATTGGCTGGTATTCTGTTTTCTCGCTGGGGAACTGAATGTTGCCATTGCTGTTCTCCAAGTAGCATGAGCTAAATATCTGTGGAAAAAAAGATTGGTACTCCTACGTGATAAGTTAATCTGTTTTCGATTCTGATGGTTTTCAGTCCTCTCTCTGGCACTAGTTTGAGTTAGCGATTTAAGTATTAGATTATAAATATACATTGTACTGCATATCAGGATGTCACTGCTGACTTGGCTCCGTGAGGTTTCAGGAATAATTTTGTGCTGGCACAGACCTCAGGACATCTCGGTTTCTTTGGAATGTATTTGCCCTGTGCCTTTCTCTTTTTCCTGACACCCAACCTTCTCCTTTCCTTTTAAGGCTAAACCTTTACTGATCTAACTGGCAAATATGTATTTGTTGTGCATCCCTAATCTTAATATTTTAGGAACAGTGCATGATGCTTTTCATTGAGTTCTGAAATTATAAAAAGATGAGTGAATAACTCTTGAAGGATTGAAACTCTTGAAGGATAAATTACATGTATTACCTCTTTTCACCTGTACCCAATTTTTTTGATTAGTTCATAGAAACAAAGGGATTGGGTCTTTCCCCAAAATAAATAAAGTCCAGTTGTAAACATAAGATAGCAAGTTGGACTGAAACAGTAAGACTTCTCCTGGATATGAAAGAAGAGAGAGCAAAGTGACACTGAGACTTCCTAGCTTGGTTATAAGCACTGCGTGAAATAGAAGTGATAACTAGACCTAGGATATGCTTGTTTCTTTCAGTCATGCCTAAAAGAATAATGATTCAGACTAAGGGTTCCTAACCCCCAAGTTTATATAATCACATGTAAAGTCTAGTCATATTTAAGCCAATAACTATATAACAGAGAAACAATGGATTTTAAAACCATTCAGAATTTAAAAAAGATCCAGTGTAGCTACCTGTCCTACCACTAGTGTGCTAGAAACTTTGTCCTGCAGTTCCTCATTGATGCAATTTAATAAGATATATGGGGGTCCATAAGCAGAGCAGATGCTTGCTATGGAATGAGATTCACAGCTGTTGTATCAAATACTTCTAACTTCTCAAATCAAAAAACAGTCTTATAGGAACATCTTTTGTGTCAGTAAGAATCCCAAAGTGATTTTGTTATCTACTGCCTGGGAGATTGCCTGGAGCATAGCTCCAGGTTACCGAGATATCCAGCAATTTCTGTAAATGTGTATGGATAAAATGCCATTCTCTGTTTCTTTTTTTTTTTTTTTACTTCTGCTAACTTGGAGTGTAGATTTTAGTGTCGTTAGTCTATAACTGTAGTAGCAGCTTAGTATTTTGTTTTGTTATAGATAAAATCGTACTTACCAAATCTTTACTCAAGTCCTTTAACCGTTCTTTTAGGCACTGTGAAAATAAGAACTTATCAGTGTAGTGTAGTACACAACTTTGTGAATAGAGCAGGTTGTGCTCAGCTGGAAGGTGCAGTTATGGTATTATAAAACTTGGGACCTCTTTGTTCTTAAGTGGTGCCTGTTAGAGTCCTAAAAAGTCACCTGTGTCGCTCTGCTTGTTTTGTATCTTTATAGGACATAACCATGTTTACTTCAGTAATCTAAATTAGCCTCTTAATTTTTATTTTTTTTTTGAATTAGTTAGATAATACTTTGTGTGCAGGATAATAGCAACAGTGTGAGCAAACTCAAAAGGATTCAGTCACTTCAGCTGCGTGAACCCACAGGTGCTAAATGCAGTTTAATACAGAAAATGTGAAACAGTAGTTCTAGGACCTGGAAACCACTGTGGAGAAGCTGGGCTAAAGGGAAGAAAAGCCACTCCATTACTGGGAACCAGGGCCTTACTCTTGAGGGGGAAAGAAAACTATGCATGAAACGCAGACGTGGCAGGGCTTATCGGGAGTGGGAAATACGAGCTGCAGGCACCTCATGGAACCTCCATTTGTTGTATTTCTGTTGCTGCTTTGGAGGCTCTGCAGACAACTGCATTGCCTATAGCATAGTACAAAGACTGCAGTATAATCCTATCAGTCCAATAGGATTAGTTATTCAACAAAAGTTACGGAGGTTGGACCATCAGTTGTGTTGAATCTCCACAGAAGACATGAAACTAGGGGAAATAATTGATGCCGTGGATTATGTGATTCAACAAGGAAGCTGTTGAAGAATTCTCGATCTCAAAATATAGGTAAATACGCCTCTAAATTTGAGGGGGTTGAGAGATATTTATGGAAAATCAGAAATAGAAAATAAATTTCTTGCCGTAGATACTTAAGGGGATATAGATGCTTTTTGTGCAAAACAGGGTTTTTTTCTGAAAAAAGTATTCTTGTATTAAATCCAATTCTGTTAAAATGAAATTTGTTTTCACAACTGTTTCTTGCCTTAGTACCATTTTATTTAAAAGTCTCTGGAAAGCTAAATGTAACAATATAGTTTCAGGTTTTTGCAGCAACTTTTTTGTAGTGTTTTTTTGGCTTTTTAGTTTCTTAGTGATTTCTTTTCCCCAAAAAAAGTAGTCTGTGAGAAGAGTCAAGCTGTACACCTGGTTTTGCACAACAAACTAACTTTCAAAATAAATACGGTACAGGAAACTAGGTATATTTGGACTTTTGTATAGACCCAGCAATTGTGATATTCCATATCAAAATGGCATATCTTCCCTCCAGAGTGACTCAAAACATTATAGACTGTATGCATACATATAGTATCTTTGTTCAAGAGAATTCACTCTTAGAGACAAGCAAGAATTGAAAGAAGGGGAGATGATCCCCAGACCTTTAATCAACCCAACCCATCGTATGTGCTGTCATTGTTCAACTGATTGTCAGGGTTCAGGATCTATCTTTATTGTTATTAATCAGTAAAAGAACATCTGGGAGGGCTTGGGTAGTATAAGCAGCTCAGACCAATATATTCAGTATCAAAGACTTCGCCCTAGAGTTTAGTGATGCCCCAGGCAAGGAGAACATTCCTTGTGCATCTACAAGAGAGGCGGGATGGTGCACTGAGGACCAAGGTACAACTGAAAGAGGAATGGTACAGGAGGAAAGCTGACAATCTGAGACTCAAAGAATGACAGTATATGTAAGAGGAAGGAAATTAATGAAGTAGGGATTAGAAGAAGGAGGTAATATAGCTTGACCCCATGAGTGCTGGGGGGAGGAGTACGGTTTTGTGTTGGGAGTTGAGTCACTTGTCGTGACTTCCCAAAAAGGAAACTATAGCTTCCAATGCCCAGACTCAGATTTTGAACACTGAACATTATTTTTCTTTGTTGCTTTGAACACATACGTGTAAACACAAGAATGAAAGCAGCACATCTGTGTAAAACTTCAGGAAAATCTCTCTTTTTGCCCTGCTGTGTGGCACAGGAATGAAGTCCTGTTTACAAGATAAAACAGTATTTTAAGGTGGTCTTTTTCAGTCATAAATTTGTCATTACCTTAAAAATATCTTGGCATTGGGTGATTGTTTTCAGCTATGATCTCATACACCTTAGGTCTTGTATTTTAGAAACTTGCTTCTATAATTCTCACGGTAATGGGTAATATGTGTGTTCTGAGTTTCCTTAAGAATTTCCTGTCATAAAGGTTCTTTAGTTCTCTGGCATTAGGTCTTAAATGACATATAATCCCTAGATGAATTTACTTTTATTGTCCTATACAACCTTTGAAGAGTACTCTATATATTTATACAAGCCAACTTTGTTTCTGATCATCTATCAAGACATGGTAGGAAAGTTTTAACAATGTGCAAGGGGGCTTCAATCACACTTTATTAACAGTTGTGAAATTCTCACATGGTATGCGCTTCATAGCATCCACAGAATCCAACAGGAGTAGGTATGTAATGCTCTACAGTTGAAGTAGTACAAGTAGACATGAGCAGATTTCAGTCCTTAATTCAGCAAAGATTGGAACAAGTGTCAAGGTCATTGCCCTGAGCACAGAAAGGTCTGTCAGGAGGAGTCTAATGTTTCAGTAAATGTCCTGTTGCACTGATGTTGCACAAGCTCTTATGCTATTGATTCCAGTAGGATTACCTGAGCATGCCAATGTATCACCCAGAACAAAAAAAAGTAAAATCTGGCAAGAATAAATACAGCAATACTTTAAACAAAACATTTAACTATTGTCTTCTGTAGAGGAAAAAAATTTGCTCAAAACAAATCCACTATAATTTTGAAAATGGAAGTGAAATCACCGATAGCTCACTTACAAATGTTGCTTTTTTGTCACTTAAAAAGGAAAAACTGGAATATTTTAGCACTGAAAACAGAGCTTCAGTTAGTGCATTTTTTCTTCCCATACAAACATATCCTTGGAAATACTTGATGTTGGCAAAGGAAGGAGAGTATACCTCTGGTTTTGCTTGCTGTTGAATTTACTGGTGAGCTTAACCTGCACTACTAGTTTGAATTCTAAATGGATACATATCACATCCTTGCAAGATAGAATTGGTTAGTATGAACACTATGGGAGGGAAAAATGACATCTGAAAGTATCAAACTATCACAAAAATCAAATAGAATAATGTATGCATTGCATTTCAGAAATAAAATCTTTTAAACCATAGGTTATTCATTATGAATTTGAAATCTTTGTGCAAGAAAAATGAGTCACTCTGCACCCAAAAGCAAAGTTTCTGAACTGTTATGAGAGAAGTTTAAAGGAAGGCAAATAACTCTGTATAGTTATGAATGAAGTTACATTAAAGCTCTGTTTTTAAAATAAAACTGCAGTTACAGATTCATTGTATGCCAAATCGAAAAGTTAATTTTTAACTGGAGTAATAGATATTGAAGGCCAGATCAAAGAATTGTCATTAAGTATAACTGTATTCAGAAACCAGAATTTTATGAAGTGATTCCTGTGTTAAACTGTATTTTGTACTTAACTGAGATAAAGCAGTAGAAATGGTCCAAGATAAGAGTTTTCAATTAGCCTCCTTGTCTTTTTGTCCAAATGAAGAGAAAAGCCAGTGTGTGTTTTTAGGGCTGGGAAGTAGTAGTTAAGTGTGCACCACCCCTTGAAACTGTTTCTCCTCTCTAAACCTCCATTGTCTGAAACAGTGGGAAGCAAGGGTCTCAGCAATCAAAAGATGTAAAGGAAAAAAGAAGTCTACATTCATATAGATTCCAAATAGCAGTGAATAAAAACTGAGCCATGGATTTTGCTCTTGGATTTAGCCTCCATTAGCTGGAGCCTATCTGAATTTTTTAATCTCATACTTCTGTTTTTATTGTCAGCTTTGGTATGGTAAGGAAGCTTTCCAATGGAGATTAATAGAAACAGTGCAGATTTGTTGGAAAAAATTTCTTTACATGCATGTGAATGTAAAACAACTAGAAAATGGATACTATGAACAATGAAATGAAGTGAAACTTTGTGGATAGCTATTGCTCTGATGTCTCATATAAGTATGAAATGTTCCGCTTAAAAATAAAAGGAAATCTTCAGGATTAAGTTTTTTATTAAGTGAGAGAGAAATATTAGAGAACTATTAGTTGTACAGACTAAACAATCCCAATACTATAAAACAGAATCCAATATGTGTGGTAATTTTTTTATAATGTAAAACACTTGCATAACGTATAGCATACTCTGTAGGTTTAAAAAAAAAACGGAAAAAATATGTAATCTGCCAGTCTGTACATAGAAAATGAGGAAAGAATTGGGTTCATATATGCATCATTATCGCTCTAGATTTTATGCTAGCAAAAAAAAAAACTTGGAAGAATTTGTATCTACTTTTCTTAATTCTGTTTTGTTTTTCTCTTGAGTTTTAGTTATATCCCAGAGTGATGAGTAAAAGTGGGGCCACCTGTTTTCCACTGGGCCCTTTTTAGTTTCCATAAGTTTTGTAATACAACATGCAAGTATTCCTGTCAGAGTTATTTGGGAAATCTGTTGTAAGTTAATAAAAATTAAATAAATGAAATAGCAAGCCACTCTTTCTAGGTGGCAAGGAACACCCTACAAAAATAAGTGCTTTATGGTGGAAACCAGTGATGTTTCAGGAAGAAACTTGTTCAGTGGTATATGAAAGATTCAGGGTATTTTAAAAATTATATCAAAGTATGTTGTTTTACTACCCTGGATTTTTTTGCTCTTAAGTTGCCAAGAGTGCAATGTGAAGCTCTCAGCCTCCATAATTTGCCAAAGCGGCAAGATTTGAGAATCAGGGCATTGCTTGGGGGAGAGGTTTGGAATCCCCCATCCAAAAATCTCACATTAGGTATTTGAGTTGCTGAAGACAATGGGGTATATTTTGGGGTGTTGTTGGGGAGAAATAGTTGGCTGTTTGTGAATCCTGTTGGGCTTGGCAAATAACATTCAAAGATTTCCTGGTATATCGTGTGGCAGTTTGTGTTTCCTGGCCATTTGAACTGCAAGTGGGTGCAGGAAAACGCTTTACTCGGCAATCTGTGGGATGGGTTGTAGGCTTCCTGCCCAACTCAGTGAAGAAGCAACTTTCTCATCTCTGGAAGCCTCCATAAAAAAGGCAGTCTCATTAAAAGGAAGAATTTGATCTGCTTCCAGGAAGTTTAAATGACCTATGTAAGAATTCATATAGGACCATAACTTTATTGAAAAAATTAAGGCTATGTAAATCAAAATTGTTGAAAAGAGTTTTTGGTAGTCTGAAACACAAACCTTTCTCTTGAGAAAATAAAGAGGAGGAGTCGTCATGTGCATTGTAATGTTTATGTGAGGAACACCAAGTCAACTGCCTGCATGTCTTTTGCTCTACTTATTTGAAGGGTAGTTCTATACCTTGGCATTATTTTTAAATGAAAGAACGAATCCCAATGAGTCAGGTTGTGCTACTCTGTCACAAACGTGGAGGGGTGAAGGGAGGAAGACTTAAAGGTAGAAAAAAGAGAAATTATTGTGAGTTGAGAGAGAATATTTTTATATTTTTCCTAAGGTTAGGAACAACATCATTTTCAAGATGTTGTTATTACTGTGCTTAAAAAGAGAGGGATTGATCATCATAGCACATGGGAAGCAGAACTTTGAAGCGCATCAGTGATATTGTATGAAACTCTCCTGAAATTTCACTGAAAATCTGAGTTACCCATCAAAACCACTCAAATATTATTTTAAATAAAGCTGGGTTTAGTTTAAAGTAATACTTTTGAAAATTATTTTTAAATTCAAACTTTACCTTATGGGGTTTTTTTACAGTTTTTGTTCCCGTTCTGTCCTGCAATTGTCATTCATGGAGGATCACTGTTTCTGTAATGCTATAGAATCACAGAATGGTTTGGGTTGGAAGGGACCTTTAAAGATCATCTAATCAAATCCCCGTGCCATGAGCAGGTACATCTTTCACTAGACCAGGTTGCTCAAAGCCCCATCAAACCTGACTTCAAACACTTCCGATGACGAGGCATCCACAACTTCTCTGGGCAACCTGTTCCAGTGTCTCACCGCCCTCATCATAAAAAAAATTTCTTCCTTATGTCTAATCTAAGTCTACCCTCTTTCAGTTTAAAACTGTTACCCCTTGCCCTGTCACTACAGGCCTTGGTAAAAACTGTTTCTCCATCTTGTAAGCCCCCTCTTCATTAGTCATTGCATCAGATGAGATATGGGACATTGTGGCAGCTGCAGCCCAGCTAATAGAAATTGATGAGGTACCAGCTTCAGCCAGTTGATGTATTTCACTCATTTCAGTTTATGACAGCATTTTTTGCCCATGAGTAATGGCAAGTAGATTGTTGAAGGAGAGGATCTTGGCCTCAGCACTGGATGTTGCAATTAGCCGTATCTGAAAAAATCACAAATTGGGAAGAAATTAAGTTCTGCATGTTGAAATAAAGGACTTGGCAAATATTCAATAGCTGAGAACATTAGAGCAGTTGTGAATGGTTTTCAGATTTTTTCATTTCTGAAGTTCTACCTAAACATGAATGTGAAGATGTAAACCATGTTGAAATGTCAAAATTTTCTGTAACATGGAAAGTTCCATGTTCTGTTCCATTTTGTTCTGTTTTTGTACATCACTACTCAATTTGCTTTTCTTTCATTTGCAAATGCAAAAATATATCTGATAATGAAACATTTCACAAAAGCCAATGGTCATCTTTAAATTTCATACTAGTTCTCATTTGGATGATAAATGACATTTAAAAAATAGTATCTTGAGTTAATGTTAAAATCTAAAAATCTGTTTTCATTGATATCTATCATCACACCCTATTTTGCTGAAAATTTTGGTTCTAGTTTTACTCACTTAAGTTTTAATTCAGCATACAGGTTTAGCGTTTTTTTTTGGTTTGGTGATTTTGTTTTTTCTTTTTTATGGGGAGAAGAATTGGTCAACTAATGTTTTATTTGATGGCTTCATCTGTGGATTGCAAGAAATATAACTAGGATTGGTAAAGAGTGATTTTTAGTTTCACTAATCTTTACAGATGTGTATCTACATATGGCCAGTGACTAGAAATTCTTGAGTTTCTCAGTGAAATACTGTCACTTCCCACAATTTTCCTTTTCTGGTGAATTTACAGAGGGATTTTACGGAAGTAGCTGAGGTAACAGTTACAGGGTGAGATCCAGTTGCCTGTGCCATACTGTATTTAAACAATAAACCATCTTTATCTGCTGTTAAGCAGTAAGTAATTATTTGTATTGAAAGTTGTGCATGACAGGGGACGTAATGAGGGAAGCATCAGTTACACTGACACTTATTTATATGAGCTTGGAGTTGACTTTAAGCAAGAAATTATGTAGGACTGTCTCCCTCTACTCTTGAAATCTTCCAAGGTTTTATATTTTTATATTTAAGTATTCGTGGGTCATTTTTTTTCATATAGGAGATAATAGCAAACACCTCTTGAGAGAGTTTTAGAGCTTTTTTTTGTTCTCTGGCTCCTTCTCAGATTTGGCCGCTGCTAAAACAGCTGTGAGAATTTGTTGCATTAAAAGCTAACTTTCTTTACTGGTTTAAAAAATTATAGCCATAAATACCCGTGAGCTTACACGTGTTAAATTTATTTGAAAATTCGGTAGGATTAGTGCATCAGAAATTGTAAATTTAAGGAATTTCTGTATCTGCATGTTATAAACAAGAACCTATGGTCATTAACGGACTCTAGGTACATCCTTTCATCTACCCTTAAAAGTAGATGTTAAACTTCTGTTTAGTCCAGATGAGCAGTAGGTAACACCTGATATAAAGGTGGTGTGTGGGTTTTTGTTTTTTTTTTTTCCCTTCTTACCACTTTTTTTTTAGTTGAATAGTACTGTCTTTGTTTCTGTATGAGTGGGGCCCTGAACAGATCCAGGAGCTGATAAAGTTAGTGGTCTTGAAGTGTGGTTGCGCTAAGACCCATAGATGTCAGAGTCCTATTGAAATCAAATAAAAGTTCTATAACTAAGTGAGTTTGTTCTTTGCAACTGAATTTAATTGCTGGATTGGAAAGGCAAGCTCCCATGAAGCCTAAGGAACAGAGTTGTTCTCTGCAATGAAGACATCCGATTTAGAGCTATTCATCTGAGCTCCTGTTAAGTCAATTGGGAGAAAAAGGAACCAAAGGTATACGTGAATAATGGGTATAATTTGTCTGATACTGAGAAAATCTGAAATTGTTTTCATCATTTGCATCCTCTAAATTTCTGTCGCTCTCTGACTATAAAAGAAGTGTAGATTGGTTACCCTGTAGAAATCCACATTATATACACTGGAAGCTCAGTGAGATACCATTGCTGCTCCCTTGTTTACATAATTAAACATCTTACTGAACTTAGATGTCATATTTCCCTGGATAAATATTTGTGGGTTTTTCTTCTGATCTGATACGCAACTTTTCAGTTGTTTCAGTTTCTGTATAAACTTGAATTTTTTTGTTTGTTTTAAACTTTACTCTTTGGAATGTATAAAAAGTGCATGCTCTTCATACTTCCTTGTTTTGCTTTCTGAAGAGAATAAAAAACATTTTAGAAAAAGGTTTACAGATGAATCTGTACTGAGTGCAGAAAATTAGAGTCTACCTAGGAAGAGAAAAGGAGGCATGATATATAGTTGTTGATGTCATGGTAAAAATACCATCTAGTATAGCACACACAAAGAGCTCACTGGAGCATTCAGGTATAAAGAGCTAGTCTGAATGCCTGTTAGAGGACTAAGTACTGCTGCCTCTGGGATATTTAATACATGCCTTGCATTTTCTCATTTCAGCAGTTCATACGAGCTATATCTAACCCCTAGGGTTTAAAGAGGGGGGGTTCATTCTAACTATCAAGTTTGAAGATTAACAGTCTTTCGAATTAGTGAATATCCCAAATGCCTTTGCCTTTATATGAGGTGTTTTTATTGCTCCGTAGTTAAAGTTTCACTAGGTTGCATAAGCGATTAATTTACTTAATCAGCTCTTAGTTCTGTGCTGTATACATTGTGCCAACAAAATCCAGTTTTCTTTAACCCTAATGTTGTTTCTGTTTTATTTCATGGCTATTGTGTGTTAATTTTGCTTACTTATATTTTTGAAAACATTTGTTTAGTTAGGAGATTCATACCTTTTATCTAGAAGACCTCTTTACCAGCAATTCTGGGGAGGATGGAAGGTTTGAGAGTGATGATTGACTTTTTGTTATACCTTCACCTAGTCGTCATCGACCTGCTCAACAGTGAGTAAGTAGGTCGATGCTGTTGATAAAGAGCTTACAGAGGCTAGACACGTTCATTTCATCCTTTTGCAGTTCTTAACACTGTAATGGGGCCAGAAGCCTATTTCTCTGCAAGAGTTTTGGCTGATTCTGCTTTTGAAGACTGGTTTGGGGAGAAATGAGAATATGACTACTTTCCTTGCATCCCAACTCCTTTGTAAGTGGTCTTTCTGTCCTGGCAAAACTTAATGGTCCTGGTTCACAGAGACCCAGAATAGAGTCAGAAAAAGCGACAGCAAGTGGCTTTCTAAATTTAAAATGACATTGCATGTTCACAAGTCGCTGTTCAGGAGCAAATGATCTCAAAAGTGTAAGATCTGTGCTTTAAACAGTTACAGGTAATATTAGGCAGTGGTCAATGATTGCTACTACCTACCAAATCCCAACTGAGAATGTCTTACCTTGTTCATTAAATACCAAAAAAATCAGTGATTATCACAACCTGGTTTTCATTTCATTGATAACTGAGGATGGTGGTAAGCTACAGCTGCCAAAAATAGGCATTTTTAGTCTGCAAGTACAGATTACTTGCATCTAAGTTTTTTAGTACTTTGAGGAGCTCTGTTGCTTCTGGATACATCATGAAACAGTAGAAAGTTGCAGTAAGCAAGCTAAGTTTTAAAAGAATAAATGAATTTGCACATAAAATCAAGTTTGTAAGTGGCATTTCTCCTCAGGATTATGCAGCTTGCAAGTAAATCCTGAGGATGGTGATGGAAAGGAATGAGAGATGAGAACAGTGGTCCTTTTGGCTTTAATACTCTGTGAAGCTATGTTTCAGGATCCCAGAAAAAACATGGAAGACTTGTTTTTTTTAATGAAGGCACTTAAACTAATTATTAACTTCTTTCATTCTGATGAAGAGTGAACAGGAGAATTAGAAAGGGTCTGATACCTGAAACTATCCTGCTAATAATTTGCGGATCTCTGTCCTATAGTTATCTCAAAGTCAATTTAAGTTAATTTATTTAATGGTATTTCAAAGAACGCTTAATTGTCTGAGGGTTGTCTGATCTTCATCTCTGTGTGGATCTGGCAACCTTACAAAACATTATAACAATGTGATGAAAACTTTGGCAGAAGAGATAAGCTCTACCCCAAAAATATAATTTGGGGTTAAAAGCAATTTTGTATCTGAAAACTTTCACCACAGGGGAAGAAGCAACGAAAAAACCCTAGATCATTAGATTGTATGAATTGACATAACTCCAGCAAAGTCTATGAGATGAAGATAAGTCTTCCTGTAGGACTTGAGCTTCTTGCCTGACCTGGGGAAAAAAAACCCAATGCATTTTCACCAGTGAAAATTTCATTATTTGCAATACTCCTGAGAGCTGCATCAGTTAAATTGTTTAAAACATAATACAAGTCCTTCCACCAAGCATCTACGGCCTTTATGATATCAGGAAACTATTGACAAAACATCCTCGAATTTAATAACGAGCAGAATGCCTCAGATAGCCAAGAGGCCTCTTCAGCATCACAGTAACATGAGATGCAATTTGTTTTTCCCCTGCTTCATGCTTTGTTTTAGCTCTTCTCAGATCATCTGTTCAGATCTTAAATACATTGTTTATGTATTCATGAATGCTGTGGAGCATTGTGAGACACCCATAAGCTCCTTTATGATTGTGCAAGGGAGATCTTACAAAGAAATGAAGAAAAACCACTATCATTTTTTTCTACAATATTGCTCCATTACATAAGCCACTTTGACTTCTATGACAATTTTCAAACCCATATCATAATTTCAGGAAAGAGGGCAGAAGGAAAATACAAATGCTTAATCAAAAGACTTTGCACGTATATAATTTCAGATGCATTCTTTTATCTTTTCTCCTGAAGGCATTCACATGTGCTATATGAACAGATACACTTCTCCTTGCCGAAGGTTCTTAAAACTTGTATTAACTTCTCTGCTCTATGATAATGAGACTTATTTCTTCAAGAAAGCAATCTCCTGTTGGTCTCTAAAGAGGGTTCCTTTAGGTACAATCATTCATGAGTCAATCAGTAGGAGTCCCAGGTACGTAATAGGCAGCTCATGTTTTACTTACAGTCTATCTGCATCCTTCACTAGGAGAAGATTGCAAAGGGGAAGCATTTCAGTTAACAAATTGAAAACTTTATTGAAATGCATGCCTGTAAGTAGAATAATGCAACTTTTTCAATATGAACGTGATTTCCAAACTCAAATTTAGGTATCTTTTAGTTATTTATTTTTTAAGCACTGACAGAGGAATTTGTTGGTGCTGTGGAAAAAAACCCTCAAGCTGCTTAATTTAGGCACCTGTAAATATGCCGATGGACATGCATAAGCTAAATTTCCATATTAATAAAAATAAAAGGTTAAGATACTAGAGTGGCTATTTAAACAGGTTTTTGTGTAGCTTCTGCATTTGAATCAGAAGGTCAGTAACAGTCATGGCTAAGAGAAGGGAAAGCATTTCTAATTTATGGTAATGCATGTAAACAAAAACTAGATTGTAATTATTAGAGACTTTTGCATATTTACAGGAAGATAATTTTTTTTGGCATTTTATGCCAAGTAAGTTATTTCACTACTTGCATCTTGTTTCTCATGTTACATCTTCTATGACTACATTCATTGCACACACATACGCAACACAACTCAGAGTCAAGTAGTACAGATGCAACAATTTGTTTACCAGTAGGCTCATTCTGGCTGTCTGTGAGTGTACTACAAACACATTTATATGGTTGCTTAATAACTCACCCTTGAGTATTTCATATAAAAATGTTTCAGATTGCCAACTTTATATGTTCTTTCTGGGGATCTTGTATTTTCAGGGTATCAGCTTGTGGAGAAAACACTTACTCTTTGGAAATCAGAATCAATTGACTGCTTTTTCCATTCCACTTTTTGCTTAAAAAAAGCAGTCAAGAAGAGCTTCTACACATGCTAATGTGTCGTCAGGTCTCTGAAAGTGTGTAGAAGGCAGAAATCCTGTGCTTCTGCTGCACGCTGGTAGTCTCCAGCATAATATTGTTTAATTACAAATTGCTCCTAAGTTGCTGTTGACACTGATGAAACCTGTTGTGTGTTAGTACAGCGGTGATCTCTTCATTTGGATGGAGATCTTGGAAGTCTTTTGATTTCCATTTCAAAACAATCAGAAAATGCAAAGGTTAGTAAAGCCGTTGGGCATATCTACCTTTTTTTGCTCCAGCTTTCAAGTGGAGGCTTGAAAAGACCATTTCCACTTGGATTAAATAAAGAAAGAAATAAAAACTATTTGTAGAGTATACCATATTCCTATTCCCTGTAGACTGAGCATTTGAACTTAGCTACCATTGTTATGATAGCTGTGTCCCTCATCTGATTTCTAAAGGTTAGTTTGTGTTACCTTTATCGCTGCAGAGATTTCCTAGGAAGGATCATGACATGGTTCAGTGATCACAGTGGGGTTTTTCCTTCTACAATTTGTAATATTAAAAAATACCAGAAGATTACTGTATAGACTTTATCTATGTCCTTTAGTGTGCACAAAGAATAGCACGATTGTGGTTGTGCATTGGTGTGCAGTGATATGAAACATGAGCAGGATTTGAAAAGGTAGCACTGCCACAAGGAATCTATGAAAAAAATGATGCATATGCATCAGATATAGTATTCTGGTAATGTCCTGTGGCACTAGTTTTCATCTCTGAATACGATGATTAATTAACAAATAACTGTGAAAAACTCCGTTAATAATTTCATTTTGTTTGTTCATTGTACTGGGACCTCAAATCACTGAAATACAGTTTGTTAAATCGTTACTTGACTGATGATTACATTTGAGTACTGGGTGTTTCCCTTGTACTTTCTCAGGAGTTCACATTTTTAAATGACAAAAATTAGTAATGATTGTTCAAAACTGATTGCCAAAATCAGAGAAGTAAGTATTGTGGTTTTTTTTTTTTCTAATTCACCTGTCTTGTGTAGGTGTTGCATGCGTTGAAAGCTTAGCTCCGGAGAAATTATGTTACAGTATACATGGGCTGCAATGTCTTGTTGTTATGTTTATTTTCAGAATTGGGTTCTCCTTGAATAATTTATGAAGTGTGTTTAAATCCTGCAGAATATTTTTGATACGTAAGACTTCAATACTTTTTAAAAATGCATAGGAAGATTATCATTGTATGTATACAGAAAGTTTATTGATCTTTTTAAAGACTTCCAAAGAGAAGTACAGCTTGAACAACAGATATATTTATATAGAAAATGTCCCTGAAAAATTCATTACTGTGGGGACGAAGGCTTCTGGGATTAGTGGACAGGAGCTTTTAGCTTTGAGCAAAGCAACTGAGTTCTGATTTGGGTCAATGGTGACAGAAACTCTTACTGGGATCCCACCCTGAGCCCATTAAAATCAATGTTGCTGTGTCACAATTTAACTGGAGTAAGGATGAGGCCTCTGATGCAGCACTCCTGTGCCTGTGTGCTGTTAGGTTCTGACAGCTCATCCCGGCTTTCCTTTTTTCAATTCTGCAAGTGCAAAACAGAAGACGCTTGCTACAGTATGTGTTAACAAGCTTAATGTTTTTGAAGTTAGTTACTTCACTGCAGTGTGATCAGCTCTATATTTAGAAGTCTTTAATGACTATTACCATCCTTGTGTATTTCTGTCATCAGAATAATTTGATAAGCTTTCATGTAATTTCGCAAATTGTTTTGTGTGCGCTTTACAGGAGTAGTTTTGTGACCTACCTCTGTTTGAGGGGTAGGGCGGTAGCGGTAATGTAATTGTGTTCTTGGGTGTGCTTTGTCTGTGCCCTGGGTGTGGGCAGGGGTGCGAGCTGGGAGCAGCTCCATTAAGATAACATGATGCGCAAGACAGAAGCCTGAAGAATTCCTGTGCAGCTTGTTAAGAGGGGGAAAAGTTGTTCTGCTCTTAGGGGCTAACCTTCCTAGGTCGGGAGTAGCACATGCTGGTTATTCCTTCAGCAGAACAGGCTGGTAGCTGATCGTATGGCAGGTCACTGGATACTTGGCTCCTGTTCACTTGGTCTGTCTTGGGTTATTTTGAACAGCTACGTTTGTTCTGTAGCTAGCTGATGGGGAGCGCTGAGCACTTAGAGCTTGTTCCTGCATCTCATCTGGATACCAAAAATTAGACTTTGTGGATTTGTCTTCTAGTCTGCTGGGAGCTCTGTTGAGAGGATGTGTTTTGAGTTTCCTTTTCCACTTTACTTTTTCCTTTCTTGTTATTGGCATGCTTTTTAAATTGCTGTGTGCCCTCTGTTTTCTCCTTGGGAGGAGATGCTGTGCTGTCTTTAACTCCTTTATTGATTATTCCATAAAGTCTTTCCCATGAGTATCCTGGCTTAAATCCAGACATTCAGGGGTCAAAGATAATGTGGTATTTTGTTCTAGCTTATTGATACTAACAGTTCACAACATACGTCGTAGGTACTTATGCAAAAAAACCCTAAAACCTGTTAGAGGTTGTGACAGTAAGGCATAAGCAGGGTAAAAGCTGGATCAAGTTAGGCACTCACGGGAGAAGTCAGTCTGCTAGTATTACCTGAATAATGTGGTTTACAATTGATTTCAGAAAGGAAAGGATGTAAGTCTGTGTGGTCCTGAAGCGCAGTGGATGACGTTGTCCTAATGCATGTTTTTATGAACAGCGTTTCAGTGGATAACGTTATGAGCACAGTGTGCATTAGCACATCGTTGTAGTTGATCCTGTGTTCACGTGATTTACTACCGCGTATTCCTGTGGCCAGGTTTGCTCTGCTGTTTGGTTCAGTTTCGCTGGGGATACGATTTTGCATGGTGGTGGATCTGAAATAAAGGCATGTTGCTTCTAAAACGTGTTGTTCCTCTCGCTCCTCGAGCCTGCGGCCATGCTCCTGGCACACAAAAGGCGGCACAGACTGAGCTGGATCCACAGACAATCCAAAAGAAAACATGATTAGTTTTTCTCTGGATCAGCAGTCTGATCGGACCAGCCACATGTTTGCTAGACCTGATACAGGGGCGATGGCCGTAGGTACTTGGGTGGGCACTGCAGGGAGAGTCTCCTTTCAGCAGTCCCCAGTGAGACTGGCTGAGCATGAAACTTTGCTCTCTATTTGTTATTAAACAAAAGCTGCAAACAGTTAGATCCCAGTGTAACAATTACTATCTCAATTAGCATTCTGTAAACATGCCGATAAGCTGCTTTCATGCATCCCTGCATCTGTTTCTGCAGTTTTGCATTACTGATGTAAAGCCTGAACTGATGGTGATTGTGGATCTCTATATGCACAGTTGTACATATAGACCGTATACATCTATATATATTTCCAATGATTTAGGTAAGAATAGGGTTTCAAGATTGATACTTGAAAAAATTGCATAGCTATGAAATTTGTGCAATGCAGACAGCTTAAATAAGCTTGACTTTTTTAAAAAATATTCTGCTATAAAAATAAGACTGAAATGCATCGTAGGGTCTTTTGTGCTCTTTGAACAGAGGTTAATAGAATTCTGTCAGTATTATTTTGCATACTCCTATTTTTATTGTAGATGTATGTGTATTTCTACAGTCTGTTGTGGCATAATAGTGAAACATAAATATTGAAAGATTGTTTTTCAACAACTTGCTTTATATATTGAGAATTTTTAATGTGACTGTTGCATTCTTCGGACTGCCTAACGAGCAAGGTAAAGGATATTACATGTTTGGAAGGAGATAATCTAAATGGCTCTGAATTTTATGTTAGTGTTGCATATTTATAGGTATTTGGTTGATATTTTAGTAAAAAAGGGAAAGTGGTATACATAATTTTCCACTTCTAGTTTTAGAACATGCGTTTGAAGTATGTACGTGTGTCCTTCCTTTTGTGTTAGTTTGTAGAAAGTTTTATAATTTGGTGTCAGACCATATATTACACAGTATGCTGTAATACTTGAATTAGGTGATTCCTTGTGGAAGAGCTCATCAGGATAGGTGCTAAGCTAGGAGGAGCGGTAAGGTGGACAGGCTGCTAAAAATTAAGAAAAAAAAATATCATCCTGCTTCTCTCCCATTATAAATTGAAATTAATCACTATGATTTCTAACTTAATCCTATTTGAACTTTTTTGCTCAACTGATGTACTTTTATTGTTCAAGCAATCTTGCACACAATTTTGAATTTTGTATTTCTGCCTACACTTCCCCATAAGCCCTCAGAGTACTTTCTGCGAACCATAGTTAGATTTTTCTTTGTTAAGAATTTTGAATTAGATTTTTCTGTTTCACTGTTCCATACTGCTTTGTAAGCCACAATGATTTTACACAGGTAAGAGCACTGGGAGAAGGCTTAAAGGCTGTTGGTTTTTTGGATCTAATTACTCAGCCTGGCTCTGGAGCACACCCTCACGTACCTGAAATTATTATCTATCCAGAAGTCATTATTCTTACACTAAGCATGGCCTCCAAACTGCCTTCTGGCTTTGCAGCTCTTAAGAGCTGACTACAGGCAAAAAACGTTGATAGTGGAAAGCAGATTCCTTTATGTGCGAGAAGTGGAGATTCCCCTATGTCAGCCACATATACCTACTCCACCCTTCAGCCAGTTTTCATGAAGTCTTTGTTGATGAGTCTGAAATGACAGTGTGTCTTACAGCAGTGGAAGAAAATACTTGGAGACAATTAGTGACCTTTGGCAAGAGGTAGAACTCTCACTGGCAATTGCCAGAAACAGCAGAAGACATGGTTGGCAGGTAAATGGGATTGAGCAGCGATATTTGCAGTTATAGGTGGAAACTTTATTCTCTAGTGTATGTATTTTGTCTCTCCCTTGAAACTATTTGATAGTAGTAGTTCAACCCTGTTCATTTAAAATTTAGTACTGAATTTAATCTTTGCCGTTTTACACATTTTGCCAAATTACATTAACTCTGCAGACATCAAGTATTAGATATACCTGAATGTAATACATTTGGTAAAATTTTACTTGTATTAAAATGCCAAAACCTAGCTTTTTAAAATTGTATTTATTAGTGGAAACTTTTATATTAGCTCTGCAAAAAAGCCCCAACCCATTAAAAAAAATGTTTTTTTCATAGTGGTTTGGGTAGTGAATACTCTGTCCTGTCAGATTTTAGAGCTATTAAGTGCTATCCTCTAACATCTCAAATTTATGCAGCTTCTTAAGTGAACAATCATTTTCTAGTTGTCCCGCTTTAGATGAGCTGGTTGTTGAACTAAATTACTTGAATAAATTAAAATGAAGGATTTTTATATCAACTGATGAAACTGCAAAGACACAGTTGGCCTACAGCAATACATTGGTGCTGCAGTAAATTTTGATCCCAGATGCTTAGCTGTAGTTTTCAACAGTTAAAGCCGCAACTACAAACCCACAGATATTATAGCGTAGCTTTGGTGAGAGCTCTTTTCTAAGAAATTCAAGGAGCTGAGTTTACCTTTGCTGGAGAAGGACTTTCTGGAAAGCTGCCTGGTCTAGTTGCTGCTGCTTGTAGAGATGCTCTATTGTGTACCACAGGTTGTAGTATTACGGAATATACCCAGTTTTTCAGTTTCTTGAATCTGTGGAGAGTGAGCAACAAGAAGCTTTACAACCTGCACTGTCCTTGATGTGGCATCGTGGAGGTCTCCCCCATCCCCGTTCCTATTCAGATTGAAGTCGAGGAGGGTTAGGTATTTGTTGTATGAGATTTGGTTGTTGGCTGTAACTAGATACTACAGCCTATTACAAGTAGATTGTAATAAGTGCTTTCTGTAACTTAATCAGTATCCAGTGATAAAGCATAGAGACCAAGGTTTCCTTTAATGTTTAGTGTCTTTAATGTTTTAATGTCTGTAAATACATTTATTGGAAGCTTAGGTCACTACATGAACTCAAGAATAAAATCCTAGACTACTTGATGTTTTTCTTTTAATAATTTAAATAAGGATACACTTAAGCCTTAGTTAATAGTAACATGCTCTTTCCTAATGTATATTGTAACCTGTTTTAGAGTAAATATAAATTTTGCTGATAAGTATATTCAGTTTTGGGTTTGGCTGAAATTTCTACTTGGGGATTCCCGTGAAGGACAGGTTAGCCCTGTTCTTCCTTACGCCTCGAGGCATCGTCTTAAGGGGAGCTCTGGTTTGGCTTTAGTGCGACCCTTCTGTGATTATATGTAGTGACCACCTGATTCAAATGAATAATGGGATTCTTTTAAAGGAAGGGCACTGAGTTGCCATTTGCTAGACTACTTCAGACACAGAGGAAAAAAAGATCACTTCTTTTCTGTTTAAGAACAGACTACCTAAAACTAGAGAGCAGAGATAACCTACCAGCCACTTCCCATACTGGAGGACAAGCAGTTAGCATTTTTTTCTCTCTCTCTTTTCCATTTCTTGAGAGAAAGAAAAGCCAGACAGAGAATCTCCTGTAATTTCTGTACACAAATACTCATGTCTGCTGGCATTTTTCTCAATATATTATATATGTGAAGTAAATAAATATTTAACTTAGTCAAACCTCCTATGCTGTGGAAGTAGAAACCTGAGACTATTCTTCTGTTTAACTACATGAACTGTTTGTTTTAGAGTTAAACCAAACTTTACATCTCTTTGGGAAAAAGCATTGTTATTAGACCAGTAGAAACTGAAAAGCCTGCTTTTCAAACCATTCTGATTAATTCAGTTAATGTTTTTCCTTGAAAAGTTTCAGTCGGTGAGACACTGCTATGTACATAAATGTAATAAAATGCGACATCATTTCATTTGCAGTGTCACAAGATTTGGACCATGAATATGAAAATACATCTACGTATGCACACAAATATAGAAACAGACTGATTGCACAGTAAGAATATTAGGATGCATGCCACGCAGTCTTTGATAAGTGCTGGCACACGGCTTCAGCACATGAATTTGAGTTCCTAAAACCACCTGGTAGGTTGAGTTGAAAAACCTTTTGAAAAATACATCAAAAAGTTGCTATGGCACTGCAGGGGATACTTATGCATAGAATAAAAGAACTAGTGTAGTGTTCTGTTCAGCAATTCTTCACCCACAAACATTTCTGAATTCTAAAAGTATTTTGACACTTCTGTGTTAAAACACTACTTAGTATTAGTGCTTAGCATTTTGCTTTAACTCTTTTAAAGTAAAATCAAAGTCAAACACTTAGTATTAGATTTCTTTCCTTTTTCTTCTGCATCTTTAAAAATATCTTGTAAAAAGTTTTGGATAAATTCTCTGGTTCCTTTCCTGAAAGGCAGTGTGGGTGCCTCTGAAAAGTAGTAATCATCTTCTACATTCTTTTAATAGAATTCTGATTATATTGTAGCGAAAAGGAAAATACAGGTACATATATGAAAACCAAGGAGAAGGGGGGTTTTACCAATTCCATACAGTAAAGCTATCTGAAGATTGCACGGGACAGAATGACATGGCTGTGTTTTTCTGTCATTGACTGCAGGTAGACTTTGCCTAAATCCAGTTTGAGAGGGGTGTGAGGAAGGCCTGTGAGATTTGCCTGTGGCATATCCAGTGGCCCAGATTATTTGTATTGAAATCATAGTTGTTTCTCTGCTTCATTGGTAGCTGCAGAAAGTGTAGACGATATTGAGGTTTTACATTATTTTATATGCCTGTGCAAATTGCTTTTTCTGCTTTGACACACCTAATCTTGTGGACATACTTTTGGCTCAAAAATTGAAAATACCAAAATAAATTAAAAAATAGTATTTCTGATTCTGGTTCTTTTCTTGAAATTTGGTTTGCAAACATAAGTAGCATCATCATCAGGTAACTTGTAACTAACTAGTAACAAAGGCAGATGCTTTCTATATTCTATTATGAAATCATATCTGTATTCCAAGCTGTCATTTACATCAACATTTCGGTCCTTTCTTAAAGTACATTGGTATAATGTACTGACTCGTCCAAGAACCATCACAATATTCTTGATGCATGAAATGACTTGTGTAGACAATAGGGACACTGTGTGAGATGGACGTGTACCAGACAGGAGAATAAAGAAGTGCTGAGAGCACCAAGTGAAATCTCACTAGCCTCATAGCTCCAAAAATTAATAAACGTGACAAATACATTTTGGCATGATGCTTACTTTTTTTAAGAAGTTGATTGCATTTTTCATTATATGTCTGCTGCTGATTGTTTATACAAGGCAATTTTACTGGACACTTTAGGCAAGAAGCATAAAATATCAGAATCAGCTAATAGAGTGTTCTTAAGTACCTAAGTGGTTCTCAGCATGTTTTCAAAAGGGACATTAAACAGAAAATTTTATAAAAAGAGAAGCTCTGTTCTTGTAAAGACTTCATGAAAAGCTGCTTTTTCCCCAGTAGGCTTTTTCAATTTCTGTTTATTGTTTACTGTTGAAAACGTACCTTGCTTTCTATGGGTTATCTTCAGATAGGATCTTCTTTTAAATTTTACATAGTGTCAGTGTTCAATTAACCTTCAAAACTTCTGAGTATGCAATTTGAACATCTAAAGTATTGCCGTTACAGAGCCTGCTTTCTAGATCTTGTTTCATTTAATTTTCTCTTTTTTTCAACACAGGATTTAGAAATGTTAGAACCAGAAATAGTGTGTTTGCAGAAGAGTTTCTATTATGCTCCAGGTCAAAGTAGTATCACTGCCTGCATTACACAGAGTTTACAGAAGTCTCTTGTATTAATGCTGTTATCTTTGTCAACTGATCTGATGATTCCATCAGACAGGATGTTTTGACAAGAACTGTTTTCTGGAGAAGTCCATTGATGGGGGCATTCATCATGTTTGCATTCTTTATATACAGTTTCTCTGTATGTTAGACTGAATTTGAAGTCCACAATCAGATGAAATTGTGGTCATTGTTAAACAATGGAGCATCTAGGACCTAAAGCATTTTCTAATTAAGGAGCCAACATCACATGACCATCTCATTATTTAGAGCAACTATCCACTTGTATGGTTTAACTGTCATTTAAAATGATGCTGAATGCAATTGAATGATGGTCTGAAATTTCAGAGATGCTTTCAAACCATTGTTTAAGTGATTCTCAGACCAAGCTTTTGAGTGTGGAAACTATTGTAGATAGAAATAAAGTGATCATCGGAAGTTCCATGAGCTAATAATTGTTAATAGGCACACAAATGTGAAGACTATAGAGCAATAATTAGTGCCCCTGACAGCTGTCATATGGAAGCATCATCAGTTGTAAAGGGTACTTGCACGTTCTTACAATAAGGATAGCAGCCTGTTTATAGTTTCCGGAATCTCTCCTCCTCCTAGGAAAATTTAAGAGAATTAGTAGAGAAGAGAACTTGCGGTTTTGCGTACTGAATTTTTATTAGGTGAAGAGAAGAACTGGTTCTTTCAGGATGAATGTAATCAATCTAAGGTTACGACTCCACTTTCCATCCACACTCCACTACTACAATGTATGAAAAAAGATCAGATATCAGTATTCATGTGTGTAAACTAAACCATCATCTGATATGAATTATTGGTATAACTTGCTACTAGCAAGATGTTTCGCACAGGTTTCTGTGGCAGTATTTCTGCTGCTTTGCTGGCATCTGGAAAAACTTAGGACCATGATTTTGATCTTTGTATTATATTTACATACTCTCTGTGGATCCACGTGAGGCACTCCAGGCTTGTATTCTCAGTCCCACCTGACGCAGTCTCTTACAGTTGACCGCAAAGCATGGTGCCTAGGAAAGTAAAAGAAATTGTTACAGCATGTAAGTTTAGGAGCTAACCTTGTAGTCTAGCTCAGGTTTACCTTCTGCTCATCATCTTGCTTGTGCTGTCACACGGGTCTTCCTGCTAGAGCACCCTACAAAGGGACTGAGGTCAGCATCGTTTCCGCTTGGAAAGGTAAGAGTTGTTCTAAACAACAAATGTCTTCACAGAGACCAGCTTTTCATGCAACGTGATGGTTAGCAGTTGCTCCCATTAGGTTATCTTCTTGTCTAGCTTCAGTTTTGTATCAGAACAGCTGTGTAATTGATCAAATCTCTGTGGTGATATTCTGGTTTTGTTTGGATCGAAATGCGGATTTCCAGAGTAAAATGAGACTATCACATCCGACGGTGCTGCTTTGATACCTTCTATGTGACAGTCTTACTGGCAACAGCGTTACCGTTAATACTCTGACTGCTAGCGCTGAGTTTACGATGCGTTATCTTCTGTGACTTTGTTTAAACAGTCACAGATATTTGCTGTGTAGAAATGCTCAAATTATTTCAAGATGCTGCAAGTAAATAATGGCTTTGTAAATTACAATAAGCTAATTAAATAAAATAAATTCTAAAACCTCTACAGGACTGATAAACAATTAAAGTGTTATTTCTAGATTGACAACACAAATAGTCACTTAAACACTTCAGTGCATGCTTTTAAATTAAAATTAAACTAAATCTATTCTTAAGTCCATAAAATTAAATATAATTATCTAAAGATAATTTTCTGTGAATAGAAATTATAGCTTTAATCATTCTTTCAAAAGAATGCATTCTTTCATAAGTAGACTGTATTATTGTTCCGTACTATTTCAACCCACATGGCCAGAGAGAAAAAGAGTGTATGATCAGAGTTTCATAAAAAGGTAAAGCTTAAATTTTCTTCCCTCTCTCTCTTTTTAATGCTCTTCGGGATTGAATCCATTAGGAGCCAAACAAAGCACATCTGTGTTGTTGTCCCTACTGACTGTCAGCGTATAGTACATTCAAATATTGCAGCCAGAAGGCGTTTTACAAAAACAGCTTTCAAGATGCGCTCTTGAAATGCGTTTGTGTACTCATTATGCAGCGTTATCTTTTGTCAGTGGGGAGTTCTGTAAATAAAGCACCAAGGTCTAATATTGCAGTAGCTGATAGCGATAAAGTAAGCTAGAACCGAATAATCTGCTTTTCTTTGCGCAACTTCCTCGCCTGCAACTGTGACCAGTGTATAGAGCAAAAAAGTATAAAAGTAAGTTTTTTGTTATTTTTGCAAAACCTTGGGCTGTATAAAGTGGCTTTGCAGAAGGAAATGCATTAGTTGTTTATGAAATAACAGGATTGACAACAATCTGCTACTTTACCTTCTGTTTGACCTGTTCGAGTAAAACAACTATTTTACATCTATATATGCAGATGGAAAGAGTACAGCTGCCTGGAATTTACAGTCCTTTCTGTTCCCAAACTCACAAGAATTGGTAATCCCAGAGTCCTGCTGTGAGGTTGGTAAAAATGAGTTCTGTAATTCAGATTCTATAGGTTAAGAAAACAAAATGGGTGCTTGAATATTTTGGGGTCATTCACGGGATTATAGGTGAAAGTTTGGAGTTTAAACAGTCTATTAGACCATCTTTTCTTTTTGATGCCAGAAGAATGTTTCAAAACAGTGCTTGCAATTTATAAAATTAGCATTGAAGTATCAAGTTCTTACTCAAAACATAAAGGAAAAAACTTAGCACAGGTGCATGTATTTGCTCCAAGTGCTGCTTTAAAAATGAAATTTAGAGGCTGTCTCTTACATTACAGTATTATTGGATAGCATTGTAAGAAAAAAGTCCTGTTAATTATTTTTGCCACATATTTGTTAAAGGAATACTATGCAATAAGCAGAGAACATGAAATAACACTAAGGTTTCAGAATATCAAAACGCTTTAAAAGAAAAAAAAAAAACCAACAGGTGCAACACTGCACTTTGACTTTTCAGAGAAATGCTTGCTTAAAGGTACTTACCTCTTCAATAGCTAATTTAAGAAAGAAACATTTTGATGAGATGAACTTCTTTTGTACAAGGAACGTTCATTAGAGATCTTACAAAGGTGGACTGCTTCTGCTGCATTCACATGAATGAATCTAGCTGTACGGGAATATCCCCCTGGCTTTTCAGTACTGCTGCCCTATTTTTATAGTCAGTAAATGCGCTTTTGCTGAGCCTGACAATAATATCTACTGGAGACTGCCTTACAACTGGGCATTGAACTTCACTTTTTCAAACCTTTGTTGGTGGGACACTGCTTTCTGGATTGCTGTTCTGTTAGCATGATGAACTAATTGACCTAGCAGGACTCCCTGTGGAATTGCAGCTTCTGCTTAGATCATCAGGAGTACAATTTGTTGTTTCATTTCCTCTTCGAGTCCCATCAGGGAAATTGAATTGTGAAAAGACTACCTACTGGGAGCATTCAGCCCTCATGACTGAATAAGTAACTTTATTTTTTTTGGTACTGTCTTAATTAACAACAAAAAAGAGACTTTGTTAGGAGGGAGTCTGCTGTGATTCTGATACAGATGACTAACCCCAGTTATAGGAGCACTTGATCCACACGGCCTCCGGGAGGCTGGGGGCCCCGTGCAGGTGCAAAGTTAACACAAAGCTTCAACAAGCTGCAAGTGCGGCATTCAGGATGACTTCTCAAGTGTTACTAGACCATCACCAAGGCTCAAGTCTGCAGGTATTAACCGTTTGGCAAAAACATTCCAGGGTGAGAGGTCCGGCTTGTCTAGACTTTTAATTAGTAACATTAATTAACATTAATTGCTCGGAGCAGTTTGTACTTATCTGTGAAAAGATACGGCCCTTGGAATTTCTCTGCTCTGACATCGTAAGACAGTGATGTGATCTTATTATTAAAAAGGCTGCCTGGCGCTTTTTATTAACAGGACACGCACATTTGCACATCTCTTACTTTTCCTGGCCCTGAGCTACATTCTGTTAGACAAATCTCTTTACATTTTTATCTTTGCACTATTAGACTTATTTTTCCCTAGTCTTTTCAAGTTCACTTTTGTGTGCAGGTGAAAAAGAGCTATTTTGTAGCTCTTCACTAAAAGCAAAAATTCCTAGGCTTTTTTTTTTTTAAGGAAACAGCGGAATAAATTCTCCTTTTTGGAAGTGTAATGCTGACAAGCCTTTTCAGGGTACCAAGTTCCAAAGCAAAACGCATGGGAAAATTAATGTTACAGAAAGCTATCTTGGTGCAGAGGCATTTTCTTCAGCGTGAATGTTCTCTGTATTCTCAGTTGTGAAATTTAGCATGTTGAAGTAATAACTTTGAAATCGTAATAGCTGTAGATTTACTGTGGGAAGCTGAAGGCCAAGGAAAGATGGCATTAGCGAGACCGTATCCATGATATACAAATCAGTCTCTGTAATAAAATGAAATTCACAGGGAGAAATCAAATTTTATGTTTGCTTGACACAAGTTCATATTACTAAGCTTATGAAGTAAAAATAATCTATGATGTTGTGTGATTTTTGACTTCTGTGCTGATTTTTAGAGATTCTGGGACTGAGACTAGTCTAAATAGCAAGATATTCCCTGCAGCTCATTGAGGGAAGGCTTTGCCAGCATGGAACAGGGCAGATCCTACCTCCATCAGTAGAAAGACAGTAGCAGCCATCTTAATTTTGTTTGCTCCTGTGCCTAAATTTGGTGTTTGCTACTGTGATTTTGAGTTCTGAAGTAAAGGAATGCTTTCATTTTTCTCAGAAAACTATAGAACACAGACAGCATCTCTAGATTCCCCTTTCTTTTCCTCTTTGTTCTCACTATGCTTTTTTTATAATCTTTCCACATTATTTCTGAATGTTAAATGTGAACATACCCTGAAAATACTGAAATGTCTCCAGAGGGCACTTAACTGACTTGTCTGTCACCATAAAGGTGATGCACACAGTGCCGGCCTCTGTGTTGGGGGAAGGAGCTGGACCATGGGGTTGGGAGGTAGGAAATGGGGCGACACAGCAGTGTGGGTCCAGGAGAGCAAAAGGGAAGGAAGGGGTAGGATGGTCAGCCTGGCCAGCCTCATCTCTGTGTCTGAAAGGATTGTATTTTTTGAATATTCCTGGAAAAGACAGAGTACAAGTTTCTTCAAAGGCTAAGAATAAAGATATGAGTTAGCTTCTGGAACACAGCATTATTTTGCCATGCTTATTGGTCATGAGTCAAAATCAAATGTGCTTATTTGGATGTTAGAGCTTAAGGAGTACCATTTCCAGAAATTTGTCGATAGCCATTCTATGGGTTTCATGTTCATTCCCTTTCCCTTGGATTCCTGGGTTTCATCCATAAAACATACAGATACTTCAAAGCAGGGATATATCAGAAAAATTTCTTTGGTTGAAAAGGCTGGAAAGCTGCCTGTAGTGCAGAAGACGGGATTAGAATTTTGTTGAGTGTAATTTAGTGATGGCTGTGGTCTATGGTGTTTGGTTTTTTTCTTGTTTATTGTTCCAAATGGACGAATCTGTGCTGCTAAGTTTCAATGCCTATTAAAAGACCCTCCAACAATGTAGTGGACAGCTTTTTGTTCATGTTATGCCAGTTTGTCTATATTTGGACCTTTTGGCTAAATAGATTTTCATTCCAATATGTGGTATATATAAAGATCCACAAATACAACACAGGCAAACATTCTTTTCAAAGGAGAGAAACATCTGGAGAAGGTAATCTTTGGCCACAATGAAAGAGTTCTTCCCTGCCTGAGTTACACAGAATTATATGCAGACCACTAATCATGTTCTTTACTTACAAAAATTTTCCTATCGTTTTCTTGAGGTTTGAATGGAAATTACATAAAATAAGCAATTTCTTTGGCTTCCACGTGAGGAGTAGGTGTTGCAGAAATTTTGCATATAGAAAATTATACTGATAAGCACAATCTTACTGAAACCAGTGGATCTCTTTTAGGACGAAATTCACTTCAGTTTTGTAAATAGTAGCAGGGGGTTTCACTCTTACAGATTGGTACCTGTTTATCATCCCCTTCTCATGCAGCTTCAAAACTGAGCAAGTCCCCTGTTTGATCAACTCATTGAATGTCTTTTAAGATTTTAATTTCAGGATAGTTGGGTAAACATGTCTAGAAACTTGATTAAACAGATCTGTCCTAGGCTGAGAATGCATTTATATCAGAGAATTTCCTTTTTTGCTTTTGGGAAGGTTAGTAATCTTGACTTTTTGCAGAGGAGGCGAATGTATGTGTGTGTCTGTGTGTGTATCTATACACGTATATCTAAATATGTATACATAAACACACATACATATGCACACCATTTTTAACATGTGGAGCAAGACTTTTTGCCTATACCAAATTATTTATCAGTTTCATTAAAAACTTCATTATTTCTAGGATTTGTGTTACCCAATAAAACAAACAATCCCAATTTCCAGGCAAATAGATTAGCAATCCAAAATATCCCTTTGAGATCTGGAGATACTCAGGCTCAGACTGTGGGTGTACCATTACACAGTTGAATGAGGAGTGTTGTCTTTGAAATGCATTTACGTATCCTTGATGGTGGATACTCAGAAGCATGACTGGTCTTGGTGAAAGTTAGGGAAGCCATTGTGTTTCTTAGCGTTATGCTGGTTCTGCTCCTGTCCCAAGTAGCTGAATTCCTAATACATCTGTCCCTATGCTGGAAAATCTTAAATGAGATTGAGGATCTGGCTAGCAGTAGTGCACTGTTTCTAATTAAATCTTGTACGTCACTTCTACGATACCCAGATTGAGCCACAGAGACATTTTTCTTTTTTTATAATTGGTTCGGTTTATATGCTGCATTTGGCATGGCTGGTTTATAGAGGTGCAAAATAAACATACTCTAAACAACAAGAAATCTCTATGTAGGGAGTTTTGAGAAGTATTAATATTGTTTGCACAGATGATGGAATTTTCCAAACTGTCTCTCTTTGCTGCTGCTGTTGTTGCTTTTTGTTTTCCCTGGCTCGGAAGAAATCTTCAGTTGAAATTCTGATGTAATTGTGTTTTAATTTATGCCAGTAATTTTCAGGCACCAGGATAAGAGGTGCTCAAAAAATTACAAAGGAAAAGTAAAGGCAAATACTTGCTATTGTATAAGAACAGACATTAACGTAAATAATGCTGTTAAGAAATCCAGTATGTTTATGCACGCAGGAGGTTTTGTTGCCAAAGAATTTCATATTCAATTTTAATTTTCTTTTTCTCTTAAATCATATACTTTGATCAAAGCAGGAGGCTTGCCAAACAGTTTTTTATCTAATAACAGAAAAAATAATGTAAAATATGAAGTAATTAAATTTGAAGCACCTCATAATGAGGTGAAGAACTGTATTCAGGAGGTGCTGTGAAATGAATTAATTATTCATGTTCATGGGATACTTGCATTGCCTTCTGTGGCAGGTATTTGTGTTCCTGTAAGGTCAGTGTCAGTAATAGTAAAAGTTGCCAACTCTTTTTTGTTTCAGATCTTAATGTTTTCTTTCTCAATTCTTGTAACAGTATCGTTGAGGATTAGTATGCTGCTGGTTTGAAAAATAGAAGTCAAATAGGAGGAGATCCTTTAATATGTGTATAAAAATGTATTAAAATTGCAACTTCCTTTCATATAAAGTCTCTTTAATGTAGTTTTACATTCCTCACCAACTCATCTGTAAAGCAGGATTGCATTCCTGCTAAAAGAAAGCTATGATGTAATTTAAAAAAAAAATAAAATTGTGTGAGAGGTAATGAGTCTGAGAGGAGTTTTAAGGTGCTACATAACCATTTGTACAATGTAGCTTGTCATTACTGGCCTCTGTTTTTTACAGCTTTCTGCCTCTGGAAAATTTTTAATATTTACATAGAAAGCATTAATAGTAACTTCCATCCTAGTGCTGCAGTTGTGTGATTCTGAAGTGAGTCATCTGTATGCAGAGCTAGCAGAGTTCCTATAATTGTTTCCTCCTGTATTTGATACAGGAGATAAGAGAATCTTTCACGCCAGGGGAATTCCCAAATAATTGTCCTTCCCTTATTAATTTATGAGTTATTTCTCAGTTCAGAATTTCCTTCCCCTCTTCCACCTCAGTCTTGTTTGGTTTTGTTTCCTTGAACCTTACCCCCTGCTTCGCTGGCCAAAGAAGATTAGCTTCATTGTGATAGTTTATATATAATAAAACAACAGTGTTGTGAAGTTAAAATACTCATGAGAGTTGTAAAGTCTTTTGAGACTGGTCAGAATAGCTCCACCACAATAATGTTGTCTCCATTCAGATATAGTCCTTCCGTAGTGTGACAAATTTTTTCCCCTGGGGTGTTATCACTGGCTCTGCTTGGAAGGCTTTGGACCCACAGAAGCAGCCCCACACCAAGAGTGGGCAATCTCCATAATCTATGTTTTGTGTATATGCGTCTTTAATGTTATTTCATTGTCAAATTGAGTGGACATCTTTGAACCTTTCGGATGTAATGATCTGCTACTCACTTCTATGAACATCGTAAGTATTTAGTCAAACCTCATATACCAAACCCAAAAGGTATTTTACTGGTTTTTATTAGAGCTTAGATACTTAATGTGTAGACATTTTGGCCAACCTTTCATAAACAAATAAAGAATCTAAATGGCATTATTGATGTAAATATGATGACAAAACACTTTCTTATAGTACTTTATTTATATTAAGTTGGTTTCTCTTGATTTTTGACAGGCTTAAAAAGAATAGGTTTAGAAGTGGAGGAGAGAGAGACAAAGGCAAAAGGAGCTTAAATCTGTGTTTTACTAAATTAGCAGCAGCTGTTGGTTTAAATTGCATCGTTATAAGTACAAATAGGTATTACTGCTGTGATTACTTAGTTTGCGGTGTGTAAGAAGGCATAGTGCTTAAGCAGGAAATATTCCTGATTTCCTGCAAAGTGGCATGGACAGGCAAAACTGCTCAAATGTTTTTAAATTGTAGGAAAGAAATTTGTGACTTAGTGTGTGTGTTCTTTTGTTTGAGACTTTTTTGTTGTGATTTTCTTGCATGTTTTGGCTTGAACTCAGCATGTTTCTTTGCTGTCTCTTCCTTCAGCCTCCCTTGAACAACTCCTGTTTTCTGTCTGTTTTGTCTCACAGCTATTCAGTACTGAGAAGATCCTCCTTAGCAGGAATATATTATATGTCATGTGCAGTATCCCCTGTAGCAAGATCAAGTTTCTGCAGATATATACGTTGTTGATACTGAAATAGGGAGCGCCCACAGATTGTTCTGTCTTGTACTTTCTGTACTTCTGGTAGGTTGTTCTGTACTTCTAGAACAGTGCTATCACTATTTTGTTGATTAACTGATGTTTCAAGCTGATTGGGTAAGTCATTCAGATAAGCATTTTAAAAAGATTTAATTTAAACTTCAAACTATGTTTTCATACACCATTAAGTGCCAGTTGCTATGTGAAATAATTCTGTGGTGGAGATTAATGTGTGTTAAGAATGCATTTGAGGGAAGTATTACAAGCGTAATGTAGTGAAGTATATTTAATCTTAGACATAGTAATCCGTGCTACTTCTTCCTTTACTGATAGAATTTTGTTGGCTCCTTTGCATCTTTACCCAGATTTGCATTTTTTCAGTTGTTGATAAGATTCTTCTGCCTAATTTTCGATACACATGTGTTAAAAACTGCACATACACTATGGGCCAGCACTAGAGAGTTATCCAGGCACAGCTTTGATAGAGACAACTGCATTTTGAACTTTTGCATGTTACTGTATGGAGAGGGTCATCCTAGGTTGAAAGGAAAATTTGGTACCTGGACCTTCAGGGGAGAAGCATGTGTGCAGGTTGAGGGGGCTGAGCTGTCTATTAAGCAATGGTAGCAGCAATAAAAAGTAGGGTTGCATTCCTGACCATCTTTGAGACTTCTGGCACGAACTACTTCAATTTTCTTTGCTCTTGCTTCCCCTTTACTTTTTTCTCTCATCTACCTGAATCCCTTTCTTGCTGTGCATTTGTTAAGTGCTGCCAGGCAGTTCTGCCTTCCTTTCAGTTGTGGCCTCCAGATAATTCTGGATCCAGGTGAAAAAACAACAACATTATAAATAGGAATATTAATCTAAGCAGAAGCTAGCTACCTAGTGTTACATGTGAAATATACAGTATGTATAGCTATATTAGGAATCAAGACCACCCAGTGCAACGATTTTCGAATGCCAGTGATTCTCACTGGACCTCATTCAACTAAGGGAGGAGGAGCTTTAAGGCAAGGCAAATGATTAGCAGAATACTGATTTGGCCCAAAATGCATAATTGTAAAGCTGTAATTCAGTAGCCAAACTAGTATTTCTATCCATCTACTAACTCACCTAACAGCAAAGGACTATAAACCATTAACTCATATTTGTACTAATCCAATTCCAGGTGCATGCTGCGTATTTTTGTAGTAATAAATATTAAATGGCATATATTTTAAAGAGCAATGTGTGTCTTAGCATTCTTGGTAGGAAAAAGGAACTCATAAATTTCAGTCTTGGCACTGCTGTTGATTCACAGCATTGCTATGGGCAAGTCACTTAACTTCTGTCTTGTTTCTTTAGCCATAAAATAGAAACAACAGTGCTTATTTTCTTGCTTCCCACAGGAGTTGAAAGAAATTTTAAATTTGTGTAACTCTTCTGAGAATGTTAATTTAATGTCCATTTAAGCTTTTAGCTGTATCCAAGATAAATATATCCAACATTATTTTTAGAGAAATTATTTACAATACTCTTACAAATTTATGCATGTGATTAATTTACCCAAGTAATAATCTTTTCACAGTAATAGAACACGGTGTTGCCTTGTAAATAATATACCTAATTAACTCAAGGGGAAAGAAATTAACATATTCATATTCTATGGGAAAAAAAATTAAAAATTAAAAAAACCCAAATTTTTGGCATTATAATATTATATGCACCTACTCCTGTAAATGATAGTACTATGATTTCAGAAGAGTATGACCATACAGATCATTGTGTTTGCAAAAAAGAGGAATGCTACCAATGCATTTTAGAAATTTCTTTTCAATTGTTCAGCTGAAAATGGATGAAAATAACATTCCTATTATTAATGGAGATTTTCAAAGAATTGCTTACTGTGTATTTCTTTCCTGAAACGTATATTAGTAGTGAAGAGATTACTTTAACTTGCAGCTGGAGATGGAGACAGGATCAGGAGGAAGATTCTGGAAAGTTCCTGTGGGTTTTGGCACATGTGAGTAGAGTAGCAGTTTGAGGTCTACCTACATACATAGAGGGTAAAGGAAAGTATCAGTAAGATGTCGCAGATGGTTGTATTAGTAGAGTGAAAAATTTGGCCCTGGAAATGATATTGGATAGAATGAGAGCTGCAAACACTTTGAGGGAACATGAAAGAATATGTTGAGCAAGCAAAGTTACATCTTGAGTGGGAAGCCCTCAAGATGACAGCAAATGAGTTTCCCACAAATGTAGGCCCAAGAATGCCCCACCTGTGTCAAAATTAATAGCTTTATAATTGAAATAATACTTAGAGTCTGTATTCTGCAAGTCAAAAAGTTCAGTAGTGTTGCCCACTGACAGGTTGATTTAAGTATAAACTTGGTGAGATGATCTACAGCAACTTAAAGTTAGTTTTTAGTTCTGCATGCTACTAAAACTTGAGAATGTGAGAATAGGAAAATGTGGATCTAGTAGCTGAAAATTGGCATTCCAAGGAATTGGCTAGGAGAATACTAACATCATAAACTTACTAGATTTCAGGAAATAAATTTTTTGCAAATCTTGAAATATGCACTGAACAGCAGTCACTGGAAAGACTGAAAATCACCTTTGTAAAAGAAATACTTGCATTTTAAGATTTACTAAGCTGAGCACATCAGCAAATGTAGTTCTACAAGACAGTAACCTCTGGGGAAAAAAAGGAAGAGGTAATCGGCATGACTTGATGAAAAGAGCTCAGTTGACTGGAAAGGCAATCTACTCCATTAGTTTTGAAACGAAAGTGAGGAGGAAAAAAGGAAAAGTATTGTGTGCTTATATTTTTATTTTTTACACCAGTTTCCAAAACCATAAGGAATAGACAATTTAAATTAGGTTTCAAAAGAGATGCTGTAAATTTTCTTCTTTCAGCCTTTCCTATAATAGATGTTTGGATAGTCACGTCTGTTGCACCCGCACAAATCCAGTCACACAAGTATTGCTGAAAACAATTTATTTCTGTGACTGAAAGTAAAACAGGAACAGAATGAGGAAGCAAGAGTGAATGCTTTTTTCCCCTCATTCTGTTGCTGTTTAAAAAAAAAAACCAACTTTGAACAATTTTGTAGAAAAACTTGTGTTATTAAATACTAATGAGTATATTGTTCTTGCAGAGTTATATGTAGGTGCCTAAAATTAGCTGCTGTGATTAATGCAGTGTAGCTGCTGTGAATCAGAGGATGAAATCTTGGTTCTATTGAATTCAGTAATAGAAGTCCTGTTGAGTGCATCCAATTAAATGCTTCCAGGATTAGGATGCTCAGAAAATATTTAGAAAATTTGAACATCTGTCTATAAGGTATCATTTGATGACACACTTGCAGAATGTCAAATTAGCATGTATTTGAATGTTTTACTGTACCAAGGTCTACTTCATCTGCTGTAGCTTATATTCAGTGTAGTACCATAAGGAAGTTAATGGTTTTCTGTAGCTCTGAGAATTGCGTATTGAAATCACTGGTTTACTGGGGAAGGCTATAGGATGATGGGGGTGAAGGAGAGCAAAAAAATAGTACTGCTAAGAAAAAAAAGGGTATGGTTTGGCAGAAGATGCTATAAATCGTCATGTAGTAAACACTTCTAAAGCTATCAAACAATAAGGAGAAAAACTTGACCTGATTTTCAGAGCACTGTGTACTCGCTGTTTCTGTTGACTTGAGAGAAAGCTGCAGGTCTCAGACTCTTGGTGAGCGATTGACTGTCATAACTGGGCATCTGTATGTCCAGAGGTCTTAGAAGTAAACATCTGTAAAGAAGTAAACCAGATAATAAAATCTAAATACAGGTTAAAGTTTCTTTTTCCACAACAACTTTTTTCCCCCAAAACAAGACAAAATCCTTTTAAACTACTGAAGATACTGGAGTTAAAAGAAACACCCCACTTCCATGAACAAACATTATCATTTTCTATAGAACTTCTACAGTACTTCATTGACATCTTAAATGTCAAAAAAAAAATTTTTAAAACAATTCCATTAAGGGCAGGAGAAGCAAAGATTGTCGGGTTTACCAAACTTAAATGCAAACACATTTAAGTATCACATGGCAAATTTGTCACTTTTCACAGAAGCCTGGCAGTAGGCAAGCAGATCTGGCCTCTTCGCCAGACTCTTTACCAGAGTCACTGGAAATGCCTAGTTCTTCTCTTCTGCTCTTAGAAAAATTGTGTAATTTATGGTGCTGCAAAAAGCAAACATTTTAATCCAATGCCCATTGCTACTGAAGGTGGAAGGAGGTAAATGTTTTTAATTTATCCTTGTCTGGCCTAACTGAAGGTTGTATAAAACTTTAATGACCTTGAAAGTTAAATCCTGGTCAGTTTCCAGGTGCAGCGGAGAAATGTGTCACTTGGGGTGAAAGACATCTGAACATCTGAAAAATTTGATAGTTCCTGCTGAAAGTTCTTGGTGTAAATTCATATAAAGCGATGTTGTCAAAGATCAGTCTTGATTTTCTTCAAGGGAGCCTTAAAGAAAAGTGGAAATGTACTGAAAGGCCTTGGACATCCCATGTGCTTTGAGTTATTCCATCTTGTTTCATGGCTATTTGCGGTACTGAGAAGTTACTTGCATTTACGTTGACCCATGATGAGTAATAGTTAGAGGAAAGTTTACAAATCCCAAAATGTACAAGTAATGAGGCTTGAGCATTACTTTGTGCTTATTTTAATGAGATGATAGTCATTTGTAATTGGTAATAAGTAATTTGTAATTAAATAAGTTTAATTTATTTTCTGTTAATATGTAAGCTGACTTTTAAGGAAGAGATGGCTCAGATGTGTTGCTTTCACTATTCACTTTAAAGTCAATTCATCAGTCATGAAACTGGATATAGCAAGAAAAACATAATGCAGAGAAATTCAAAATAGTCCTGATTCTGCAATTTTTGTTCACAGACAAAATAACAAGTTGCATCAGGGGAAGTTTTGTATGTACCAGGATTAAAGATCATGTCCTAAGTCTGAGGTGAGAGAACAGGGCATAGAAATGCTCTATCAGTCCTTTTCAGCTAACCTTTAATGTCTATCAGTGTTAAGATTGTAAAAGCAAACAAAAAATGAAAATCTATTTAAAGAGCATATTATTTCACTCATAAAAAATGGAAAACAATTGCTCATAGATCTGTAATGGAATTTGGTTGTTCATGGTAACAGTTTCACATATAAAAGACCCATGCAGAACATAATTTAAACTTGATTTTATGGATGCAGGAAACTGGCCTTTGAAGTGATCTCCATAGAGATTCTATTTGGCATTCATAATATCTTGTGAAATGATTGTCTTAATGTCTTACTTATCTAGTGCCTAAAAGATGTATAATTGGGATTTTTTTTAAATTCTACTGTTGCCATTCATAGCATTATTTGGAACTGTATTCTTTATGACCGTACATAGTAGTTTATTCAAAAATTCTGATCAGTATTTTATTTTTCTTTAGATTAATTTTGACTTTTTAAAATACTTAATTATGAAAATGCAGTCTGAAAGATTATACAGATTTTCAAAAATCTTGTAGGATGCTAACGTTGTCTTCCTTTTAGGGTGTGTTTTCAAGCTGTATTTCAGTCCGCTGTCTTTTCAAATGTGCATCCTCAAATAGTCCAAAAACTGTGTCCAGTTTTGGACTCCTCCTTAGAAAAAGATCAGACCGCAGTGGTTGGGAGCTGGAGCATGAGGCAAAGGGAACGGGGTCTGTTTACCCTAGAGGAGAGCAGGTGAAGGCAGACCTTATTGGTATCTGCAACAACCTGGTCAGAGGATGCACAGAAGATGGAGCCATGCTCTTCTCAGAGGTGCACAGCAATAGAACAAGAGGCAATAGAGAAGTTGAATATATGCAATTCTGATTATATATTAGGGGGTGAAAATTCACCTCTAAGGATGGCTGAACACTGGAGCAGGTACCCAGACTGGTTGTGCGATCTCTTTCCTTGGAGGTGTTCAAGACCCGACCGGATGTGGTCCTGAGCAACCTGATCTGATTAGACCTGCTTTGAGCATGGAGTTGAACTAGAGACCTCTGAACATCCCTTCCTGCCCAAATTATTCTGTATTTCTATAAGCTAAAATAATAGAAAACAGCAGTGGAGAATACGTGTTGAGTCATCCAACTTATTGCACTGCCAGGTGAGGACTTCTCTTTGCTGAAACTAATTTAAAATAACAAATTCTAGGGCGAAATATGTTTATGTTATGTCAGACCTATTTTCTGTGTATGTCTCACAAGACACTTAGGTCATCACTATTTCCAAAACTCCTCTCTTTCTGTAGATGGTTGCCAGAAACCCATACGGTCACATCCTCGCCTGTGGTGTTCCTTTTTAAAGGGATATTTTTCATTACCTTCAGAGTATACAGATTCTGCATTTGTTATGACTTCGGTTGGTAAATCTTCTCCGGGATAGCGTTGACAAGCTATATAATGAAGAAAGCTTTATGTATGTATTGCTTGTCCATTTTCCCCCACACTATTTAATAAAGCCTCAAATGCTTAAGTATCTTAGTTGCTTGAGTTACAAAGTTACGTACATTAAATAACTTTCTAAAGATTACAAATGCTGTCAAAGTAGTTTCTGTATACAAACAAATTCTGGCTTCAGAGCCTCTGCTTTGACTCTTTGAGAGGATTCTTCAATTCTTCCACAGAAATTGATTTTATAGACAGTTTTCCTTTATTCCTACCGAATTCAATTTGTGGGCAGTTGCAGAGGCTTTACTAAACCCTCTCTGTGCAACTGTGTTGATAGGTAAGCAAGTTTATGGATTACATAAATTATTTATTATGGAAGACCTGAAGCCAAGAACAAGCTTGAAAAAAATTGGAACAAATGGGCTCATGGCTGAAGACTGACTTAGCAGGGACTGTAAAGTATTCATTCGATTAAATACTTTTTGAAGTACAGTTTTGTCTGGGCAGGTTGGAAATAGAAAGTAAAAGAATAAGAATTGTAAATTTTCCAGTGTGTTCTCATGAGGTTTTGGAGCAAGATATCTTAGAGCTATTGCAAACTGATCCATTTGCTATGACATGCTGAATATAAACGTACTAATGCATCTGCATATATAGCAAAATATTGTGTATGATTAAGTGATGGAGTTTGTCATGGGTCTACTTCTGTGGTCAACAAGTGCAGCACTTCAGTCTTTTTCCTTCCACACTAACTTAGAGAGAGCCTGTGTGCTGCTTTGTGGAAAAAAATACCATGATTCACAGTCTATGAACTGTTGTTAGTATAGGCTATTGGGTATCTTATATAAAGTGTATCAAACTTTAAAATTGTATTTTACAGTGCAGAATCATTATTCTTAAATAATGAGTTTCTGGGTTGTTTGTTGTGTTGTTTTTGGGTTTTTTCCCCCAAATTAATTTCCTTGTCTCCTGATACCGCTTGGTCAATTTATGACAATGCAAGTGTCACCTCCTCCAAGCTTACAGCAATGCTGCTCCCTACGTTAGCTCACACTAATTCTGTACTCAGTGCCTCAGCGAGGAAGGGTGTTTGGAATCTCGTTGTATGACCATGGTTTGAGAAGCACAGTGCCTCAGTTTGTGTATTAGAAACTGATGAAGCTTATAGCAAAAGGAACATAATCTGCTTAAAATCTGTTAAAATATGTACTACTGGAGTTGATACAGTGAGGCTATAGAGTCGGAAATGAGAAAGAAATTTTGAAACCAAAAGTGCCGGTCTCTTTCATTCAATGCAGTAATTGATATGGAAGCACAAAGGCAACACACAGCCCAGGCACTAGAAAGTATTAAGAATTTTCTCTTTAGAAGTTGTTTACCTAATCTTTAATAAGATGAATATGTTGTTCTTTACTTCCAATAAATGCTCATGTGCCCACTTGCAAATCTAAATAACATGATGAGTACTACTCCAGTTAATTCACATATGTGTGTAAGCAATACAAGCTTGCTAAGCCAGAGAAATAACTCCGCTGTAGCTTCCAGGGATTGGCAACAAAATGCTCGCTTTGAATACTTGGCATAATGCTATTTCCTGTTCTTTCAAGGCGTAGCAATACTCACGGTAGCTGTGGTAATGCAAACCTATCTTAATCTGAGGATTCTCAGCCTTCTGCCTTTTGGCATCCAGATTCAGGTGATGAACGCTCTGACACTGGAAGTGGGAGATGAAGGCTTATGTTACAAAGCCTGACCAGAGCTGCTGCTCAACCAGAGGCTTCCAAGTGCTGCTTGAAATCATTTATGTCCAGTTTCCAAGAAGCGCACTGAAAGCCAGATGTAAGAGAACCTCCTGGAGATTGACATTTTGGGGGGATGAGATAGCTGTTTATCTTGCATTGGTAGAGATAAAGATAGGAACACATTGTACAAAACAGCTTCAAATACAGAATGAAATAAAATTGCATGTGACCTTCTTTCTCAGGTAGCTGAAGGACTCGAGTCTTTACAGCTACTTGGAAATCTATTTTTTCTAAGTAATAGAAGAAAAATTTCCGTAGGGTTGTCTGAGATGAGAATTCTGTCTTAACCTACAGAAAAGATCTACAAATAGCATCTTAAAAGCGATTTTTTTATTATTATTATTTATTTAGATCTCAAAGCATGTTAAGTCACTGGTGGTAAAGGAGAGACAGCTTTTTTTGTGAGTTCACCAGTATGTACATCCATAGGCAAAATTTTCTTCAGTCTAAAAGGAGCACGAATCCTGTCTCAGTTGGTATTTCAACTTCTGACAGTCCTCAGTTTTTAAGGAAATATAGTTTTGCATTCATCAGTTCCAACTGCTCCAGTGTCTTCTACCTATGTAGGTAACCTATGAGGAGTAATGTAAATTTTAAAGATACTAATAATTTATAGAAAAACCATATTTATATGCTGGCAAACTGTCATGCTTTTAATATTTAAAACCCTTTTCTAGTCTGTATAATGCTCACGTAAATCGGCCATATATAATTAAACAATTTATGTCATCCCAAAGCATGTGTTTTTCTGTCAGAAGGAGTGGGTTTTATTATCCTGTTCAAGGTCCCCTTTGGTAGTCAGCCATTTGGGCCAAGCTAAGTGGCTTTCACACATAACTGATCTTTGTAAGAGGGGCAGAAGAGAACTTGCCAGTGTCTTAATAGCTTTAATTTTAAATACCACTAAGCTGTGGCTTTATAATCACACTGTTTTGTCTTCCTTCTCTTTCCTACTCTTTTTGCTTTAAATTTAGCTGTAAATTCTCTGAAATAGTGGCCTTACTCTTTTGCATGGTAGTTTTCGTGCTATGCGTAACACAGTAGAAACAGCGCTGGTTTAGGGTTATGAAGGGTTAGAATTAGACAGAAATAGGAATATGCTATGGTTTTATAATAGCTGTGGCATATAAGTAATTTCTGGGTGCGTACACAGTGTGCAATTTCAGTGTTCCAGGATGACTTAGAAATTACTGTGAATTTGCGAATGATGGTTTCTCCATGGTGTTGATAGGCACTGTCCAGACAGATACAGTGCAGCAGTGTGTGCCCAGAGAGTTCACGTGAGGGAAATAAAATCAACAGGAAAATATCTCCACCATAGTATAGCTTCTGCGAGGATAAAGTCATTAATGTTTTAAACACATTTGAGGATTATCAGATAAGGGGCACGATGTAAGTGTGAAGTAATAACATATGTATGTGTATTCATAATGCAAAATACATTAGTGCAGTTCTGTTTCCATTACCTATCTTACGTATGTTAAGTATTTTCCATGGGGAAATTAATCCTCATTTCCATTCTGCACCGGCATGAAATTTTTTAATTTTATTTAAGTTAAGGTAGGATCTGATGAGTATTCTCTTCCTGAATTGAAAACTTTGCTTTTAAATAGTAAAATAAATCCATATGGAATATTATTTTTGGAGAATAACTGTGAAGACTGTTAATAATGGCCAGGAAAGGACTTTAAAAGTCTTACAGTTATTTTTAGGGACAACTCTTTGTAGTAGAGAAAATAATACTAAAAATGTTGTGTAATTTAGTATGGAAATTTATAGTTTGACTCAGTTGGAATTTGTTACAGATTTCCTTGCTACCTGCTTTCATTCCCACTTTGATATATGAGGAGGCATTCTGACAGCTCAGAAAGCCACTCTGACAGCTACACTTAAGTGATTTCCATGGAAAGTTTTGCAAGGGAACACGTGTGCTTTTCCCCATTTTCCCTTCTTCCTCGGGAAAGGGAGAAGGGAAATCTCAACAGCAAGGTGAAATCCAAAATTGTGGTTGTTTTAGGGAACAACGTGAATTTTGCAAGACTTCACTTACAAGACCTTCAGCTTTTTGAAGAGAGTGCTGAGGGCTTGTAAGCATCCTCCGAAGAGCTGTTTACTTCATAGGACCTGGTATCCATGGTCCTGGCATTTTCCATCTCTTGCCTGAGAAGATCCCTGGGAGCTTAAAAACCACAGCCATGGTCAAAGACTCCTTTTTCTCTGTGTTTTGTGGTCCACAGAAGCCTCTCAACAGTTCTTCCAGGATAGGTCTATGCCTCTCTCCCTTGCACACATTTTGTTTGTGAAATTTTTTTCCCATGCTTCCCTTTTAGGTTCCTTTAAGCAAATACAGGAAACTTGAATTTACTTTCAGTCAGGCACTTCCAGGAGACGTAATCTAGGCTTCAAGGAGAAAATACTGAAATGTGGTATACTTGCCTCTTCCTAGCAATCTTTGGTCTCCTGGAGAAAATGTTGATGGAGCCCTAATGCTCTGCTGAAATGGCATTTTGATGAATGACCTTGATTACATCCTCATACAAATAGTGTTTCCCAAAGGTTTATTGGGACAATGGCAGTCATCTCATGTCTTGATGCTTTGAATAAGTCCTACAGGTTACTAGTAATACATCAGCATCTTATAAGAGTTTGGACGGGTCTCAGGTTTATAGTTGATGCAAATAAGATGTGTAAGGTCTCTGCTGATTACATGTGTAGGTAGTTTAACTATGGTCATGTGTTGACATGTAATCATCCTTTGTTCAACATTTTTCTCAGACTTTCTGAGCTGGTCGATAATTGTCTAATCTTTTTGCCATTTTGGGTGCCAGATTCAGGCGTGGCTTGGTTTCAGTTCAACACTGACAGCCCATATGATTCCGATTTAGATACTCAGTGCTTTCAAGAGTTATGTGGTGGCTGGTGGTTCAGGTGTTTTCCATTCAAGATCATTTCCCAGGTAGAAGAGACTTTAACCACTAGAGCTAGTAGACTCGAAGGTTGAGGGACAGATCTGCTTCTAAATTTTGCTTTGTAGGCACAGACATTCATTAACAATACATGCCAAAAAGGTAGTTCTCTTGAGTCTTCTGGTTTTCCTTCCAAGTTTTTTCCTCAGTCCTTTTTATAGCCTGTGAGACGGAGGGGATCTCCCCTATTTGAGGCTTTATACAAGTTACTAAAACACTAAAAACTTTTGAAAACACTATTCCATTCCTTTTTCTTCTGCATCGTCTTAATTGTTAGAGCTGGTGGACTATCTCATATTGAGTTGAAATACGTATTTTACAGTCTAACTTCATAGCTTCTGTCTCTGAGCCAGTTTTTTATGAAATTGAGGAAAACAGTTCAGTCAATATTAAGCAAATCTATATACTGCCATAAGCCATGATTATAATTCAACCAAATAAGGGTCCTGCATAAGTAATTAGGATAATTATCAATGGCTTCACATGCAGTGGAGGTTTGGTTGTTTGGTTTTTTTTTTTGAAGTTACTGTTCAGTGAAATAGTACCTCATGTCTAGAAATCAAGCACAAAATTGTATAGTGAAAAATTCCTGTGTGACTCATACTCTCACCATGTTACACTTCAGAGACTCAAGAACTAAATTCCTGAATGGAAATTCCTTTCTCAGGGAAGCAGATACATGCTATTTCTTCCTCTCCTCCACCCTCAACTGCAACTTCAAAACCTCTATGTGTCTTGGTGTTATAGTGCTCTTTAAAATAGATCAGAGTTACAGAGTGCATTTTATTATTTCCTAAATTTGTGAAGTAGAGAAGCATATCACAATCATCTAGAATATATTTGCGTGGAATTTTTTAATAATATGTCATCTCATATTCTTTAAATAAGTGAGAATAAAGCTGAGAGATCAGTTGCTGAGGCATTCTGTAGTTTGCTAGATTGCAAATACTTCCAAGTGTTTGATATTAATGTTAGGAAACTACTTTTATTATTTCAAAAACTTTTCTTCTCTAGATATGCTTACATGCTGTCCTTGGAATCACTGTCAAACCTCAAACCTAACTTAGTTTTTAAGTTTTTTTTCTTAACATCTAGCAGTTTAAACTGTATTTAACTTACTACAAATTGAATCCTTTAGGTCAGTGCTTGCTAGGCTGGCTGCTGCTGCTCAGCTCTGGACTAAATTTTCATTTGAAAATGTTTTAGCAGAAATACTCTTGAGTTGAAGCATGTGGGAAACAGGGTTGTAACTGAGTAGACAGAAAGGTGAGATGAGAAACCTTGGTACTGATTGCAGTTTGTCTCTAGGTCCCCACATGTGAAAAGGTGATAATTAAGTTAAAATAAAGAAATATTTATGACTGTTTATTCTTGGAAAGAGAGGTGCTAAGTACAGAAATAAGAAATACTTATTTTCAGTTTCTCATTTAGCTTTCCATTTGTTTCAAGTTGCATAATTTTTTTCTGAAGATTTGAAGAATAAAAATGGTAAATAGATTATTTTTTTTCCTATTGTGGATAGAAAAAAGAAAACGTGATTTAAGCTGATATGAATCTTGTGATTCGGTAATGCAGTATATCAAATCTACCACAGACAAAAATTGATATGAAGTGATCTGAAATTCCCCTTGGCATAGTTTCCTTTCCTTTGCTGTTCTTATAGAACTTGCACGTGCCCTCATGGCATGTATGACACGTCTTTGCTCTCATTTCAAAACTCATGATTGCTTTGCTTTTCAGGTGCAGGACGGATCACTCTTATCAGAATCCTGCAGAAATTGTTTTTAGTGTTTTGCTGTTGATATCCCATCAAAGCTTGTGGCTGTCAAAGGAACATGTAAAAGGATAAAGTCAGAATTCGGGTTTTCATTATTTTCATTTGTACATATTTGTCATTTGTATTTCTCTGATGACTTCAGAATGATGACTTCTGTAAAAATTCTGTTGTTTTTCTCTAGAAATAATTCTGTGGACATACGTGTCAAAATTAGACTTGTTTTATTATGAAGCAGAATATCCCTGACAGTTGTTGAAGGTGTTAGCATGACTCTGGTTGTTGCTTTCTTTTTCCTTCTCTCTCATAAATAGTCAATCAACAATTCGGTATGGAACTATGAAAGCAAGTTTCAAGGAATAAGATGTATGCACACTGTTGCCAACCTCTTGGGATAGAGCTCTGGTCACAAGGCAGAGCTCAGTTTAAACCATCACATGGCTTCTGATATTGCATTTGAAATGTGAGGGCAATTAGTTTAACATTGTGCAGATACAAGGGATAATTATGCCTTGCAGTACTGCTGAAATCTCCAAAGAGCTTTCATGCCAGGATCCCTGAAAAGTTGATTGCGAACATGTAATAAGTAACAAAAGAATTATACATAGGAAAACAATAATTATTGGGGAAAAAAAAAACCCTCGTAAATTTTCTTAATGATATTTACTCATCACTTCTCTGTGAAATAACTTCCTATTGCTTGTTAGAACAGGAAGTTGGTCTGCATTTACTCTAAAAAGCTGTTGGTTACCCATAAAGTATATTCGCACGATTGTTATAATATCTGTGGCATGAAACATAATACTTGTGCAAGTGACCATGAAGCCATGATTGTTGAATAGCAGATTTTCAATCTTTGCTTAGTCAGTTGTGTGACACTGTACGATGCTATTGACATTCGGATAAATAGGCTAAGCCTGCGTGGTGCTTAGCTGCATGAGATGGAATTAGCATCCCCCAGTAATGGAGGTGCCTGCTGTAATAGTTGCCCTGATGTTAATCTAAACCCAGGAAACAACACAGAGGAATAATCCATTAAAGAATGCCTGTTCTTTACAGAACTATATTTTCTCCTCTCATTCAAGAATTGTTCATATTGGCAAATTTGCATTGATGTTAAATCATGCGCGAGTTAAAGAATTAAAGCATTTTTCGTATGTTCATTAGAAATCTTACTAGTATTTCAAAACATGAACGGAAAGGTAGAAGTTTAACCAAATTGCCGTATGTTGACAATCCTGTTGGTCTAAGGACATTTTGTTCATTATCTTTTTATTCAGCTTCATCAAGACTGGTGCTTTCCAGGAGCTGGTGAATTGGGCTTAGTAGATACAGCCAAAATAATTTCATAAAATATGACATGCTTGCTTTTGTAAAGAATACCATATTTTAAGGTAATGGAATGGGTTCATTAAATTCATTAAATTTACAGTAACCAAACTTCACCTTATTGTGGCTTTCACTGATGAAAACAGAGCTGTATCTAGGCCATCGGATCTTTATTACCTTCAGATAAAACAAATGTTCCCCCTAAATCACAAGTTTCTGCTATATTTAGCTCTGATACTCTTCAGATATACATTTTACCATCATATATAGGAAATGTCATATTTTGCATTGCAATAAAAAAGTCTGTTCTCTAAAGAAGCTATTTGCTTATTACCACTTACATTTAATGTACAATGTAATTATTAAATGCTCTGTTTCATGCCTGCAAGTATGTTTAAGACCTAGAATACTTTTGTTATTGAAACTGCCATTATAGAATTAAAACCTATGTTCAGTTAAAATACAAAAATATTATGAAACTAGTCAAGATGTTGTTTTGCCCTTCCCTGGCTCTCCCACTGTCATTAGCAGTGGCAAAATGCTTTGGATTTTAAGTAAAGAGTTGTGGCCTATTTTTACTAAGCTTAATTAAAATCCTTGGGTTACTTATACTGAAGAAATTGTAAAGGTCTTACTGTAAATACTGACAGCTTTTTAGACTAGAATAATTGTGAGTCACTCAACAGTGTCACATAGAGAAACACAGTATAGAGAGGATTTTTTATTTTTTACTTTTGTTAAAACAAAGATCCCTATTCCAAAAGCAGTAAACTTCCAATGCCAATGAACTGTTTAAGAAAAGTAAAGGGAGATAACTTACACCATGTACTACTGGCTAAACCCTCATAGTATATGGGGAGGAATGCCAATCACAATATCCATCCTATTTTTACCAATAACGTAGCCTGCCTACATCAGTATGGGAGGGTAGACAAATTTTAATTGGTTGCTTTAGTTGGCTGATACTGCTTTTGGAAAAAGACATGAGATTTATTGAAAGGTTTGAAAAGTATGTCTTTTTTTGTTAGTCGCCTATACATGTCTGAAATACTATTAATACTTAAAATGAAAATGCATCTTTTTATTTCTTCATTATGTGTTTTTAATTTTTAAATGGTCTGATGGTACCTAGAACCAAAATGAGGGGAAGAGTGTGTTAGAAATTATTATGTATTGGATATTGTGAAAGTTCCAGTAAGTGAAAGTTCACTTTGGGACTTTCATGCTGATGAATGTTCTCATATCTTGTATTTTGAGATATTTTACATTTTTTTTTCTCAAAGAGAAAACATAAGCTAGAGGGTTTTTAAATTACTCCTGGAAGGTCGATGCTGAACACTTTTCCAAACTGAAAAAAGTCAAACTTTTGTGTTTGACTTTTTTTGCAGGAGAGCGAAGGCTCCCGTGGATGCCCCGCTCCCGGCAGGTTTCCTGGGTGCGCCGGAATGGCTGGAGTAGCCAGAAGTCAGGAGGGCTCCAGCGGAGCATCTCCAGAGCTCCCCCGGGCCGAGGCCGTTGGGCTCCTGGCTGTGTGCTGAGGAGTGTTGTGTTCACAGCAATGGAGCACTTCCATGAACCTCCCGCATCACGTCTTTGTGCAGTTAGCGGAGAACGGGGATCCTTCCCTTCAGGGGTGCCTGTGTGGTAAAGCTGTGTAATCCTGGAAGACCTGAGCTAAGAATTTGCCCAAAAGCCAGATTTAAAAAAGCTCCCCCCTGCCCCCAACTAAACAAGCACACAAAAGCAACCAAGTGCACCACCCGCACCACGCCCACCCCCATATTTTAGTGCGATTTCATCAGAAGGAAATGTTTCCATAAGCTGACAAATACTGCAGTATAATACACATAATAGGTAAGAGCTTCTTTTTATAAAGAAGTCCTTTTGGCCAGTTTTGAGGTGAAAGTTTACGCTGGACATTCAGTAGCATTGTATTCTCCAAATCTTAGCAATTTCTCATGGAGCTGGAAGCGGTAAGTGGATTTGCAAGTTCAAGCACTAACTGTTGATCCAGCTATTAATTTAAATTGAAAAATTTGGCTGTATTGGTGACTAAGAGCAGGTCTGAGTGGTAAATAGTATCAAATGCTACAGGATGCTATTCCCGGCCACCTCTTGGGAAACGGGTAGGTGGTTGTTTAAAATTTTGTTTAAAATAGGTGGTTGTTTAAAATTTCTCAATTAAATGTCGTAGAGGAAGGGGGAGTAAGACTTTGTGGTAGTTGACAAGGCCTCTAACTTTGAGCAGTTGTGGGTTTTGTAATACAGCCTGGCCTTCTGTCATATTTTAGAGCAGTTTGAGGAGTTCGGGAGATACCCGTAGGTTGGTTAGGGGAGGGCAGAGTGCTGGTTTGTTTCCACTACTCGGAAAAGTCCTGGATAAACCAGCATCCTTAGGGAATGCCGTATGACAGTGTCAAATACTTAGGGAACTGTCCTGTTTTTTTGGAGACATCAGTTCTGCGCATGACTAACGTGGGCTGTTTCGCCACCTCGGCCAGGCGGTGTGTCAGGGTCAGTCTGTGTGGATTTCTGGCGTGACCTTCCTGAAATGGAAGTGCTGAGTCCAAGCTCACTTTCAAAACTTCTTGTATGCTCAAATGCGGAGACAGAGCTACCCTTCTTCTAAAGGTACCTTCAGCTTCCTGTAGGCACCTAACTTAAGACTAGATTTCTGATTTTCAGTTGGCTAAAAAAACAGGTGAGATGATTCCCACTGCTAGTCACTTGGCACTGATCACTTTTTTCCCCCCATCTTAAAGTGAAATTATTATACTGTATTTATGTATTTTACAGGATGAATGTTTGTTTTATTATTTTATAATAAAGTATTAAATATGTATGGTATTTAGGCAACTGAATAATGGGATTCTGCAGGTACTCAAGATAGAAAATTATCCTTTAGTGGCTACATTTCTTCATCTACAGTTTGCTTGGGTTGGACAGAAATGATGTATTTCTGCCCATTTATCTATATATAATTCTTGGTAGCTCTAGTAGTATTCCTAATGTGGATTCTGTTATCTGAGAAATAACATATCCGATACACGGAACATCCCTGGATTTGGGGAAAAGTGGCCTGGATTTAAGTACATGAAGGTAAAGCTTAGTATGGTGGAAGAGATATTAAGTCTCCTGGGCTTTTCATGTCATCTGCTAGAACGGTGGCTTGGATTCATAAACATATTTCTGGTTTATTGTGGATTGCTGGTTAGAATATTTGGCTACAACATGAATGGGAAAACTGTCTTGCATAAGGTGATTAATTACAGGGTAATATTTTTTTCATCTAGAAGTCCAGATAGGCATTTTAACCCACTGATGACTTCAGCTTGAAAACTAAACTTCTGTTGATATTCAGTGATATTCCTCCAGTAACTAAGGAAATCTGTATAGTAGCTGTAGCATCTGAAATCTCTGAATTCAGCTCTGATACATGCTGAACTAAGACTCACTAAGATCTTTACTGAACATTGTTAAGGTATTTTCAGTGAATCACATGGGAATCTATAGAACAGATACATAAAAGGGTTCAGCAAATATCTGGGGTGGGTTTTTTTTTTTTTTTCATTTCAACAAGGTTAAAAATACTGAATATCCGTTTCAGGCTATGTATGGTACAAGGACTGGAACAAGTACTTTGGTGAGTGAGTAAGAAAGGTTCTCTAGAAAGTATTACTCGCATTATGTGGCTGTGCTTGTCCAGAGAGAGATAATACCTTTCAGTAAAGCAGCTGATCTATCTGGAAAAAAGGGACAAGGAGCTGGGCATATACAGATCCTCCTTCAGATCTGAACTGGATCACTAATTGAAAACTAACATAACATGTATGCACATAAGGCCAAAGTAACGGTGAAATAAGGAGTGCTAGCTTTAGCTTTCATTAAGGAGAGAATGCTTTTCTGTGCAAGAGAAACGTTCTCATGACACAGATTTTTATTGTTATTTAATGCCGGTTTTAAGAGTGTGGTGGGTTTTAATTTGTGTCCAGTAATAAAGCCTGTTGAGATCTTTACGCCTATAACCAGTTGTCCCTTTCATTGAAATCAGCTCCTGCCTTTGAAACACTACAGTACCACTGTGAAAATGAAATATATATTTCATAACTGTAAGGCTGCATAAGACAGAAAGAAGTGTTGGTTTATGTGTAATTTGATTTGTATTTTTAAAGTAGTGAAAGGGTTTTTTGCTTCTATTTCTTTTTTCTTTTTTTCTTTTTTTTAGCCTTTACATTGTAGGTTAAAAAAGCTGAAAGCATATGGTAGCAATTTTTTAACCTCTCTACATGAGGTGCTTGTCAACGGAGGTCCATACGTCCAAAGCTAGTTAATAACAGCTGCAGGCCAAAGTTCCTTTAAGAGCTATTGCTGTGTTCCAAGATTCTCAAAGACTTTGAACAAGTGAAGTTGGCCACAAGGGAAAGCAGCAGGTCTGCATTCTGCTTGTTAAGTGAACCCTGTTTGAACAGCAAAAAATGTGGCAGAAAGTCAGAATTTTCATACTATAAAACTTGACCATAAAATGTCAGATAGGATTGCCTAGTAGGCTGCTGCAGTTTAGCCCAAACAAACTATTTGCTTCAATCTAAAACTTTATTTTGCTGATTGCTTCAATGACCATATTTGAGGGTTTTTTGAGGAAAATTTGGAAGACTAATTATACCAAGTACTTTTTTTGAAAGAAGTCAGAGAATCCTGAAACATAGGAATACAGTTCAGTTTGTGTTTACATTTTGTACATGTAAAATGTGAAGTAGAAAGGGAGGAATGTGTGTGAAGAAGAAAAAATTGTAATTCTCTTGACCTTGTGCTGCTTTCTCAGTTTTACACTAATTTCCATTTTTTGCCATGTTCTTTTCAAAGCTGTAGTGAATTATAATTAAGAGAATTCCCTCCAGACAGCTTTCCATGCAGTTTTTAGTTGCTTTGCAGTTTGGAAGAAGTCCAGACTTGAAATGTGAAATCACTTTCTCAAAAGATATGGTCTGTATATTTTTGCCGATCGGTTGAAAACCTTCATGGTATATTAAAGCCTTTATCAGAAAAACCTCTTTAGATGCATTTAGAGGGAACAAGGCTGTCTGGTTGGTTATCTGCCAGTAGTAAAGTATCAATAAACAATACTCATCATTGTTGTTCAAGTAGAATATAAGGCAGGATGCTTGACAGAGAATATGTTTTGTGCTCTACACCAGAATGGTGCTGGATCAAAATCGGAGATTTGCGATCCATTTCTAGGGCGCTGAGTGCCCCTAGGTGGTCACAACTAAAAGTACAGCAGGAACAGTTTTCCCCTGCTCATCTCGTTCCTGCTGGTGGACAGCTAACCTCTGCTGGGCGCTGGGCACTGGTCTCAGCCTCTGTGGCACGTTTCTGGGAGGCATTACTGTTAAAGAAGCGCTTCTCTTCCTTTGCTAAGTCTCTGCTTTGCAGAATAACGTTTGTGTGGTATTAATTTTAATCTGGAAATTGCTGACATACTGAAGTGGCAGTCTATCATTACTCCCACTTCTGGCTCCAATTTAGCCCTTGTCATTGCAGTTGTCAGTATCAGTTGGGGATTAGATGGGGTTATGGCATGCAGAGCGGATGGTCAGTGGATCAGTACCACTTTTCATTCCTTCTGAACACAATCTTTTTATTATCAAGCCCATTGATACAATTTTGTTACTGCTTTTCAGTTTTTTATATACATAAAATGTTTGGGGGGTAAATTGCTTCTGGAGTTGTTTTTGGGTTCTTTGCATTCCATCTCTCTACTGTATTTGAAATAAGTAATGCAATGACACAGAAGTGGTACCACTTCTAAAATGCACATTCAGTATACAGCCACACAGTCAGTTGTTTTGAAAATGCTCATTTATAATGCGTTTATCCTTAGGAACGATGTGCATTGTAAGACTCATCCTTCCAACTTGTACACAAATGTGTTGTTGATTTGCCATTGCAAGGGAAGCAAGCATTGTACAGTTAATGGAAATACGATTTCCAACGATTGTAGAGCCAATTCCAAATGTTAAGGCTTTTGAACTGAATAATGGAATGCTATGTAATAATACAGTTTATTTTAATCTTCCTCAGATAAATGGTGTCTCAAATCTCTTAATTACAGTATGTGAGAGAACAAACTTTGTATTTTATCCTGAGTTCGGTTTTCACTGAAATAAACCTTTCTGCAGAGAACGAGAGGAGGAAAAAAGGTAAATCTTTCTCTTGCTCTCTGAGAATTCTGGTGAATTTGCTTCTATGGTAACCAATTAGCCAGAGCTTATTACTCATGTAAAACAGGAACTGTTTGCATTTTTAAAACGTTCATTTGCAAAACAGCATGTCTAAATGATAAAGTTAAATTTCTTTCCCAAGACCACAAGTCGTCTTTGTAGGTGGAAACAACTAAGTTTGCAGTTTAAAAGGCAAAGGAAAAGGCGCTCCTAGGCAGCAGCATCCATCCACGCTAAAAGCAAATATTTGTTTTTGAAGGAGAGAATGGCTGTCCCCGGAGCAGCCAGCCTAGCAAAAGCAGGAATGGAAGGGCAGAGCTCATCTTTTATGGAAGTCAGATAAATTTCATGCTCTTTAACATTGACTGTGACTGCAGGCTTTTCACTGAAGCCTGGCTCCTTCCCCAGTGTGAACAAAATAGGAAAAGTGATTAAAGTTCACTCAGTACTGGACAGCAGGAGGCAACCGCTCCGGTATCTTCAGCTGAGGGAGAGGGCGAGAGGGCTCTTTAATAAGACTTGTGAGGCTTCTTTGAAGAAAAGAAATAGGACTCGTAGGGCCTATAGATGCCTACACTAACATTCATTCATTTCCTGTACTTCATATGGCTTCTTTGACACGTTGTAATATTGTCATCCCCTTCATTAAAATGTTCATTATGAAAGGGGAAAGAGAGAAAATGTAACTGTTAACTGGAGTCAGGGGTCAGCAAGTTCTGCTGTGAGCAAAGGGCTTGGAGCTGCCTCGGATAATAGCAGCAGCTCTGGGGCAGATGCGACAGACAGACGGAAAATGGAAATACGGACCTTACAAATTGTCCCGTTCAGTGTACCGTCTTGTGACAGACAGGAGTCTGGAGCGTCCTGACAAGTCTCAAAAGGCTGAAGTGGCTAGCAGATCCTCCTGGATCCTGCCTTTTGGCTTTTTCCCTCTGTCGCTGTCTCTTTTTTCTGGTTCTCCCTTTTTTAAGTTGTGCAATCAGTATTCACACATTCTTATAACTAATAGGATTAGAGGCGTTGCAAAGGGATTTGAACAAGATAATTAGTTTACTGCTTAGCCCGCAATATAACAGGCAAAACCCCTCTGAGAAAAGGCAGACAAAATGGGTCAGAAAATGTGTGGGAAATGAGGTAAGGCCTCTCAAACAGGGCGTCAATCAGCTATACCATTATGAAAGGGTCCTGGAGTATTCATTCATTACTGCAGACTGTTGACTTTTTTGGCTTGGCCACCAGAGGTGTCAAGGAAAGAGGCTGAGCCAAGCAGTGGGGAGTGTTGCTGGACACCAAGGAGACCTTTTCAAGTGCTTAAATGCAGTTTCACGTTCTTTGCCACCACGCCACATAGAGCAACGTTGGAAAATCGAAGCACGCAGCCTCAAGCGCTTTACAAAGCTGCGGCTGTAAACGCAAAGCTTCTTGTAAACCTTGGGCTGGGTTGCATGCTCAGAAAGAGGTGGACATCGGAAGTATGGAATCAGAAAACTTACTTTGTTTAATATTACGTTTGAACCTCTGTCTAGCAGAGTTATTTAAGACATAAATTTTCTAGCAGTGGGTTAAAGCGTTCCTTTTAAATATCTTTTCTTGTTTTAAGCTGTGCAGCACAGAAGAAGCCCCCAGATCCAGTCCCCCACTGTTCCCCCTCAGGGATACCAATGTGGTGCATGAATTACTGAGTGGTGGTACTTGGTTTCCAAAGGAGCAGCAGGAAATACTTCGAAGCTGCTGCCTTTTCTTTTTTTTTTTTTTTTTGGTGGCCTGTGAAACTTGCATGAACCACCAGCCTGATCAAAGCTGCCAGAAGTTGTTAGGAGACACGTCAACCTGGGCTTGCCTGTGTATGGTAACTTCGAGGTGCCGCCTCTTCGGTGGAAGAAACAGCGGGAGCTGCTCTAATGAACTGTCCAGCAGCTCCATCTTGCAGCGTGTGTACAACCAGAGGTGAGAAGAGGTTAATCCATAGGGGAACTTGTTAGGAAAGCACAGCAAAAAATACCAGGGAGTTGTATGACCAAAATTCAACTTGAAGTCAGAGGTGGTTGCTGACATTTTCTGCTTCTTTTAATGAAACTCTCCTTTCAACCTGTTGCTTTTTGTGTCAGCTTGTAACTTTGGAATACTTCAGCTGCAATGCAGGAGTATGCGTTATGTACAATACAGAATGTCATGTGGCCTATGGCAAATTGACCTCCCATTCATTATAAATACCTATATCTTATTTCTGATGGAGATTAGATTCCTAATCTTAAGATTAGCTTCACTTTTATTTCAGCATAGGGATTTATTACTATAATCTTGATCTGCTTATAAATGTAAGGAAGACAAAGACGTTCATTATTAGACATGTACATACCTGGTAGTAATACGAAATCCTAGTACTGTAATCCTAGCTGTTGTGATTTTTCATCATTAAGCATATTTACCCCAGAGTTTTATCCTGTTTTTATTTTTTAAAAAATCTGATGGTTTCCCTTTGTTATTTAAATGCTTTTTCTGCAATTCCCTGTTCAACTGCAAGCTAAGATGTCACCTCTGCCTCAGCAGGGAATCTCTGTTTTGTATTGCTTATTATTGTATGTAGGGAAAAGGGAATCGTGAATATTGAAAATACTGTGGAAAACAGACCCTGTGAGATATTTGCTGGTTCTTCGGGTCAGGCGTTGTACCATTATATACGTTTAGATACGTGGAGAGTAATTTCCCACTGGAAGTGAAGTGTGTCCCTAATTAAAAAACAAAACAAGAAAACCCCATAGGCAGAAATGGGCTGAATAGGTATGCGGGAGAAGCCTATATAAGACTTTCCTGTTTGATATAAAAAGAGGTGTTAATCAGTATTATAAATAATAAGTATCTATAATGAAATTCCAGCTAGGTTAGAGGAAAAGGACAGTTAAAACAGAAATTCAGGAGAATAAAATATATATCTTAAAGTTCATAAGAGCATTTATTTTTAAGCATAGACTCAACACCTAAACAAAATCGATACGACTGACACGCAAACTTATGGTTTATTTTGGATGGCCATGTTGTTTTGAATGCTGGCTTTGAATCTGGTAAGTCCTTTTCCTTGAAGTGCCAGGATTTTAAGTTCTATTTAAGACAGAGTTATCTAATATCTCTTTTCAAGTCTATATTTCTATATGATTGTTTATGTTTGGTTAAACTGTTCAATTAGTGCAGCTTATCAAAACATTTCTGGCCATATTTTCCCTTCAGATATTTGTGTAATACGTGATATCAGTGAGGAAAATCTGGCTTATTTTCATTATTTATAGACGTGGATAGGAAAATGGTTAACAGAGGGCAAAAGAGATACGGAAGAAGAAACTGCAAAAAAATCTTATTCTGCAGATCGGGGCTTAATTAGATATTCTGTATCCCTGCTGAATGCTGAATTTGATCTTTTCGTTTTCACAGATTGCAGACCTTTAATTCTCACCCACGGTCTAGTTAAAATTGATACTAAGGGAAAATATTTGAATATTTTTATCCCTGTTTGGAACAAACATTTATAGACATATCCTCGTGACTCCTTTGTTCCTTTGGTGTTTTTATTGTATTTTTAGTTTGCGTATCCGAAGCACTCAGTACCACTGCAGTCCAGCTCTCGGACTTACTTAGTTGTAAGTCAGGGATGAATCCTTATCTGCATTTACTGTAGCTGCTCCAGTGAATATTTTAACTGATTTTGATTCTTCCCAGCAGACGTACCACATGCAATGCTGTCCTTGGTAGCACAGTTCCTGTGTTACTCTGCAGGGATGCACACCTGACAGAATTTTGAAGTATAGTATTATCTTGAATGGTCAGTCCTCCTGAAATACTGACCTACTGCCCCAAAGCTTTCCTCTACCTGGACAGGCACTGGAGGAGATTTCTGTCTTTGAGAAAAATCCTTTAAATGTTGTCATAAGGAGGGAGAAGCGTGTGAGGATTGTGATTTCAAAATGAAAATCCCCATTTTTTTACAGGGGATAATTGAGAACTTGACAAGTTCCACCCCCACCTCCCAAATAAAACCCAAAAAGCAGCATCAAACCCCTGAGTTTTATTAAACATAAAAGATAATTTTGTTAAGGTCTCGTACATGGTCCAGTTGCCTCAAATATTATTGGTGTCACAAAGATAGTTTGTCATGGGGTAACGTGAAAATTTACAGAGTGATTATGGAAAAACTATTTTCTTACTTTCTTGTTCAGTCTCTCCATCTGAGGAGGATTTTGTCTTTGTTCATACCTGCTTAAATTAGGGAAACCTATAATTAAAATGTGTTCACTGCTGTTTTTCAGTAAACAGTTTGTGATTCAAAGATGTATTTGATCACGTTTAACACTAAGCTTATGAGTAGTTACGATGAACTCACTGGGATTTAAGTGCATACTTCAAATTGCACATGCTTCATTGCTTTCCTGAATTGGGATGAGATTATTTGTATGTTTGAAGTTTAATAAGAGCTGTGTTTAGCTGAGTTAGTGTAATTTTCCATCCTACATCTCTGAAGGTGCTGTATCATAACCTATACACTTCATGTTGTCACAGTCCATCTTACGAGATTAACGGATTTTTATTTCATTGATAATTAAGCTCTTTAAAGAGTAATGCTTTTGTTTGTTTTCAGAGTTGGTGGGGTTGAGGAGCATTCCCGTAAATATACTTCATTCCTAACCTATGAAAATTAGGGTTATTGATTAGTTGTTTGTTTGTTTTTTTAAAAAAAGAAAACCAAACCAAAACCCCCTGAAAATTATAATTAGGGAGTTTGAGGATTGAGGTTTTTTTTGAGTTTTGGGTTTGTTGAGTTTCTTTTAAGGTTGAAGAACAGTAGCACTGTTTAAGTACTCCCTGGTTTTGTGAGTGAGGAACGAGAGGTAAAGGATTGGCTCCGGCATGTCTAGGGGTTGGGAGGGAAGATGTGCATTAAGGGGTTTTGACAACAGTATTGGAACATGAGTTCATTGAAAACAGTTTTTCACGCTGGAAGAGGCACAGCAGAAGCTGAACTCAAACTTTTCTGCCTATTTTCAAGGCAGACACTTTCTGTCTTGAAGTTTCTTCAGTGGAGGTAGAGAAGAAGTTTCTTCAAATACTGGTAAATAGTAGGTGTATATAGAAACTATTTACCATGTCCATCTCTCTTCCAAATCACCTTAAACATGTAGAATAGATAATTCAAACAAAGTTGCGACTGACCTGAATTTACTATAAACATCTTAGTTTTAAATTAGATCAAGTTGTGTGTTTCTCCTGCACTGGTTAAGAATTAAAGCAAGAAATCATGCTGGCTAATGAAGTGAATGGGAATGGGGTACAGAGTTACTCTGTGATTTAATACATTGTCCTAAATACGTTAGGTGTACAACTCTATAGAAATTTTAGCTCTTTACTGCCATAAAGCTATATGACTTTCTTAAGTGATATATCTTCAATAATTCTGCAGTATTTTGATTCATAAAAGTTGAGTAGATTGGAAGGGGCTTAAAAAATGCATTTTAGTAGGCCTTTTGACAGATGTGATTTAAAAGCTTAGAGAAAGCAATGCACCTGTCACTTTTAATTGCAGAAAGCTTTCCATCTATTAACTTTATTTTGCCAGAGCCTTCTAATGAAAAAGTTCCAGTATCTAATTTAATTTAATTTTCTTTGGGTTTGCCAGAAAAGCAATTAATTTTTAAAACTTCCAACTATGAAGTTGTGCTTCAGAAAGCAGTCTCTCTATCTTATATACCATTATGTTTCATCATATGCTTGTCATACCTTAGGAACATCTTGATATCCTTGAAGAAATGTGGCAGGGAAATGTAGACATATCGTCTGTAGCACTAGGTAGGGTTTACAAATACAAATGTTCATATGATTGGGTTATTCCTATCCATCATTAGATTGCATCTCTCTGGGGCTATAAGTACATCTGTGCCTGGCAGGCTTGTGTTATCACCAGTGCATATGGGGACCATGTGTCAGTCTTCCAACAAAGATATATAGCCTTGTGTAGAAGCAGGATTGGGTATGCTTGTATTTCAGCCTCTAAATCAATTTCTGGGACCTTTGCTACAGATGTTGGAAGCTGCAGGTCTGTAAAACAGTATACTGTAACATGAACTGCGACAGAAGAATAAGCATGAGAGGGAATTAGCCATATGGCAATAGATAGCAAGTGCAGTGGAGCCTGTGTAGAAGCAAATCCTCACACCTTCTCAGCTATCTGTGTAAATATCATTTAAATTCAATCACCTCAGAGCTCTGAGCTGGTCCTGTTCTCAGAGGAGATCTGTTCTTACTCAGCTAAAAGAGTGAGTACAGATACATGCGTTTGCTGTTGTAAGATACATGTCCTAGGATTTCTGAGCTGGTGAAACTCTTACTGATTTCCTTAGAAGTACGAATGGATTTACACAGACTGCTTTACCAGAAAGCCTGGCTGTGTAGTGCCGAGATGATGTTGTTCCCTTTAATGGCTATTACTGATATGAGTGCAATGTCATGTGCTCTTGTTTAGGCTTATTTCTTAAATCCCAATTTTCTCTCATTTAGGCTTTAAACCAAGTGCAATCATTTTCAGTCTTTAAATTTTTCATGGTATATTTCAGAATTACTCCTCAAGCAATAGAAAAGCTTGTGCATTGTTTGTTGGGGTTTTTTTTAAAGTATATTTAATAGCTCTTCCCATTACCATGACTGTCCTCAGTCTCTGTATACGGTTACCTAGACCTCTCTGTCTTGAAGTCATCTGTTTACTCACCACAGGAGCGTATAATAGCTTGTGAATGGAGACATCAATATCACCCTTATTCATCCTAGGTATGCTGTGCTCTCATTTGATTGCAATTATTTAACTGATATCTACCCCATCCAACTGATACCCATCCCATCCAACCGCCTTTGTGCCCCCAAATAGCAAAACAAAACAACCTCCCTCTGAAACTAAAAAAAACCAAAACTCTTCAGACAACAAAAAGACCTCACTCCAGCACACACACAATCGCTTTTTATCCTTGTTATTAGGGCTTCTCCGTAGGATTTTCTGGATATTTGCTTGAGCAGAAGCTCCATCAGCTACTTAGAAGAGTCTGGAAAATGGTTGAAGGGAAAGAATTTCGCATGGAAGCAATTTGGAAAAAAGACTTGAAAACCTACGGGTAGAGGAAAAAAGTCTGAAGGAAGGAGGGGAGATGAGCTTTTAAAGTGCAATTAAGAGCAGCCACTCTTTGATGGTGTCAGTGGAAAAGTGCAGTCTTGTACAAAGCTCAGATTTTCTGTTCCACTTTAAGCTTAAAAAATGTCTGAATGAAAGTTATTACTAATGCAAGCAGCTGACCTTTTTTGTAACTTTGAGGGTGGGGAAAGAGATAAACATGGCAGAAGTAGCAATACAATTTAAGCTTTTCTTTAAATAATATGAAATTCAGCATTGCATGGCTTATTTTATAGATGAGTTTTCCTAGAACATTTAAATGTCATTTACTTACTGGTATCCCGGCAATAGCGTACAGCCAGGGCTGTAACGTGCAATGGGATTTTGCACATTCTTATGCTTGGGAGCACTCTGATCCAGGTTTTTGTCCTGGGTTGTTCTTTTTAGTTTGCAGTTTATGAAGAAATTGGTTGTGATCAGTTTGTTCTGGAATTACCAGTTTCCTTTTCATTGCTTATGTACGGTGTTACCATTTTTACAAGGGTTTTCAATTCTAAATGACCCCTGTGTTCAGCTAGGGTACGCTATTCTTTTTTTGCAGTCTGATTGTACTGCCTCTGCTGAATTCTCAGCTCCTTTTACTACAGGAAACTGTCCCTTGAAATTCTGATTCTTTGCATGGCATTGAGAGGAAAGAGATTGTGGTGAAGGGAGTTTTGGGGAAGTGGCTGGAACAGCCATAGAAAGCTAAGGCAGGCTCAAGAAGAAAGAAAAGCCTGGAGCCGTTGAACAGAAACCTGAGGCTTGAGACTTCTGAGATGCTCAGCTACAGCATTGAAGTCATTTAATCCTGGTTAGTGGGAAGTTTTAGTTCCAGAATACTTGAATATTAGTATCAGTAATTACCCTGAAGATTCCCAACAATTTCTTTTCCCTTTTCTCCTGAGAGCTTTTAGTTGACTTGTATTAACCAGCACATACGCAATACACAAGACATAGAATAAACAAAAAATCCAGTCCAAAAAGCTCTCCAGTTACTCAAATAATTCAGCTTGGTCTTACTGTTTTGTATTTCATTATCGGTGAAGTAGAGGATGATACGAACACACATTTCTGTCATCCTTTCCATTATTAGTTCACTCTTATAACAGCTTAAAGTCTTAGTTCTTTGGGCCAGAAACCCAATGGTGCTAGGCACTGTACAAACAAAGAGGAAAAAAAAAACCAACCAGCACCCCATGAAACAAAACAAAGTGTTTCTGTGAAAAATATTACAGTATAACAAATGACAGATGGGTGTGAGCAGATGGGTGAAGCCCAGGAAAACAATGATATAACATTGGTCATCTTGATAAGCAGTAATTATGACGGTAGCTTAGCTGTTGTCAGTTTTTTTAATCACCCATGGTAATCCTTTCATAACTTGCTTGGGTTTCTTTCACTGTTCTTAGAGTACTTTTTGGCACTGGCAGGCAACAGCCTCAAAGCCTGAAGCATCACTGCTTCGCATATATTACGTGACTACACGCGTATTGTATAAAGCTAAGACTGTACAATAAATCTGTCTTGTTAAGCAATCAGCCCATCTCAAGAGACAATGCCCAAATTGCATCATTCGACTCAGGTGAAGGAAGAGTGAGCACAGTGCCATTCAACATTAATGATCTCCAAGATCATTTCTAGTTTACTCTCCAAATTTTGGCTGTCCCCTGACAAGCTGTTCAAGGTTAATTTTACTGTTAGGAAACACTTGGAGTACTCAGCTTATTATTAGACTAACAGTTTGGAGCTATACTTGGTGAAAAATGTCTGTGCCCAGTGATGTAATTATTACTTACCTGTGTTGGAACAGCACCTATGCATAATGGAGTTGGATCAGAAACCCACTCTGCTCCATTTCGAACAAAGAGAGAAATGCCATAGTTCGCTGAGTGATATTTCAGAAGAGAATATGCAGGGTTATGACTGTTTAGTGAAACTAGACAACATACCAGATGACCTTTCAGTTTCTAAAAGTGCTTACGACTTCAATTCCAAAGCAGGTGAAACAATATTAAATATTAAAGACATGTTGACAGCTGTAAAATCCTGCTAAAAAAGAAGTTTTGTTACAGGGAAAAGTAGTGATAGATTTTTCAGATACTGTTGAAGAGGTCTTCTGGGAAGTTAAGTATGCCATCTCATCTATTCTTCATGTGAGCAGATCCCCAAACCAAGCCAAATGGATCTTTCAGCCATGCATATGCCGAGTGTGTAATGTACCAGAAGTAGTGAAAGTTACCTGGCAGCATCTTGCTTTATCCTTTTAAAGTCCTTAACTTGTAGTGCATTTTCAAGTCTATCAAGTGTAATAGTTGTTAAAAATTAATCACCAAATCACCTATTGAAGACTGCTGGAATTAAAATAGAATCTTCACACTTTCCTTATAAAGAAACGGTCTTTTGTGGCCTTGTATGAAATAATAACGCATAGAGGTTAAAGTTATTTCCTTTTTCGCCTTCAATTCCAACCTGGTTAAATAAAAAGGAGGGAAGAATGCGTGAACAAAACCCATATATCCTTTACAAGTTATTGGCTGGACTAAATTATAATTTTTGAAACATTAAATGTAAGGTATACATCCATATGGCTAAAAGTCATCTTCCACTCTGCAAACTCCGAGCAAGGTTGTAGGTCAGTGGTACCCTCACGTTTCACAGCTGTGCTGCTGTCTGGGGCACTATTAAGGGAACGGTACTGCCATTAGAAATGCGTGACAAGCAGCAGTCAGTAAACGTCGCTCAGTATCTTCCTTCAGCTTGACCAATTTGAGACTCTATGGGGGATAAAGAATCGGTGAGTTTTTCTTTGGGGGGTGGGGGTGTTCTTAAGAGCTTCAGGTTTTTCTTTCAAGGGTCTTTTGCTATCAAAAGGATTACATTGAAGCCAAATTTGAAGTAGTAGTGCAATTCTCTCTCTTTGAAATTGTGGGTGGTCCTTTCCTCTGTAGGAGCTACAGTGTGTAATTATTTCTTCTGCTTTTTTTTCTTAGTCCTAAACAAAAGAGAATTACATATTAATTTAGTGGAACAGACTAATAAAGACTACTTTCCTTTTCAACAATAATTTCTAAGACTCCAGTAAAATACATGTGTGGTCCTAATACTCCTATTTTATTTTACAATTAGCATTTTCCACACTAGGACACTCTAGCACAATAAAGAATAACTGGTGAAGCTCCTTAAGCAATTATTTTCAAATGGTACCAGAGTATACAAATTGATTTAAGTGAACTTTTGGAGACATTGTAGAGTAGAATTGATTTTGCGTCCCGTAGATTAACTTTCGTGCCAAAACTGAGACTGGAGGTTTTGGCTTATTCCAAATCCAAAATGTGATCCTATTAAAAAGTCAGACAGGTCTGGTGCTTGCACTCTGTGCTATTTTCATCCCACAGAAATGAACAATTACTAATACTCAAAATTATAAACAAGTCAATATCTTATGATATTGGATAATTAGGAAGAGTCAGGCTATTTCTCAAACAAAAAAAGATTAGCGCTAATTTTCGTCATTTAAATTTCTGATGACTTATCCTAGATGTTAAGGTTGAAGGTACTGATAAACTCTGAGATTATCAGGCTGCCAGTAGTCCTATTGTTTAGTTCATTAGTTTTTCTCTTTTGTTGTGTATATTCTATACTGATAGATAAATGATCTACTCCTCTGCTTTAATCAATAAATAGATAAAACGGATAAAAATATCTGTTGCTTAAATAATACAAGTAATAATATGCCAATGGCTATAATAAGTACATTTCCATTAAATTATAGATTTATAAATAGATAATATTTAAAAATCTGAAGGATTAAGAATGAAACAAACTTCAGTGATGTCATTAAAAGTGATATCATTAAAAACTGAGAGATGAAAGCGAGCAGGGAAATTTAGTCTGAATATTTTTAGAGAAGTGGAAGATTCATTCCTTGCCATAGAAATTGCTGTGACTCGCATCATTCTGTCCATTGTGCTATGTTGTGAAATATGAAATATTCACTTGGGCAATGTAGCCCACTGTGGCATAGGGAGAGATCTTGCTTTAGTGTGGGAATAGATAATGTGTCTACTGTGTACAGCATCTGAATCTCTAGGGAGTCAGCAGAGCAAATGGAAATTAGTGATGCAGAGAGAACCTGCAATTCTGTGGTCTAACTTTTTCTCATCTGCTTTGTGTTCCCCAGCATGGTACTGATACATACAATTACTGATATATACCACCTTGGTTTCTGCATCTGTAAAAGGAGGTTAATACTACCTTTCTCAAATGCAAAATCTTATTCTTCTTATGGGAAGCAAGTTGGAATGATTATATGACCCACAATAATGATTTACAGAACTAATGCTAGGATTTATAATTCAGATTTTTGATCTTCACAAGGGGATAAATATGTGCCTAGAGACGTATCAGCCACTGCTGATAGTATTGGACTCCTTTTGTATCTTCATTATGAAGAGGAATAGCTGCATTGGATGTTTTACTGAAGAATAAAAAAGAAAATAATTTAAATTAATAGCAGGCTAAATTGTTTATTTCATAGTCAAAGAATAATGGTACAGCAGAATTCGTGGTTTTGGTGGATTTTGGTTTGTGCTTTTTTTCAGAACTAGAATTTAGACTGAATTGTTAAGCGTGTATTTTTTAAACATTTCCTTATTCTGTCTGTCTTAATTGATCTGTAGACCAGCCAAAAAGCTACGCCTTGCTGAAAGAACATGAGAAGCCATTTCAGTGTAAGGTTATCTTCATAAGTGATGCAGTACAGTAACTTGTTATATGGTAACTCTATAAAGCCAAACACACGTTAGTATTGTGTCAATTAACTGGATAAGAGTCATTTGATGGGAAAGGTACTTACTTGTTTGTGTATATTAATATTTTTGCTGAACATGGGGTAAAAACCTGTTGTGTTATAGATTAAAACATTCATGTTTGTTTAGTAAACTCATGCTACAATGTGATACATTTCTACCATGATGGAATTCCAAATATGCTTCAACAGGTTCAGTTCACCCAAGCTATTAATTTTAGAGGATGCTCTCCCTGCATTTACACCGTAGTGTAACAGTTCAGTAGCATCTGTATTCTTGAAGAGTGTACTTTGGTTTGATCCTCGTTACATAGTTCTGAGAATAGTTTTCATGCTTATCTACTTTATCCTAATACAATAAAACTAGTAGTTGTCAAAGTGTACCTCTAGCATTCAAAAAAGATCTTAGATTAAATTCCTAGTCATACTGGAACTTTGCAACTTAAGAGTATGGTTTTGTGATGATAAATGAAGGTTCAGGAGCAATAAAAAAAATCTGATCAAAAGTTTTCCATGATAATGCAAACCACCTAATATGGAGTAGAAATACATATTTATTATTCAAATTTAGAAAGTGGAAGACTGGCATTTGAGGAGTGAAATCCAAATCAGAGATCCAGCAAAAAAACCCCAAAAACTACTTTGCCGTTTCATTCTGTCCTCTTTGCATTGGAAAGCCCACTGCTACAACAGCTTTTGCAAATAAAGGCAGCTGCCAGTGTTACTCATAATATGAAATAATCTCTTTTCATCCTTCTCTTGAAACATACAAAGACACAGTTGAAACTTGGGGCTGTGGCTCACTTCTCTTACGTGGTCACATTGCAGCATGCTCTCACCTTCCGGGAGCTCAGGTTTTACTGCTGGTGTCTTCACTGCCTCCCAGTGAGGTGGAGTACTTCGTTTTCTGTAACATCAAAATGCAGGAATACATAATAGCTCTTGCAAACCTGGGTCTTGCTCTGGAATAGGTTTGTGGTTTTAGATGGCATGCCTTGTTAAGGTGACTGTGGCTGGAGAAGTAGGAAAGACATGGACCTGTTGGAGCAGGTCCAGAGGAGGGCCACAAAAATGATCAGGGGGATGGAGCACCTCTGCTATGAGGACAGGTCTGAGGGAGTTGAGGTTGTTCAGCCTGGAAAAGAGAAGTCTCTGGGGAGACCTTATTGCGGCCTTTCAGTACTTAAAGGGGGCCTACAGGAAAGATGGGGACAAACCTTTTAGCAGGGCCTGTTGTGATAGGACAAGGGGTAATGGTTTTAAACTAAAAGAGGGAAGATTTAGACTAGATACAAGGAAGACATCTTTTACAAGGAGGGTGGTGAAACAATGGACCACATTGCCCGGAGATGGTAGATGCCCCATCCCTGGAAGCGTTCAAGGTCAGGTTGGACGGGGCTCTGAGCAACTTGATGTAGTTGAAGATGTCCCTGCTCATTGCAGGGGTGTTGGACTAGATGATCTTTAAAGGTCCCTTCCAACCTAAACTATTCTATTATTCTAAGTGTCTCGGGCCATGCAAGACCTCGTAGACATCTTAACGAAGTCCAGAATCCGTCGAGTAGCCTGTGCCAGAGCAGGTTTCATGGGCTTTCTCTGCAAAGAGCTCCTTAATGAACGAGTCATGTCTGTCTTCTCCCTGCCACCTATATTTCTGTACTTTTTAAGGTGTACTCAGATACAGGTATGTTGTAGGAACCCTGAATAGTACTGAGGAAAAAGCAAATCATAGTGAAAACGGCCAAAAAGAAGATCGTTTGATATTCATAAATGAATCGTTTAGTTAGTTTTATTATTTTGGAATAAATATCTAATCGATACTTATGTGCATAAAAGGAAGCTTTTACTTGTTCCACCAAATTGTCTGATTGGACTATATGATCATTGTAGGTCACTTTCAACTGAACTATCCTATGCTAAAATATGGGGGGTGGGGGGGTGTTCACCGCCTTTATATTCCAAGTGAAAATCCCTACGTCCAAATTCATATATTTGATTTGCAGTCATATAATTTAAAGAAATTCTCATTCAGTTTATTTCTTTGAATGCCCTGTAGTCTCATTATGATAGTTTGCTACCCTGTATGGGCATGGGGGATTTCTTGCAGAATATAGTTAGCTAATGTTAAAACTCTTGTTTTCAAGTAAGGAGGAAGTACTAAGCAAGGGTTACTTAATTCATGTCAGATATATTTAAATAATTATTACGGATGCTGATCATGGAATAGCCACCTTCTGAGCTGTTTTTGTGAACTGACCTAAATAAACTGGTAAGTATTCAATACTTAGTTTAACTCGGTATTTCTGCCTTTTCCTTTAAAAATCAGGGCACATGACTCATTCGCTGTACTCGGTATTTTACAAAGCAGAGAATGGCAGTATAGATTTATGATATCACTGGTCAGACACAGAGGGAGGTTAAACCATAGAGGAAAATAAAATTACAAGTAATTAAATTTACAGGCAGGTTTGCCATCTTCAAAAGATTTATTGTTTCAGAGCAAACAATGGTTTTAGCCACACAAGAAAACTGTGATACAGCCTTAACAGCATATGATATAGATATTATATGTGGTGTTTCAATTTATATAATTAAAAATTTAGCACTCCTTTTAAGGGTAAATGCGATAGTCAACTGGGAACCATACATGGTGAGTAATAATAGCTGCAGTGCAGTACTGTCTGCATTTTTTAAGAGCTGAAGCACTCTATCAGGCTCATTAATATCAGGTTATCCGAGGGCTGTATCCCCAGATAAAAAAGCAACAGTACATATAAGTTTTTGAGGTTTTCTGTGGGGTAGGTTATTGTATTCTATTGGTATGAATTTCAAATGTTATCAGGATTCTAGGTTGGGGTTTTTTTTTTCCCCGGATACACTTCTATCTAGTAACCAGTAAATATGATAAACAGAAATGTACCATTTCCATCCTGTTCTTAGGAAGGATTCAGTAGTAGCAAGGTTTTGGCAAGGTCTTTCTGCTATTTCCATGAAGCATAATGCATTATGATTACTAATGTATTCTGGAGAAAAAAAAATAAAATTAATTGAATACAGAAAATGAAGCTGATTTTTTGGGGGAGGGTGGGGGTGAGGTTTGATTTTTTGTTGTTGTTAGTTTTTTTTCCTATTTCATCAGTTTGCGAAATACCAAAACCTACATTCTTTCAGGCATAATTTCAAATTAGACAAGTTCTAATATAATGTCATTGAAAATATCAGAATTAAATCCTTAATCTTTGGAAGTCATGTTAAAATTTGAGGCGTATATGATTATTGGTATACACTGCATGTAAATTGCCTTGACCCCGTTTTATTTTTTAAATAAATTATATTTGATGTAGGCACAGTAATTCCAGGAATTACTTGACCACAAATCTTAGAGAAGCTATAGTATATCTCTGTTTTTATTGCTGAGTTTGAATACTTGGATAGACTATATTAGTTTAAAAAGAAATAAAAATATTTAGGTGCAACATACTGAGTCTCTGATTTAGAAACACACACCTTACCTTCTGTGGGGAAAAAAAAAGAATGCAAGTTTTTCAAAGAATTGCTACAGTTGGGCAAGAACTCAGAAATCTTTGTGCATTCTCCTCTGTGTGTCTTCAGCTTGGTTTGGTATATGGATTTGGTTTTCTTGTTTTGCTTTTGAGAGCATGGGTTTGCAGCCAGAATATTACAACTCAGAAGAATGCTTGACATGTCCTCAGCTTAAACATATGTAAAACAAACCACTAGAAACAGGACGGTGCAGTTGTGTCTAGAGCAGCACAAGTGCTCATCTGTGCCTTCTCTGAAGAGCCTCTTTCAGCTGCTCCCAGCCTAACTTGCCCAAATGGCTTTTTGTGTGAAAATCTATTTAACCCCAATATTACTGTGCCACCTTTTGGCTTGAGGACACCCCAAACTAAAAGTGACCGAAGTTATATATAGCAGTTCTGGCCCCGAGCACTGGTTTGGTAATGAGTGAGCATGGAGGTGTGTTGCAGGCCAGGAGGTTGAAGGTGTTCTGCCAGCCAGTGAATGTAAAGAATGAAGTCCACAAAGTTGCACTAAGGAATTTTCTTGAAGGTTCAATGTCTACAGTACTCCACTTCGGACTTAATAATTTGGATTATATCTCTCTAGGATAATAGAGTCAAGAACATTTTAGATGAAAGAAGACTGGAAGACAACTAGAATCTGCATAAAGATTAATTCATCAAAACATCTTACTAGACCATTGTGCTTTATTTAAAAAAAAAAAAATATATCTGTAGGATAGCCTTGGCTTTTTCACTCTAGCTGTATACAAAATCTTTTAAAATCAGTTCTGCTGTTCCAGAGGAATGCAGACTTTTATGTAAAGTCTTGGGCTGTAATAGTAATGGAGAAGAATTTGTTCCGATGAAAGTATCTTGGTCAGATTGCTGGTTTCAAATGTGAAGACAGGTTCATGCCTTTTCTTTCAAAAACACAGAATTGTTCTTGTAAAAGTAGGATGTTCTATTGTTTAGTGGCTTAAATTTTACTGAAATGCTTAGAGCCTCTTTCATTTTAGGGATACCGAGTGTCATTATAAATTATACTCAGTATTCAAGTGCTCTTCTTGAAATGGGAGGTGAAGTTCACAGTTATTGGTGCGGGAAAACAATGACCATCAGGCTGAAAAGAAGGTTTGCATATTTCTTCACTGCAGAATATAAGCTGCAAAGTCAAATCAATGTAACATAATGGCCTGCAAAATTGTCTGGTTTTATCTACAAAACAGATTTTTGCCCCATTTCCGCAAAAAGTTAGTGTACCCTGTGCTGCTTGTGACCTTTTCTGTGAGCAAGCTAAGAATTGCAGTGGAATGAGTTAAAACATCATAAAAGAAGACCACATGACAACTTCTTGCTGAGTCCTGGGTCTGCAGTGTGAAATTTATGCAAGAAGAAACATTTAATGTTCGTTTAAGCCCCTCAGGGTTTTTATAAGGAAAACTTTTTAGACTGAGCAGATGAAAAGTTAAAACAATCAATAAATAATTACTCAAAACTTTCCTGCTATAAGTAGTCATAAATTGTATGTTGAAAATCATAATTTATGAGAGGTAGAATTTTGCAATGAAGGAATGAATTAATAACTTACACTTTTGTTACATAAACAGTTCCAAGAAAGTTTCGCAGACCAGCAGATGCATTGCACAATTTTCTCTTGGAAGATGACATTTGCCAACCTTACTTAGCTCTCCAAGTTTAGAGGGATGCTTTAAACAAGTGCCTTGCACAGGAAGATTCGGAGCCTTTGCAATCAAGTAGTTCGTATTTCGAATGTGCTAAAATTAGCAGGGAACAGTGTACTTTAGTCTACATGAGCCTGTGCTACATGGAAACGGTGTTGTCTGTGTGGACCCAGTGGTAAATCTAGCATGCTATTAGTTTACTGTCTTTCACATGTGCATACACATATATGCACATATACAATCTCAGTCTATTGTTTATTGAGCACCCTGGCTCAATAGCTGTTACTTTTAAGTCTGTACATTCACGCCAAGACTTGCATTCAGTCAAGGAAAGAAAGACTTTGACCATTGATGTTTTTTTATTAGATTTTAAAAAATAATTGATATATTGTCTCAATCTTGTTCGTCTACTTTTTTTAATTATATAAAATGGTGAATGATGATACTCTGTTAACTGTCATAAAAAGTGTAATGCACCATTACCCATTACCTCCCGCAGTATATATTTATGAGCATGGCAGTGGTTTACATAGATATATAAATGTATCCGTATTATAAACTAATCATTGATCATGATAAAAATCACTACTGCTATCTTAACCGCTTTATGCGCAATTTTTATATCGGTAAAATGTATTAGTCAGTTAAACAGAAGTGTAAATATAGATATTTGCTGTTTATACTTATAATGGAATTTTTTCAAAGGAAGTAGGCTGTTAAATCATGTTGCCGTAACAAATGCTGAAGGCTGCTTTTTCATTCATTGCCATTGAATTTATTGTCAGAGCAGTGCAGTCATATCCCATTTCAAGATTACTTAGGTGGCTTGAAAATTAAATCACAGCTCACAGATTCTCTTTTTTCACACATGGTTAATAATAGTAAAATTGGGTCTAGTTTTAAATACACCTTGCAAGATACTGCAGTGCAGTTAGATGCACGAACTATGAAAGTTATAGTAAATAGAATGTGTTTTTCCATAAATTAACAGTGAATTGGATTAAAAAAAAAGTTACTGTTAATGTATGTACAATTATTTTCAAAGGGATTATACTGATATAAGTTCTGTTAGACTCGGGCAGTGTGGGGTTTTGTAAAGTCCTCGAATGATCTTTTTTAAGTTCATCAATCTGAAAGAGATCTCCAGGAGTGATTGCTCATAACTGGAAACATGAGCTCATGCTAGATTATGTTTTAGAGAAAGAGTATGTCAAAAACATGACTGTTTATATTTAATCAACTAAATGATTCTTGCTTATTCACTTCATCTGAGTTAGATCTCTTATTTCTATGCACCATTTTGCAATGTTTCTCCTAAAAGCTGTCTCTGAAAAGGTCATCTGAAAGATGTCTCTAAAAACCAAGGCATTGTGCAATGTTGCTTCTCCTATTAGGGGTTGGAGTGCATTTGATGTGCTTTTGGAGTGAATGTCCAGATTTGGTTTTAGCAAACTGAAATCTAGTTCTGCTCTGCAGACTGACTGAAAATCCTAGTGTAGACACAGCTTGTATGGATCTGATTTCTTTCTAAATTGTATTCAGATGCTCAAGTAAGCCTCTTCTATAGTTTCTTGTATTCTTGACTATATGGTCTATAGATATATGCATCTCTGAAGGCCTCCAAAAGATGATCTGTTTTCCTAATTTTAAGACTACAAGGTAGATAGGTCCCTTTTGAAGGCCTTCAGACATTTGTGAACCACGTGAGTGGTAGGTATGTTTGGTCCAGGGTGCCAAACTATAGTCTGAAGTGAAACCTTCAAACTGCATACAGTGTAGATACAGCACTAGTGACTTTAATCTATTGATTATCTCCTGTTGCACTGAATTACTTGTCAATGGGATATAGCATGCATGCAAAGCCCTAGATTCTACTTTGGGTTTGTT
>VYXH01010021.1:0-12399 GCA_013397275.1 Burhinus bistriatus | reverse complement strand
CGCCCCTCCCCGTCTCCTCTGCTACTGTCTTTACTTCAGTTCTCTAGGTTTTATTTCCAGTACGGAACTGTGAAGGCCAGAAGTATTTCTAAATGTCAGGAAAAGGGTTGGTTATTTATATTGATAGCAAAAAATCATTCAGGAATATTTCTCTTTTGGAAAACACACTAGTGTCAGATAGCCTGGTACAGCTGGTCATGCAGGAATTTTGGGGGAGGAGCATTAGATGTCTGCAGGAGGATGGCTTTTAATGCCGCCTTTTAACATATATGGTGCTTGCCACTCAAACAAAATTGAGAAATATATTGGTCTCAAATGTTATACAGCTTGATAATTGTTTCTCAACAGCTTGCTACTTGTTCTTTTTGCTTGTTTTCAGTCTTCCTTGCATAAAGCTGGACATACTATTAAACATTGGATGTCACAGGTTTGGAATGGGTTGAAAAGTAAAATCAATCGTTTAAAAAGTGAATCAGTTTGGCCTTTGTTGTTAAATTCTGTAATGCTTCTGCTTTTTGTTTGTCATATGCATTGTTGCTTTGTAAAGGAGCTACTTAGTGCAACACAGATAAACTAATTTGAGTATTCTTGCTGGTTCTATTTCTTCAATTGCAAATCAGTTTAGGTAATACAATAAGCTTCATTCAAAACATTGACTGAACTGTAATGGCTGAAATTAGTGCCTTACATGATCTTTTTCTTATACACAGAAAGAAATATATATGGCAGATTTTAAGTTTAATTTAATTTTTTTTTTTCTTAGTGATCTTAGTGAAAATCAGATTCAAGCGATACCAAGGAAGGCATTCCGAGGAGCAGTAGACATAAAAAATCTGTAAGTATTTTCCTCCTTCTTGCATATATTCTGATGGTAATGCTTTGTCAATACAATGTGCTTTTGCTGTATCGGATCTTTTTTTTCTAAGCACTTCTATAGCTGCTTAAGGAATCTGCATAAAAACAACATGTACTATTTGTTTTGGCAAAATACTGTAACGTATCTTAAGCATCCTAAAATTACCGTATATGAAATCTAAAATACGGAAATGGAGTTGAATACAACAAAGCATTATTACTATTTGCTTATGGTAACCAGAGTTTAATATTTGAATGTCAGGCTATTTTAAACATTTCATTGTTTCATGTGGAAAAATTCATTTTGTCGTGGATCTAAGAGTTTGCCTTTTGTTAGCTTGTGTGAAAGAAAGAAAGAAAAATCATGCTATTATCTAGTTTTACTAGCATATATTTTTGTACTTTTATGACTACTTTTCTTATGCAGTTTTCTTCTGTGGTAAAATAAGTCTTTTTTAAAAGACAAATACTCATTTTCCTGGAGACAGTGACCCTGAAGTTCATGGGCAGGTTTTGAATTCTTACGGCTTCTAAATGTGGAAATATGTGAGTCTCAAGACAAAGGAAAGCAGTGACTTTTCCACTTTGTTTAGAGTGGTAGATCAGTTTAGTGGACTGAAAGACCTGAACAACCTGAAGACTCTGATGAACTTGCATAGTAGGAAATGTAAGGTCATGCACTCAAAAGCTATAACCCCTGCTGTAAGCTGAGGACTTATCACTTATAAACAATCAACAAAGACAGAGGACGTACACTAGTGAGTTCCAGAAAGACTATGGAGCTGCCAGTGAGATGCAGCAGTGAAAAAACATAATTGCTATCTTATGTGGCGTCGATAAAAATAGGGAAGTATTAGGCCATTATATGAGGGTTTCATATAATTTCTATTGAAATACTTTTTATTAATTGAAGTTACCAGTGTTAAAGAAAGATGAACTTTGTAGTTGTATTACTTTGAAAACAGAGTGCTCCATGATTATTAACGAAACGACATGATGTCATATCGCCAGTAGGAGGGGACTGGACAGGAAGCCCTTTGCATTTCTGTCTTCCTGTGATGGACACCACTTCATTCTGCTGCCCGCAGCACTGCACACAAATCAGTTCAGAGGGTATTTTTTCAAAGATTTAGCAGAATGCCCAAGAGTTTGGCCTAGTTGACATGATATTTAGAAATTTATTATAATTTTTTTTTTATTCAACCATGTTTGTGATCTGGTTCTTCCCCGCAACAAAGGCTTACCATATCTGAAATGGAAAAACTAATATGTTCAAATCTGTTCTGTTCAAAAACATGCAAGTGCTTCTTAAAGTAGCTTTGTAACTTTAACTGATGTTTTATGAGTTTCTATTTAGAACTGGTCTCGTCATTATTTATTGTTTAAGAGGCTTGGCTGCAAGGAGAAGCCTGCATTTTTCTGCATGAACTTTTATATTTGAAAATTGATACAGCTACAGAAAGGAATTTCGGTAGTAAGAGTAACAGCATCATCAAGAATTTTCTAGGGAGAGGGCAGTATTTTAGAATGTAATAAGTATATGTGGGGAGATAGTTCCAGTCAGGAACTTAATTAGGATGCTAATCTTTAGCTAAGATAATATTTATATCTTGGTGTGCATTTTCAAGGTAAGGATCCCGAATTATGTCTAAAACTCGCATAAAAAAAGTAGGTATACTCTTTAAAGCCTTTCTCTTTTGGGACACAATTAAAAAACCCATTCATAAAGGCCATAGCATTGCCACAAAGTCCAAATCATATCTGTGGCATATAGTTTATTGTGATAGCATAAATACTACCGTGACATCCTTTATTGGTGGTCCCAGGGGAGGTAAAAAAAAAAAAAAAAAAGGAAAAAACCCTAATCCAAAATCTTTGATCCCACTACAATTGAAAGTCCTGAGAAATATATTTATCTGTCTTGTAAATGCTACCTATGCTCCTGGTTGTTCAGGAAGAGCACCTTATATTCTGTGAGGTGTAGATGTGAACATCAGAATGATGAGTGAGTTTGTGGGGTGAGTCAGGTGGATTCTAGCACAGCATCTATGTAACTACATTGGGCTGTTGAGCCTTTCCAGAAGCTTAGGCAAGAAGATTTGAACCCTAGTCTTCCATCTAGCCTTGAACATTACACTTAAAGAAGGGTGATGGCAAGAATAGTACTATTTTTATTTAACCGTTCAAGAAAATGGGGACAATTGCTGAGTGATAGGTATAGAAAGCATCACTCTGCAAACAGAGAAAACTATGAAATGAAGAAATTTACCATCTATTGGGTGACAAACCTAAGGTCAAGGAACTAAATATTTGTGTATACCTAGTGAGAACTGCCATAACAGAATGCAATATTTGTTTTAATTTCAGCATTTCTTCTGTTACTGCCTAGTGGTTGAGCATAATGTTAAAGATGTTAACCAAACGTGCGGAAGAGATAGGTGAAGGTACAACCTGTATTAGAACATATTGTAAATTCAGGATTTGCTTTCTGTACCAACATTAATTACATCAATGTCAATATAAATTAGAGACTTCTTTTTTTTTAAATGCAATGAGTGGTAAACATCCCATACAGTAGCTCCAGTAAGCTGTTTCAAAGGCAGTTAACAAATCTCACAGAAGTTGACCCGATTACGTATTTTATTTTCCTGAATTAAGACTCACCATTCTCTCACTCCCCCTAAATATTTCCCCATCTGAATCAGGAGTTGGGATATTTTGGAAAACATTTTATTGTATCCAAAACATTCTCCTAGTCTTCACAGAGCAAAGGGAATTAGATGTTAATACAGAAAACATGAAAGAAATTGCTTCCTTTAAGGTTGATGATACCACTATGATCTTTTGATTTCCTGCTAATGTGTTAGCTCTAGAGTTCTCTTGATGTTTCTCAGCTGTCTAGTTTCCATAAAACGTGGCCATGATACTTCCTTTCTTGACATCTTCTTAATAACATTCACAGTATAGGTTCTGTAGAAGATAAAAGCAAAATGGACAAGATATTATGAGAATTGACAACCCAGGAAACCTGCCATGCCCTTGTAGTAAAAAGAACAAAATCCCGAAAAAAACATCAGCCCCCGCAAACCTACTTTATATCTAATTGGAATTTCCCATTTTCCAACTTGTATCTTGCCTCTTGTCTTATAACGGAGAAGAGTCCGTCTCTGTCTATACCTTCCCTTTAGGCAATTGTACACAACATAAGATCTCCCTTTTGCCCTCTCTGCTTAAGGCTGAACAAATGCAGTTCTCACAGCCTTTGCCGAATGTCACCTGCTCCAACCCTCCTATCTTGGTGGTCCTGGTTGGACTCAGCCTGGCATGTCATTGTGTGTCTGCTACTGGGGAGACTGAGACCTGGTGCACAACTCGGATGTCATCTCACAAATGCCAGACAGAGTGCCCCGGCTTCACTCTCACCAGTGCAGCCCAATTGTTGGTAATGAATCAAGTTCTTTGGAAGTGACAAAAAATAAAGGAAGCTTATTTTGTACAGGTTCCCCAGACTGGAAGCCCAGTATCCTGTATTTTGGCAGTTCAGATTCAGGAAAAAACCTAGCTGCTCTGCCTCAAAAGTCTTTGATTTTCCTATTCAAGGGCAATGACTTGAAGAGTAATCCACTTCTAGTATAGCTGCTGATCTGAGACTTGACAGAAATTGGGGTGCAAATTCTGGAAATATAATGCTGAAAGTTACTCCTAACTTGCTACTTTTTCAGGGAGAAAAACATGCACCAATAAGTTAGGTTCTTCAGAGAACACAGTGGCACCCACTGTTTTTTAAAAATAAATATAAATTATTATATAAATTGGAACTTAAATACAGATTTTCTTAATATACATGTTCATGATGGTTTCATAACCCTCCTTGGTGATACAATGCTCGCACTGGATGTGAAAGATGTTTAAAATCTCCTGAACCTCAGGATTTTTATTTAAGATGGTGAGAAAATGCTTTAGCGGCACAGATTTTAAATTTGGATGGGTTGCTTCTTGAATCTGGTTACTAGGAAGAAAAATAATTGGGCTTAAAAAGTGAAGAAATGTGAAACACCACTAAAAGAACAATAGTGCTATTCTCTGGTTTTGAGAAGTAGATTTTGGCCCCTGCTCTGATGATTTTGATAAAATTATATAAGCTTATTTCCATTTGAAGTATATAAAATTTTCTAAGATTCTAACTTCCTCTTCTGCTGTATAATCAATATTTGGCAGAGGAATGAAAGGAGTACACCAACATCATGGCAGACTTGTGATACTAAATATGTGCAACATCAAATGATACCAAAAATACCAAGGAACATTTTCATCGTATCTCCTGCAAGTATCTTGTGCCATGTTTTTCTTGTCACGGTCTGGCCTTACTGCACACTATCCTCTTCTTTGGTGCCTTTGTGTTCATTCAGTTCAATTTTTTTTCCCAGCAAGTAGGGGACGCTATAGCTGTCACCCCAAGGATAAAGGCTGCGGGGGAATGTGGTAGCTTCACAGATTAAATTGGCTGGGAAAATGGGGAATTAATGGAGAGAGAGAGAGACAGACACCAGCATCCACTCAAAGTCCTTCCCATTACACTAACTTGTCCAAAACCTTGATTAATATTACTTGGTGTTGCCCTGATGCCTCTTTTATGCCTATTGTGAAAGATTTAAAACCAGCCTTGTCACTAACGTCACTAACAGCAAAACTGAATTTTGTATTAATCTTCATTGGCAATGATTGGACATTTTTTTGAAGTTCAATTTTATTAGCAGTCAAAAACCACAAAGTCCTGCTAAAGATGTTCTAGGTACTGATTTCTTCTCAGATCATACACAAAATTCCACTGCAACTGGAAATATATTTGTCTACTCATCTGTACAAGTGTTAATCCATTGCTTTTCTAAGACATGCTTTAATAATTTAGAATTGGCATATCTTTCATGCTTGTTCATCGTGGGAGTCTTAGTTCAACTACTAGTCTGTTCAGCTACTTCTGTTTCAGGTATGCATCCAGAAGGATTTTCACAGGATGTTAGTGAAATATATTCAGTGTATTCTTAAGATTTTTATTAAAGTCAAAAATAGCTCTGAAGGAATGAAGAAAAGAACAGGTACACTTTTCTAGTGCCTCCTAAAACTCTTGTTGTCAAACAGGTCAGTGATCTTGTGGCCTTTGGGAAAAAAGCTGTTCTTTCAGACTATTTAAATAAGTATTATTTCAATAATATTTTTAAAGTTGTTTTTTTAATTACAGAATACTTTCCTAAAATTTGGCCTGCTGAAAACAGGTTCTTTTTTGTCAACAAATTCATTTATGAAAGGTTAAAGTCAATTATGTTTTTAAATCAAGCAGAGCATTTGGCTTTGAAGAGGACTTTCAAATCAGAAATCTCTGAATGTGAATTGAGAGCTTGCTTGCAAGTCTTTTTTTGGCATTTGAACCACTGAGGAAAAGTCTAAAATACGTAGAATCTAAAAATCTATCTGAAATTTATTTGAGTTACAATGAATGTTAGTTGAATGAAACCTAACCGGCTAATGTGGCTTCATCTGCTGAGATAAATGCCAATACTTACATACAGTTTTACATGGTATCTGAATTTACTCTAATGAAAAATGTGGCCTATGCTTTTACTGGGAAAAGTACCTAATGTTGCTGTGGTTTATGTAGTTTCCCATAGATTTTCCTGTGATAATACAAAGCAAATTGAGGTAGATTAATTTGAACTGAGCTGATAAACTCTGTTGTAGGAAGGCTTGGATTCAGTTTTATCCTTAAATTTCATTTGGCTATGTCAAGTACTGAGAATAATGCAAATCCTTTTTGAAGTTTTGAATTTTAAAGTAGTTTATGCTTCTGTTTAGTGTTAAAGACTCATGCAAAAGGTAGTTGGACTCTCAGGAGCCTTTAGGCCTTTTTGTATCTACACTACCTCGGAAAGGGAGACTGCCTCTGCTTTACTAGACAGGGTGAGATAATCACGTCCAGGAGACTTGCAAGGAGGTTTCTTGATACGTAGAGTAACTAAGTAGAAATGGTTCTACAGATAAAGATTTTCTAATTAATATTTAAATAAACCACTCTAACAGAACTTTCATGGGATATGTGCTTAATATGGCTTCCATGCTAGAACAGGAATATATTTGCTTCCCGTGTTATAATAGTCTTGATAACTGTTTTTCATCTAATTGCTAAATTGCATTATTTCTGGGAAGTCATACCGATGTGATAGTACCTTTGCATCACATAACTTAGATTGTTCATCCTCCTTTCCGTGGCATTCTCTGTTTCATTTTGACTTTTTTTTATCTGTTTATTTTGCTCCTGGAAGATACGTGTGGGTTTAGCCAAGCAGAGTGCTAGATAATTTTGAGAGGATGGGGCTATTGAACTATAGATCTGTTCTCCCTTTTCTTCTTATTTATTCAGTAAGTATGCCTTACTTGGAAGTATTTGTAAGTCTTGCTTTTTAGTTTTGGGATAAAAGAAAAAGGTTGATCATTTACTATATTATGTGTATTAGGGGACAAAAAAAGCATTCAAAATGTTTTGCAGGGAAAATTTAGCAAAGAACAAAATGAACTACATTAGCAAAATAAATGGCAAGTAGAAAAAAAAGCACTTCCAAATGAAAGAATAATCACGATAAATGATAAGAGTCATGGGAAGTTCTCTGAAGTTTGATTAAAAACTTAGAATAAATTCTTACATTATTTTGTTACATCTTTCTCAACTAATGCCTCTGAAATTATTGATTGCTCTTGAAACTGAAATTGAGAAGTGAATTGAGAAATGGGAAGCATAAGTCAGTTCTGTTGTAAAAAATACAAGGAGACATTAAAAACAATTACTGTTTCCAGAATTTGTCTTGCAGTGATAAATATTGTGCACTCTGTTCTTTTCCTAAGGAAGAATTCTTATGATGTGAAATCCAGCGTATAATGTGCTAAACTAGAAACATTTTCTAATTGTTTTACTGGGAAGGAGGCTATCATAGGGATCTAGAAAAGCCTCTGGCTTCTTCTGATGACTTCTTAAACAATGTATACCATTAAGTTGATACACTAAGGGAATGTAATCGTTTCTGAACAAAGAAGAATGTAAAGCTGCACAGTGCCTCTCTTGCATGGGACCACAGAGTGTCCTCAAGCCGTGAAGAACAGGAGAAGAAAGCAGACAGATCGACTGAAATTGTCCCAACTTTTAACACAGCCTCTGTGAATGAGTAAAGAAGGTTTTCTGTCACTCAGATAAGTTTTTTCTGTGTGAGGGTAGTAGTTTTCAAATGTATGCAACATCATCTTTTAGTCATTAATGTTCTTCTTGTGGTATAACAAGGTTTATTTTTAGATATTTATTTATCATTATCTGGTAGACAACATACGCTGAAAGGTAAGAAAATACAAGTTAGCAACATGCTTCTACACTGTAAGATGTATCAGCAAAAGCAATAAATAAAAATTTAAAGCAGACGTTTTCTTATTAGCTGAATGCTTTTTATTTAATTCTTACTAGTTCTTGTAGCTGAACTCATAAACGTTAACATTTCAAATAACAGAATATTAGTAAATACATGAAATACCCAGGTAATGCTGCAGATATGGGTGCAAAACTAATATAATTCTCTGTCACAATGGGAAGATTTTTAATGTGACAGCTGTTGTTTGGTGTTTTATGAGCTTCACAGGAATGGCACTACCAAAGGTAATCAGCTGCTTTGTGGAAGGGGCAGGGAGCAGAATGGAATAACAACTTTTGAAGGGATGGAGAAGATCCCACATAGAAAAGACCCAGCATGGAGATGGGACAGGGGGGAAGGTGATGAAGAGAGACTGGGGAGAGGGGAAGGATGAGGATGGGCCAAAGTTGCTGGTCCATGTCTGATCAGCTTCTGTGTTCAGGGTGTTTTAATAAATTGAAAAAAAGAAAAGAAACTCTCAGGGGAAAAAAAAGCTTTCTAAAATGGAGTTAGGGTAATTGGTATGCTCAATAACGTAGTGGTGAGAAAAGCTTCATTATAGTAATATCAGTTTTTATATGTAGTTTTGAAAATCATTATGTTAAGACCAAATTATAAAACATAACTTTAAAAATTAGAGAAGTATGTGCTTTTTTGCCCTAGTATTCTCGCTTATGTCTTAAGTCATAGCACTGACAACTTGCTATCAGGAACTGGTCTTATCCAAAAAAATTCAGACTGCTTCAGTATATCTGTTAGAGGGACATCATAGGTTAATGATACACTGGTTGTGAAATATTGTCTAACTTTCTGTTTGGATTATATGCACAGTAGATATCTTTACCTTAACACAAATACCATAAATTGCTATTCAAGCCAAGCACACAATCTTCAAAGTCGTGTACCTTTCATAGCTTAAAAAAATATATATCATGCCAATTGTTCTTCATGGTGTGTGTCTGATCGTTTTATATCATGGTCGTAACTGATGGAAGATCATCTAAAACATACAGATGGTAGTGTCTTTCAAAGACAGTAAGTTATAAAACTCGGAAGTATTTCTTCTCTCGTACCTGCAAATTTCTCTTCCCCCAAACCGAAACCAACTAATTAGTTCAGTGCAAACAAAGTAATCTTTCCGGTAAGAAGATTTAAGTGAAAACAACTCACCCCTCGCTAAGGTAGTGGTCATGGTGACTCATTAAAGCAAGAAGTCCAAAAGTTTTCATGTGCACCACAACTGCTGCCAGTCTAGTGGTAGAAATCTGCCTTTCAGTTTGTGTAGGACAAGATTTGCTCAAGTGCTTTCTCTATGGTTAAAAGATTTTCCTTTGTGTATAATATGGATGATTTAGAAGAAGCTGTGTCAGCACTGATTTATACATTGACAGCTAAGGATAATAAGATATGGGCAAACATACAGCTCACCCTTTTACAGATTAACCTGCAGACTGCATTAGGCAAATTTGATGGCATTAAAAGATTTTTCCAATTTGTCTGGCAACAATTTCTCTTTTGTATTGTGTCAAGGGTAACATTTCATGCCATTGTACTAATTTAAATAGCTTTGATAAATTGTTCAAGAGGTTAGAGAATTGTACAGTGTATATATTTTACCTCTTTAAAATAAAAAGGCTATTAACTTAATTGTTAAATGAAATTCATTAGTAAAAATTGAAGGAGCCTGAGAAAGTAGGCTTAAATATTCCAACACTGCAGCACTGGTGCTGTAACATTGCACCAAAATGATTAAAGATCATATTCAGGAAATTATAGCTTGCTTTTAGCTTTCAGTATACAGAAACACAGACACTGTTACAATTATGACTGTTTTATTCCTGTGTAGTCGTAATTCAGATGAAAAATGTGGATGAAACTAGAAGAACTTTAGAGAAGTTGGTACATTACACTCAACAGTGGGTGTGATGATTTATTAATAAAGTAAAACATTATCATAGATTCGGAAGAATCACAGAAAATGCTTTAGTAAAAGCCTCATTAGCCCTGCTAGCTAATATATAATTGAAGACAGAAGGGCAGAGTTCGTTTGTATTTTGTTCATTTTCTTAGTATTGTTCACACACATTTACTCATATATATTATCTGACACTGACAAGTTACCGACTTGGAGAAGATCTTCTAGTTGTTTAAACTGAGGTTGTGTCATCTTTGTTTTGCAAGTCGTGCCCTGAAATGTGCAAGACCTGTGGCAGTACTTATAGGAAAAGCTTTTATCAGCAGAGAGACTGGGATTTCGTATTTGCATGTGTGTTAATTTCAGCAGAGTTTTTTAATTGAGCAGTATGTACCGTATCAATGTTTTGAATTAAAAAGGTAATAATATTCTTCAGAGAAATGAATGTAAATTTTTCATAACTTAATACTTAAAGATGAATAATGTATGGGATGGATTGCTGAGTTTTATGTCCAAAATTCAAGTGCTCCGTTACAACAGCCTATCCGCATATAATTGCGGAGAGCACAAAATACGTAGAAAACCACATACGGAAGGTTACAGCAGAAATACTTGTTTCATTTGGAGCAGAATTAAAGGTGATAAGTAACCAAGAAGGTAAATACCTTGGACAATATTATTTCTATGTTTAGAAATATTCTAGAAGATAATTATTCTAAAGCCACACAGACACACCCCCGCACCTCCCGCGCGGTCCAGGCGTGCACGCACGCAGAGGGACCCCTAAAAGTGGTGTCTCTTGCTGGTCCCTGCCGCGGCGGGTGGAATTAACATGCAGCTGGGCTGCTCTGATAAATGGATTCTGTTAGGTCACTGAGGGGATGCGTGTGACATTAAGTGATTTACCGTCCTTTACCTTAATGAAATTGTTTCAGCAAGATGACGCTGAGAGCTTCTAATGGATAGCTTTTCTTGATGTAATGAAATTGCATTCCTTTGGCATTTAATATAAGGTGCGGTTATTATTTACTGGAGCTTTCCCAGCGCTGCTGGTTTTGCGCAGGCAGTTCAGAACAAAAAGGGATTTCTGTGGCAGCATCCAGGCCAGCATGCTGTGTGACAGTCACGAGCGGGCGAGCGTTTTTTGCGAGAGCGTTTCAGTTCGCGTGGCCCAGCTCTGCCGGCCCTTCCGCAGGCTGGCTTTGCACCCAGTGCTCCTCTCCCTGACAAATACCTTCCTAATCTCTTTAACAGGCAACTGGATTACAACCAGATCAGCTGTATTGAAGATGGGGCATTTAGGGCTCTGCGCGACCTGGAAGTGCTGTAAGTATTCCTCTATCTCTTACTTGTAGCAAGAGCTGAGTATCTGGGGAGTACTAACATAAAAGCTTATCTACGAGCTGCAGCCCGGTGTCAGGATGGTCTAGTGAAAAGATGTCTTAAAATAATCTACTGTGATGTGCTATAAAATGGTAAAAATGTGTGGAGAGGCAGAGAAATTCCCGTACTCCGCAAGAAAACAATTACACACAATTTAAAAAAAAAAAAGTAAATAAATAAAAAAAGCAGATGGCAGATACTGTAAGGAAATAATATATTTCCTTTTAAAATGTGGGGGAGTATTAATGAATCTAGTTGATTTTGTAAATTATCCATCACTCTGGAAGTGCTGAACATTTTCAGGATTGCCTTTGTTGTATACTCTGACATCAATTTGATCTTTCAGGCTCTCTTTAAGGAACAATATACTGGGCACTTTTCTATGAAAAAACTACTGTTACGTGTTAAGATGTTTAGCATGTCCACATTAACTGCTTTTTTTCATGTTTTAAATTTTATGTGTATAAATATATATAGGTAGAAAAATATCTTTTTTTTTTTTTGTCACTGAAGGTTAGTATTGCAATACACTTTTGCATACTTTTTCTCACTGTCTCAAAGTGGCCATCAGTGAGGTTGAAGGTAACAAAATTATCATCAGTGACCTCTGACCTGAAAATAGTTACTGTAATGAGCCAAGTGCCTGACTTCCCAAAGAATTTGAGGTGCGGGACACATTCCTGAAATATTTGCTTTGTCAGTCAAAATGTCACATTTTTTTCTGGGCTTTCTACATTACGAGAAGTGAAGGACTTTTTGTATGGGTGAGTTACTTCATGGTAGTTTGAATCACACTTGGTA